>JAWPHD010000166.1:0-595528 GCA_037043455.1 Cyrtodaria siliqua | reverse complement strand
GTCAAAATTGACACAGTATTACTGGAGTTATGGCCCCTTTTCGTCAAATTTTACATAAAAATATATTGTGTGTCTCTCTCCTCCCTTACTTTTCAACTGATTGCTTCGAACTTTACAGGATGTTTACCTATGATGTCAAGATGTGCATGTTGTTTCGGCATCAAATTCGACCCAGTATTACCGGTGTTATGCCCCCTTTTTCATCATATTTTATGTGAAAATATCTTGTGTGTCTATCACCTCCCATACTTTTCAGCCGATTGCTTCGAAATTTTACAAGATGCTTACCTATGATGTCGAGATGTGCATATCATTTCGGCGTCAAAATCGACCCAGTATTACCAGAGTAATGGCCCCGTTTTTCGTCAAATTTTACATTTTACACTGATTGTTTTCAGTGGGGGCATCCGTGTCCCATGGACACATTTCTAGTTTCCTCTAATTATAGCCCCCGCTTTCACAAAGTGAAATGAATAGGGTCTATATAGAAATCACCCTGTCTGTAACATCCCGTCACGTCGCATAACATATTTTTGTCCCATCGCGTAACACATTTCTAGAATGCCTCGAACGGTTTTAAATGAGTTGTTCCCAAACTTCATATACTCATAACAACTGATGACCTTATGTCCCTCTATATCACTAATTGTTGATTGCCTAATTTATTACATAATTTTGGCTCTTTGTTCCACTAAGAAGGAAAAAAGCGGGGATTTTCATATAATCAACAAGTTCCTTTAAAAATGTGGACAGGGACCTTAAAATTGGGAAATTTAGCATCGGGGAATCGTTAAATTGAAAAAATCTATAAGATTATATAGATCTATATATAGATCTATAAATAGCATATATAAATCTATATATAGATCTATAAATCTATAAGAATATAGATTGAAAGAATACATAATCATATACTTTAATGATATTGAATCATATTGAATACACACAAACGGTGTTAAAGGTATTTTAATACCAATTATGTCTTTTACAGTAAGCAAAAAAGCTATGAACAAATTTAAACTGGGACTTTTTTCTAAATCCATTTGGGGGGGGGGGGGGGGGGGGGGGGGGGAAATCTTCCAAGAGCGAACACTTTCAGGTAAGAATACAATGATCTCTGGAAGTGACTCTAAATAAGCAAAGTTCTGTGTTGTTTAACCCTTAACCTGTTTGAATTAAGACCATTCCATTTATGTGACAAAGAGGTGTTTTGGGGGAAATGACTGATCAGCAGCCATACATTGTAAACCCTGATCAGCCTGCGAGTTACTGTCTGGGTTTAATGGACGCAAAGGCTATTATAGTCGTGCTCAGTGGGTTAAGGGTTAAACAGCAATTCATATTTAGACTTTTTCTGTCAATCAGTTTTTAGCTCTACTGATCAGAGATCAGCAGAGCTTATGCCGTGGCGCGGTGTCCGTCATGCGTCTGTCCGTAAACTTTTTTTTGTAGCGACTACTCCTCTGAAACAACTGAATGGATTTTCATGAAACTTTACAGAAATGTTGCCCATGAAGTCTAGTTGATCCTAGCAAAAATTCATGTTGATGTGAAATCCAAGATGGCCACCAAATTTAAAAATAGATTTTTAAAAAACAAGTTTGTAGCGACTACTTCTTGAAAACTCTAAGTGATATTGATATGGGACTTTTTCTAAAATGATCAGCATGACATGATGTTGGTCCTTCTCGAAAACTGTTTTGATTCGACGTTAAACATGGCTGCCAGCGGCCATCTTTGTTTACATAGAGTTATTTAGTAAAAACTTGTAACGACTACTTCTCTGAAACTACTTGAGGGATTTTCATGAAACTTCAAACGAATGTTGCTCTTGGTGTCTAATTGATCCTAGCAAAACTTCAGGTCGGCCAGAAATTTTAGACACATTTTTTTTTTCAGGGAAAAAAATAATCTGAAAACAGACTGATTGTACCATCATGTTTTGATTCATTTCAGTTTGGCTCTCTTCCAGGGTTCCGACCACCATTTGAAGATAGAGAAATTGGTAAGTATTAGTAAATGTATGCATGTTTGATATCTGCATTTAAGCTTACCATATGTTTGATTACTACATTTAAATGTACATTTGCTATATAAGTGTAACTATGTACAATTTTTGAAAATGTTGACCTTCCTAGCCAGTTTCACTATTAAAGTTTCTGCCTTAAAGCATTTCACCTTTAGACATTTCATACCAAAACAAAGTAGATCTAATTCTTGGACATTTTGACATTTTTTGATACCCATAGTTCTTAGAGCTCGCCCCTAAGTCCAAGTTGATAATACACATTTATTATATATCAGTGCTGTTCCGATTAATGAATTTGATCGAGCATCGGTCAGTTAAGCCTTTTTTCCGATTAATCAAAAAAAAATTGGAATCGAGTTTACTTGGCTGTTGCAAACATGTACAAGAGAATGAAACAAGTTTTTATTTTGCAACAAGTAATCATATATCTCTAAAGGGGTATCACTGTATACTTAAAATAAACGTCTGGTCGGTTTCATTTAATTCCTTAATGACCAGAACACTTGAAATGTCTTCATTCTAGTCCGAAAAAGGCTTACACTGGTGTCATATGGAAGCCATGTTTAATAGATTAATGATCGATCATCGGTTGGTTGAACATTTTGGTGATCGATCATGAATTTTCAACCCTATTAAATATGTAGTTTACCTAGTATCTTCTGAAAATGGCTTAACCCCCTACATATATATAATGGATTGTTCTTTCTTTGAATTAAGACCATTCCATTTATGTGACAAAGGGGTGTTTTGTGGGAAATGACTGATGGACATTGTAAACCTGATTAGACTGCGAGTTACATAGGCGTGCTTAGTGGGTTAAGGGTTAAAAAAACTGTATTGCCACTATCAGTAACTGATTATGTATCACTTTCCTACTAAAAATAGATCACGATGACAACGTATGACTGTGACGTATTTCCAGGTTCATGCTTTAGGACCACAGGCTAAAGCCTCTTGTGAGATCTTCTCAAATACAGCATGTCCACTTGATCATGAGGTAATGCAAGCTTCCAAAACACGATCCTGTAATAATAATCCTATTGTACCAGTCCGTGATATACGTGTACTTTCTGCTTGTAGGAAACCAGTCTCCAGACTGTGAGTGTGGGGAAAGGGACGCATCGTCATGGCAACCAGTATCATCTACTACAAGGAGCAGTTGGAATAACACTTTTTCTTCGTTCTCAAATGATGGATCTGGGGTATGCAGATTAGATGAATAATATTTAGCAGCGCTAAAAAAGTTGTGCCTCCAAAATGAGTTAAAAAAATAATATAATAAAAAACAAATTTGTAAAAAATACTTTTTGAAAACTATAAGTGATAGTGATATGGGATTTTTTCTAAAATGATCAGCATGACATGATATTGGTCCTTGTTGAAAATTATTTCGATTCCACATTAAACATGGCTGCCAGCGGCCATCTTTGTTTACATAAAGTTATATAGTAAAAACTTGTAGCGACTACTCCTCTGAAACTACTTGACGGATTTTCATGAAACTTCACAGGAATGCTGATCTAGCTATCAAAACCTATTGGTAGAGCTTCAAGGTTATTGACCTTTGATTTACTATTGCTTTTGTCTTTCCAGTCTAAAATGTTATCCAAAAATGTTCCCTATTTCACTTCCAAACATATCTTAACAAGGTTGCGCCCTATTCACTATCAAACTTATTTCAACTAGGTTTGTGCAGTGGGCTTGGTGAGGGGAGACATGTGATTTTTCTTAAAAAAACACACTAGTTTTTAGCTCTACTGGCGAGTTGTCCGTTGTCCGGATATGGGACTTTTTCTAAAATGATCAGCATGACATGATGTTGATCCTTGTCGAAAATCGTTTTGATTCGACGTTAAACATGGCTGACAGCGGCCATCTTTGTTTACATAGAGTTATATAATGAAAACTTGTAGCGACTACTCCTCTGAAACTACGAGACAGATTTTCATGAAACTTCACAGGAATGTTGCTCTTGATGTCTAATTGATCCTAGCAAAATTTCAGGTCGGCCGGAAATTCAAGATGGCCGCCACAGCTAAAAATAGATTTTTAAAAAATAAGTTTGTAGCGACTACTTCTTGAAAACTATAAGAGATATTGATATGGGACTTTTTCTAAAATGATCAGCATGACATGATGGTAATCCGAGTTGAACATTATTTTGATTCGACGTTAAACATGGCTGCTAGTGGCCATCTTTGTTTACATAGAGTTATATAATGAAAACTTGTAGCGACTACTCCTCTGAAACTACTTGACGGATTTTCATGAAACTTCACACGAATGTTGCTCTTGATGTCTAATTGATCCTAGCAAAATGTCAGGTCGGCCAGAAATTCAAGATGGCCGCCATGGCTAAAAATAGATTTTCAAAATACAAGTTTGTAGCGACAACTTCTTGAAAACTATAAGTGATATTGATATGGGACTTTATCTAAAATGATCAGCATGACATGATGTTGGTCCTTGTCAAAAATCGTTTTGATTCGATGTTAAACATGGCTGTCAGTGGCCATCTTTATTTACGTAGAGTTATATAATGAAAACTTGTAACGACTACTCCACTGAAACAACTTGACGGATTTTCATGAAACTTCACAGGAATGTTGCTCTTGATGTCTAATTGATCTTAGCAAAATTTCAGATCGGCCAGAAATTCAAGATGGCCACCACAGCTAAAAATAGATTAAAAAAAAAAAGTTTGTAGCGACTACTTCTTGAAAACTATAAGTGATATTGATATGGGTCTTTTTCTAAAATGATCGGCATGACATGGTGGTTATTCGAGTCGAACATTATTTTGATTCGACGTTAAACATGGCTGCCAGTGGCCATCTTTGTTTACATAGAGTTATATAATGAAAACTTGTAGCGACTACTACTCTGAAACTACTTGACGGATTTTCATGAAACTTCACACGAATGTTGCTCTTGATGTCTAATTGATCTTAGCCAAATTTCAGGTCGGCCGGAAATTCAAGATGGCCGCCATGGCTAAAAATAGATTTTTAAAATATAAGTTTGTAGCGACTACTTCTTGAAAACTATAAAAGATATTGATATGGGACTTTTTCTAAAATGATCTGATATGGGACTTTTTCTAAAATGATCAGTATGACATGATGGTTATCCGAGTGGAACATTATTTTGATTCAATGTTAAACATGGCTGTCAGTGGCCATCTTTGTTTACATAGAGTTATATAATGAAAACTTGTAGCGACTACTCCTCTGGAACTACTTGACAGATTTTCATGAAACTTCACAGGAATGTTGCTCTTGATGTCTAATTGATCCTAGCAAAATTTCAGGTCGGCCGGAAATTCAAGGTGGCCGCCACGGCTAAAAATAGATTTTCAAAAAACAAGTTTGTAGCGACTACTTCCTGAAATCAAAATCAATCAGTAGAGCTTCAAGGTCATTGACCTCTTGTTTTTTTATTATTTTTTATTTTTTATTTCTTTCCTTTTTTTAAATTTTTTTTTTTTTTTTTTAGCTCTATGTTGGACCAGTCGGACCAGTAACAGAGGAGTTATGGCTCTTGATTTAGTTAAACATGCTATATTTTGCCTCATTAATACGGTAGGGCCTTCATTTTTCATCTGATCTTTACCAAACTTTAGTTATGGCCCTTGATTTAGTTGAAAAGCTGTATTTTGCCCAAAACTTTCCAAAAAACGTAAATGGCAGTCTTTCGCTTCATTGATGTTATAAGAGCCATGTTAGCCAGTAGAGCATCCACAGGCCCTCTTGGGCCTCTTGTTTTTAATATCTTAAGGTGTTGACTGTCCTTAGCAAAAGAAAAACACCTAGTAAAAATCACCTACCTACCGGTACCTACCCATTAATGAAATCCTGGGTCGGGAAACAGCCAACAAATATTTGTTAGCTCTACTGGCCGAAGGCCAGAAGAGCTTATGGGATGGTGAGTTGTCTGTCGTCCGTCCGTCGTCCGTCGTCTGTCGTCCGTCGTTAACTTTTGGCTTGTGAACACTCTAGGGCCTTCATTATTAATCGAATCTTTACGAAACTTTTCCAGTGTCTTTATATCAATGAAAGCTCGGACAAGTTTGAAAACCAGCCGGATCGGATAAATTTCACCAGAGTTATGGCCCTTGTTTTGCTGAAAAATGCCATATTAAGCCTTGTGAACACTCTAGCACCTTCATTTATTATTTGATCTTTACCAAACTTGCACAGGTTGTTAATATCAATGAAAGCTTGGACAACTTCGAAAACCAGCCATATCGGTTTAGTAACACCGGAGTAATGGCCCTTGTCTTTTCTGAATATTGCTATTTTCTGCCTTGTGAACACTCTAGCACCTTCATTTATTATTTGATCGTTACCAAACTTGCACAGATTGTTAATACCAATTATAGCTTGGACAAGTTCGAAAATCAGCTAAATTGGGTTATGGCCCTTGTTTTTTCTGGAAAATGCTATTTTCTGCCTTGTGAACACTCTAGGGCTTTCAATATTAATCGGACCTTTACTTAACTTTGCCAGTGTCTTTATATCAATGAAAGCTCGGACAAGTTCGAAAACCGGCAAGATCGAAATAATTTCACCGGAGTTATGGCCCTTGTTTTGCTGAAAAATGCCATATTAAGCCTTGTGAACACTCTAGCACCTTCATTTATTATTTGATCTTTACCAAACTTGCACAGATTGTTAATATCAATGAAAGCTCGGACAAGTTTGAAAACCAACTAGATCGGACCATTAACAGCGGAGTTATTGCCCTTGATTTAGTTAAAAATGCTATATTTTGCCTCATTCAGACAGTAGGGCCTTCATCTTTCATCCAATCTTTACCAAACTTTACCAGATAGTTTATATCAATGAAAGCTCGGACAACTTCGACGACCATCTAGATCGGACTATTAACAGGGGAGTTATGGCCCTTGGTTTAGTTAAAAATGCTATATTTTGGACTCGTTAAGACGATAGGGCCTTTATCTTTCATTCGATCTTTACCAAACTTTACCAGATTGTTTATATAAATGGAAGCTCAGACAGTTTCGAAGACCAGTCAGATCAGACCAGTAACAGCGGAGTTATGGCCCTTGATTTAGTTAAAAATGCTATATTTTGCCTCGTTAATTCGATAGGGCCTTCATCTTTCATCTGATCTTTACAAAACTTTACCCGATTGTTTATATTAATGACAGCTCAGACAATTTCGAAAACCAGCCAGTTCGGACCAGTAACAGATGAGTTATGGCCCTTGATTTAGTTAAAATGCTATATTTTGCCTCGTTAAAATGCTATATTTTGCCTCATTAAGACAATAGGGCCTTCATCTTTCATCCAATCTTTACCGGATTGTTTATATAAATGAAAGCTCGGACACCTTCGACGACCAGCTAGATTGGACCATTAACAGCAGAGTTATGGCCCTTGATTTAGTTAAAAATGCTATATTTTGACTCGTTAAGACAATAGGGCCTTTATCTTTCATTCGATCTTTACCAAACTTTTCCAGATTGTTTATATAAATGGAAGCTCGGACAATTTCGAAGACCAGCCAGATCGGACCAGTAACAGCGGAGTTATGGCCCTTGATTTAGTTAAAAATGCTATATTTTGCCTCGTTAATTCGATAGGGCCTTCATCTTTCATCTGATCTTTACAAAACTTTACCTGATTGTTTATATCAATGACAGCTCAGACAAATTCGAAAACCAGCCAGATCGGACAAGTAACAGATGAGTTATGGCCCTCGATTTAGTTAAAATGCTATATTTTGCGTTGTTAAGATGATAGGGCCTTCATTTTTCATGCGATCTTTATGAAACTTTACCAGATTGTTAATATCAATGAAAGCTTGGACGAGTTAGAAAACCATCCAGATTGGACCATTTACATCGGAGTCATGGCCCTTGATTTTCTGAAATATACTACATCTTGGCCTCATTAAGATGAAGGGGCCTTCATTTGACCGGATTTCATTGAAACTTTGCAGGGATGATCAGTACCAAGCCTAGTTGTACATAGTCGCCGTGTTCCAGTTGAATGATTTTGGCAGAGTTATAGCCCTTTAAAGGTTTTAATACACAAACTTTGTTCTGACTAGTTCTCCTGAACCCCTGGCCGGATTAAACAAAACTTTTTAGGGATGATCGATTCTATATCTAGTTGTGCACATCATCGCCGTGTTCCGGTTGAATGGTTTTTGGCAGAGTTAGGGCCCTTTAAAGGTTTTAATACACAAACTTTGTTCTGACTAGTTCTCCTGAACCTGGCTGGATTTAAACGAAGCTTTTTAGGGATGATCAATTCCATGTCTAGTTGTGCAAATCATTGGCGTATTCCGGTTAAATGATTTTTTTGCAGAATTATGGCCCTTTAAAGGTTTTAATACACAAACTTTGTCTGATCTACTTGTCCTGAACCCCTCGCCAGATTTCAATAAAAACTTTGCAGGGATGATCAGCACCAAGCCTAGCTGTGCATGTCATTGTCACGTTCCGGTTTACAGTTATTTGGCAGAGTTATGGCCCTTTAAAGGTTTTTTTTGATACCACAATTTTTTTCCGGGCTAGTTCTCCTGAACCCCTGGCTGGATATAGACGGAACTTGACAAGGATGATCAGTATCAAGCCTAGTTGTGCATATCATTGCCGTATTTCGGTTGAATGATTTTTGGCAGAGTTGTGACCCTTTAAATGTTTTAATACACAAACTTTGTCCAGATGAGTCTCTTCTGAACTCTTTGCCAGATTTCAGCGATCTTGGCGAGAATGATCAGTACTAAGCCTAGTTGCACCTGTCATTGCCATGATCTGGTTGAATGGTTTTTGAAAGACTTATGGCTCCTTATACATTTATACATAAACTTTATCTTGAGCCAGTAGAGCGTCCACAGGCCCTCTTGGGCCTCTTGCTTTAAGGATGGCCTAATTCTACCACATTTAATGAATTGAATTGAATTGAATGTTGTTTAACGGCTCATCAACACAGTATAGGTTATTTAGAGCCGCCCCAGAGAGAGGGGAATGATGCATAGGAATCCAGGAACCTGCCCTACACTTATTATCAAATAGATTCCTATGGTTCTTTAACGTGCTCGGAGGATAGACCGATACACGGGACCGCCCGGTTTACGTCCCCATCTGACGGACGAGGCTAAGGTAAAGTGTCTTGCCCAAGAACACACCGACGGAACTCAGTGGCACCACGGAGGATTGAACCAGGGGCCTCCGGTTACAAATCCTACCGACTGCGCCACGCCAGCCCCCACATTTAATCAATAGTCTCCTCAGTTTGCATGATTTGTTTACATTTATTATGTTTATAGTCAAAAACGAAGTTCCTTTTATTACAGTATTTAGTTGGATATGTAATATATCACTTTTTGTTGCCCGAACCTACTTTCTCTCCATGCTGAACACATTTTGCTTTAAACTATTCAAATAGTGATTTGTAAATTTTCAAGTTGTATTGAATTTATTAAGCGAGTTGGGTTAAACTATTTTATGAGAAGCTATTCTGTGCATCATACCAATTTTATTCAGTGAGTATAATGTAAAATACTAAACTAGGTGTGTGTTTTTTTCAGAATTTGGGGAGGCACCCTTGCGATTTTCTAAGTTTTGGAGTGAAATAGTTGCTTAAAATTGTGAGAAAAAAAAGTTTATATCCACCTTTCTTACATTTGCATTTTATTTATCCGATTATTTAAAGAAAGCCTAAACCAATGTTGCAAGTTTTTTAAAAAAAATCAAGATTGCTGTATGTTCCTTTAACTACAATAGATACACTTGAGAACTAACTTGTTTTATGCCATTTTAAAACTTGATATATGTCGGTTTCTTTTCATAAATAATAGTGGAGTGGTGAGACAGTTCAGACAGTTCGCCACCCGGATGGGTCAGTGGAGAAGATAGTCAAAAAGACGGAAAATGGCCGCACTTGCACCACAGTGACCACAACTGATCCAAACGGTCACTCCACCTCTACAACCACATGTGACAGACCAGCTATAGGTATGTACTGACCACAGTGATCACTGCTGACCCGCGTGGTCACTCCATCTCTACAACCACATGTGGTAGATCAGCTATAGTTAGATACTGACCACAGTGATATCTGACTCTAGTAATCACTCTACAACTTCATAGCACATCCGTGTCCGAGAGGGTAAATATGCTGCGTTTGAAACCTTCTCTCTCACCACTGGATTCAAATCCCAATGGGAGCTCGACTTGTAAATGAGGAAGTGTCGATTCTTAAAGATGGCAGAAGGTTTACAGTACTGGTTAAGTGGGTGGTCTGCCTCCACCACTAAAAATCGATTGTCATACATAAACCCTAAGTATGCTGAAAAATGATGTTGAACACCAAACAAGTTCACCTCTTCATGTGTAAACACATGGGATAACCTGGCTGTAGATAAAAACTGACTGCAATGATCACACTTCAAGTTCATACATAAACGCATGTAGACTTGTACCACACATCCTCTTCACCACTTGAGCATGTTTTCCTCGGTTTAACCGGCAATTGTCGTAGAAGAGCTTCCCATTCTGCTGGCAGTTGCATTTCTTATCCATAATGCATTAGTTTTGTGTATATTGGGAGATTGTTATTTCATTTTTAAACTCCGATTACCCCCAATTGTTTTGGCCCACCCCGAAGTTTGGTATTGAATTTCTCTGTTTAGCTCGACTGATCAAAAAAGCAGAGCTTATGCCGAGGTGCGTCGTCCGTCTGTCCGTCCGTAAACTTTTTTTGTGGCAACTACTCCTCTGAAACTACTATACAGATTTTCATGAAACTTCACAGGAATATTGCTCTTGATGTCTAGTTGATCTTAGCAAACTTTCAGGTCGGCCGAAAATTCAAGATGGCCGCCATGGCTTAAAATAGATTTCAAAAATGCGATTTTGTGGCGACTACTCATAAGTGATAATGATTTGGAATCTTTACCAAAATGACTGACAGGACATGTAGTTGGTCCTAACCAAAGTTGATTTTGATAGGATGTCAAACATGGCCGCCAGCGGCCATCTTTGTTTACATAGTTATATAGGAAAAACTTGTGGTGACTACTCCTCTGAGACTACTTAAAGGATTTTCATGAAACTTAACAGAAATTTTTCTCGCGATGTCTAGTTGATCCTAGCAAAATGTCAGGTCAGACGGAAATTCAAGATGGCCACCATCTTTAAAAAACAAATGGGACTTTTTCTAAAATGATCAGCATGACATGAATTTAGTCATTGTTGAAAATTATTTTTAATTTGACATTAAACATAGCGACCACTCTGAAACTACAGGACAGATTTAGGAATGCTGATCTGGCTATCAAAACCAATCAGTAGAGCTTCAAGATCATTGACTTCTTGTTTAAAGTAGCTATTCCGCCAACAACAGCCACATTTGATAAAATATTTACACCGTTACTGCTGATGACTAGGTAACTTATATATGTGAGAATCCAAACTCTATAGACAAAATATAAATGGCTTTAACCAGCCAGACCAAACCTCAAGGGTATCTTAATAACCTGTCAGTAAACCTATACTTCTAATCGGCCCATATACATTATGACCTAAACAACTGGATAGATCAACGGTTTTTTGTAGTTTAATTTTGCCGTTATTTGGCGGGTTAGTTTCTTTAATATTACATGTAAGTGACCGAATGAAACGGTCAAAATTCACAAATTCTGACAATGTTGAGGCTCAATTGCGTTTTCTAGCAGTATGTTTTCTTGTAGATTTCTTAAGATAGTTCATACCATTGTTTGCAATTCAAAATATGTTAAAAGGTTTAATAAAATTCCAGATGGGTCACCAAGTATAACGGATAAACCCTCGGCTGATTCCAAGATGTCTAAACCCTGGCCATGGTCATCTCCAACAAAGCCTAAATCCCCGACGTCATCCGGGTACAGTCCAGACGATGCAAGCTTCTTCAAGAAGAACTTTGGATTTGACATATTTAAACCTAAGGACTCTTGACGGAACTTTGGATTTGACATATTTGAACCTAAGGACTCTTGACGGAACTTTGAATTTGACATATTTAAACCTAAGGACTCTTGACGGAACTTTGGATTTAACATATTTAAACCTAAGGACTCTTGACGGAGTTAACTTATTGCCACGGGGAAAGTTCTGATAATAATGTATTGTGGGGGAGTGCTGTGGTTAATAAGACATGTTGATTTGTTTAAAGGTACTCAATGTGATCTTGGCACGTCTTTGATGTTAAACTTTAATGTTATTTGACTTAGGAAGAAATGGATTGAGGTATTTAGCCTAGATTTTGCGGTAATGTACATGTATATATGATAATTTTATGACAATAAATATTTACTGAAAAACTGGCAAAGTTTTTATTGTCATATTTTCAAGGAATGGATTTTATATATATTCGCACCAGCAGCTAAGGTTATATGGCGACTTTTCCAGCTTCCATTGGTGGAGGAAGACCCCAGATGACTCCCCAGGCAATTTTCTTCACAGAAGGACACCTTGGTAGAACTACCGACGTTCCGCAAACTATTTTAAAGGAATATGTTTTGCATATTACTAATATTTGAGTATTATGCATTAATCATTAGTAAAACCAATGCTAAATATTAGAAATAATAAATATTCTAATTTTTTAATTCTCCACAAGTAACTGAGTAAAACTGACATTGAGTAAATACAGAGCTTGAAAGTGGGGGCACTGTAGTTCAATAGTTAACACTCAAGCTAAGAAATTCAGCGATCAAGTTTGATCCCAGCCTGGACCATAACAAAACGCTTAACTAGAAGGGTGTTCCACAGAACACTTGTGTCGCCTGCCGTGTGCTTATTTCAGCCAGATATGAGCTTGGTTAGGTTGCAGGTTAAATGTTTATGAAAAAGGGCCTAACTCTGCCAAAACAAAAGTCAGAGTTACTGAACATGTGTAACAGCATTCCTTGAGGTAAGATGAAAATATGTGTGAAGTTTTATGAACATTGTTCAAATACCTTTCAAGTTATGGCCAAGGTTAGGTTACAGGTTAAAGCGTGACAGACAGCGACGGACAAAGTTATCCCTAAGTGTCTGCCTTGCTACGCAAGCGACAAAAAGTATTTCCCACATGACCAGTCATTCGGATGAGACTGAAGGAGATGCATGACATTTTTAAAGCAATTTAAAATATTACAAGTTCTGTCGGATGACGGCACGCTCAACTTTTCAAGACGTGTCTATATTATTCACAACAGAGTTATGGCACTTGTTTGTACGAGTTTCTGTCAAGCAGTTTCTGAGATACGAGCTTACCGAAAAAGGTTAACGAAGAAATTGATTAAATACAAAAATGGGCATAACTTTGTCAAAATAGGTTGCAGAGTTATGTGACTTGCATGTAGCATGTTATCTATTTATTCAATATGTGAAGATTCTGTCTTGCAGTTTTTAAGATATGAGCTTACCGAAAAAGATCAACTAACGGTAACGCCGCCCCAGCTAGAATAGCTTGCCTTTTGTGTAAAAAGCCGAACTAAACTGAACTGATTTGGGGTTTTAAGGCGCACCAACACATAAAGGTTATATGGCGCCTAACAGGAATGAACATGCCAGGCTCATCCTCCATGTACATCGAGATAAAATATCGAGAACGGGCCTAGAACCTTCCACCCTGAACTGCAGAGTTGCTGCAAATTCTATTGTAGAGACTCCATTTACGCTGGAGCCACGTTAAAGTTTTTCTGCCACTGCTCTAGTGATATGAGCGAGATGGCACCTGAAACAATGCAGGGGTCATGAAGACCGTTAATGAGCATGAAAAAAAAGAAGATATTTGGGGGGTTCTACCCCTCTGCCTTCCCCTGCAGTGGCCCTATTCTTTGCCCCGTAACCACACGGGTGAAAAGCCGAGCTAAAGATAAACTCGTCGATGTATTCATTACTCTACCATAAGTTTGATTATTGATGCAATATAATCAACACACAGTAATAAGCAAATACAATTTGATTCGATAATTATTACTGTTTGCAAATATGTGAGGTTTTTTGTATGTAGAAAAACTATTTACGGGACACCGTGAGTTTAAAAAAAATCAAGATTGCGTCTGTCCCTTTAAAACCAAAGTCCCCACAGAAAATTAGGTCAAGAAAATAACTGTACTTCTATCGTTAACACCTCCCTGAAATAATTTTCTTTAAGCCATGTGCATGATGTGTTGGTCTCCCCTCTCTGTGAATACCAGGGAGCTAGTAAATATGTCTCCGGCATACTCTAGGTCATACAATTTGCATATGTGAAATGACAAGAATGAATGAATGGTGTTTTATGGCACGCCGACACATAAATAGGTCATATTGTGCGCCGATGAATCATGAAAGAATGAAGTAGTAATTAAAAATAATGTAAACGTATAAAGATAAAACTATTACAAATAAGGGATGATATGGTAGCAATATAAACTATGTATATATGTAAATCGACAAATGCCCGTCAACGGGCTTGTAAACAAGTCTAGATTTCTTTAAGGAAATCTAAAAAGACCAAAATCTGTAGTATCAAATACCTCTTTCAAAGTATTAACTGTGTAGTATCTTTGTCGCATAGGATCAAAGTCGACACATTCCAAGATGTTTGACCGTTAATGGTGCAAAACAGGGTATACATTCTGGCAACTGCTCGCCTTGTAATAAATATGAATGAGTACAACGTGTATGCCCTATCCTGACCCTGGCTAGGACAACTTCCTCTGGACAAAAGGGTCTACTAGAAGGACGCCATTCTCCAAGTAACGGTTTAATGAAATGGAGTTTATTGTTCACCGACAAGACCCAAGCGGCTTTCCAAGAGTTGCGAATATATGTGTTGATACAACTTTTAAAATCAGTATAAGGTAATGACGAGAAACACCAGGTTATTACCAAAACAAATATTTATTTGCATAATCTTCCATGTAAAATGTGATGTAACATGGATAAATTCATGAGGTACATTCAATCAACGAATAAAGAGCTAGACTACCATGTAAAATAAACAAATAGGAAACTACCGATCTGTCTGAAACTGAAGTAGCCAATCTCATGAAACGTTTACTTTTATCGCTAAATCCTCGCTGAAATAATCATTGAATTTGATGAAAATACTTTTAAAAAATTGATAATAAAGAGCAAAATGGGATTTATGTATCCTTATTAGTCCCCTACCGGTGTGTCACCGGAGGGTACTATAGGTTTACCTCCCGTCTGTCTGTCCGTCGGGGAAACCGGATCCTGCGATAACGTAAAAAGTATAAAAGATATTTTCATGAAACTTTTTACATATGGTAGAAAGGCAAAAGGCATAAGGTTATGCAAGTTATTTAACTTTGTTGATATGGCCAAAAATGTGGTTGCTATGGCAACAAAATAGTAAAAAACCTGTCGGTCCGTCCGGAAAACTGTTCCTGCGATAACTTGTATAAAAGATATTTTCACGAAACATTTTACATATGGTAGAGGGGCATAAGGAGATTATGCACGTTATTTAACTTTGTTGATATGGCCAAAATTGTGGTTGCTATGGCAACAAAATAATAAAAGAATTGCATACAAAACTTTTAAATAGGATCATGCTATAACTCATAAAACTTGGTACATAGGTATAGGAACATATGTAGACTTTGCACACAATTTTATTTGGTGATATGGCCAAAATTGTGGTTGCTATGGTAACAGAATTCAGTCGTTATACAGCTGAATAAGGAAGCTTAATGTGTCTATCTTTATACATAATAAATATTTGATAGTTACTTCCCTTCAAATAGAGTTGTATTTAATACATGACTTGAAATTGATGTTAATTTCTTTGCGTATGTACTTTATTTCTTGTTGTATTATATTTGTAACATGTTTGTAAACTTACTGGATTAAAAAGAAAAGTGAGGTATATCTTTTACAAATTGGTAAGGAAGATTATGTACTCAAACTTTATTTTCGTTGAGGTTGGGAAATGTAGCATGCCTTTGTTATTTGTCTAAATCGTAGTTTGGTCTGGTCCAACAAAAAAACATTTACTGTCCAACATCTGACTGGTAGGGGACATCATGTATTGCCATGCAATACTGGAGTATCTTGTTTTAAATACTAGACAGGGTTGTTTTGTAACATAAACATGTCTCCCCCCATAATTTATGAACTAACCTGGCTGAAAGTTGTGCTCTGCACGTTGTCTCAATATGGTGAGCATTTGTGCCAAGTTATTTCAAAATCTCTCATGCGGTTCAAGAGATATGGAGAGGACACGAAATATAGTGCAAATGACCTTCGACCTCTAAGTGTGACCTTGACCTTGAATGGACGTGGTTGGAAGTAGTCTCGATATGGTTAACAGTTGTGGCAAGTTATTTTCAAATCCCTCAATCGGTTCAAGAGATATGGTGGAGACCGGCTTGTCACAGACAGACAGACATCCAAGCTAAAAACAATATGTCTCCCCAGTATGATAAGAAATGTTATAAAAAGCTGCTAGTTAAGTGTCACAATCATTGGCTTTTCCTATCTATTTATATGCACTGACCATAAAAATGTAAGTACCGGTACATAAAAAAATTATGTGATACTTGGATTAAATAAAATAAATAACAACGTAATTGAAAATGATTGTAATGTAAATTATTTATAAATATTTATAAAAAAAAAAAGAAAGTAGAAAAATAAAAACATATATGAGTTTATATGTACATATATAAAACACCACAGATCTATACTGACAAGGAACCAATCAGATCTATTCCATAGTAGTTGTGTATAATACTTTTCAAATATATTTTAAGGGAACACACGGCAATCTTGAAGTTTGTATCAAGCATTAAAATTAGCATACTGATTTATTAATCCAGTATCAGTTGGACGTTAACACCTGCTTGCATAGAATTAAATAAAATTTTGAGTTTTCAATATTTATTCGTTATTCTACCAAATGTTTAAATATAATATTGGGTCCGTTCAGGGTTCTCCCAACGGTTACCGAAAGCACTCTTGGTAAACATCGGCTACCATCAGTCACCGTCGTTTGCCGATAGGTAGAATGTTGGTAACCAATCTTCCCGCGACTCTACACCTGAGGTAGTATCGGTGGCCTCGTTGGTACCAAATGTTACCATCGGTGGCCATTGGCAACCAACGTCGATGGGAGAACCCTGAACGAACCCACTGGTGCAATGTAATCAATAGTTAGTAATATGCATACACAAATTTCTTTCAACGACTGGTATGCTAATACTTACAATATTATTGATTGCAAAAATGCCAGTTTTAAAAGAAATCAATATAATCGCATATTCCTTAAACCTAATTTGGGTTTGAAAATCATGGTGTTGGCTTATGTGGGGCTCAAACCCTGGCCTTATGGGTCAGCAGACAGAAGAGATGGTACGTACTAAATTACACCGCAAGTTCATATTAAACCATGTATAAAAATTGTCATGATCTGCAATCTGATTGGTTCCTATGATTATGCACGTGAGCTCCCTCCTTATATTGCCAATGTATACATATTGCATATCAACACAAGTAGCGGACGGATCTAATGGACTGAGATTGTTTGGTTGTAATAGCCTCCTCCCACCGCACCCACCCCCAAAAACAACACGCACACAAATCTCCAATCTGCACACAGTTGAATTATATGCAGTTAAAGAACATATTGGGAAACAATTATAATATCTTTTAATACAATGCACAATATCGCACATTTTTTTTTCACTTCCAATTCAAGTCTTTTACTGCCGTACATAAAAAAACATCTTTATTTATGTACAGTACAGTACCTCCCAATTCTAGACAAAAAGTACAACCAAAAAATACCTGATCTGAACACATTTCATCTTAACACTCAAAACATAAATTCTTTATATGAATTATGCATATATTATATATTATGCACTCATATTAAGCAGTTACAAAATACCCTTAAAAATAAATAATGAATACATGAGCAAAGCAGGACTTGTATATAGCAAGCATACTGCAGGGCCTTTAGGGTGTTAGAAATCTAAATATACCATTGCAAAACAGAATCATTTTTTAAGTTTATGTCTTCTAACAAACTCTATGTGACAAGTCAGTGAGTGGAGTGATTGGTCATGTCAAACTTACAGTGCACGTGCTAGAGTTAATTCCCTGTATGATAAATCAAGAGCTTATCAGGCCAATATAGGTTTAAACTTCCACTATAATACAAAAGAAAGAAAAAAATATTGGTTGAAAATAAAGCAAATGGCATTGTTGAAATGCATATTTTATACAAACCAATTCTGACACATATGGGTTAAATGCTATTAAATAAGCATGTACCAAACTAAAATAGTTCTATCACAGTTAATATGCTCAAGTTATCAAACTTCTCTTCTTTTTTTTTTATAAAAATGCAAATTGTCCTGTCAGCAGAACTGCATGGAACTATTTTTCACTATTTCCATGTTCAGTGTAAACTAATGTCTCGTGAACAGTTATAGACAATTCCATTTAAACATTTCCCTGCTAATCTCATGTTTTATGAATATTCATGACAACACAATAGACACAAGCTGTGCCCATTATTTGACTTGTATGAATATTCACGATTGCACTGATCAGTAGCAATGGCAGCAATTCTAAAATCCATGAATATTCGTGTAAATGGACACAGCTCCACACATAATATTTGCATGTACATGTCATGTACACAAGCTCCACCTATAATATCATGGCCTATGAATATGCATGACCATGTTTACAAGCTCCACCCATAATTTCAGTGTACTAATGTTTATTGCAGTGAACACGCCCACCATCCTTGTTCTTCCTCTACTTGTGGTAATAACTCTGGCGAGGGTTCTTGAAACTCGCATGGAAAATACAACCTGAAAAACAATAATTGGGCAACTGAAATATTTGACTAAAGGACAATAACAGTTTATCATGTATACAGACTGAAATTCCTTTATTTTACATAATCAAGGGCATCATGCATGCATCAAGTTTGCTCATTGTTAAACTCTTTACTCTAGTTTATGGTGTGTTTTTTTGTTTTTCATAAATCTTTATCATATATACAATAAAATCCAAGTGATGTAAACAGTCACTAAAGGACAATAACAGTTTATCATGTATACAGACTGACATTCCCTTTTTTACATAAGCAAGAGCAATAACTCCATCATGCATGCCATCATGCATGCAAGTTTGCTCATTGTTAAACTCTTTACTCTTGATTTTATTGAATCAAAAGTTCAAATAACCAGAAGCCATATACTATACTGTAGTTATTATCTAACAAGCTGGATTTCCATTATTTTGACATAATCAAGGCAATAACTCATTAACCCATAACCCGCTAAGCACGACTATAATGGCCATTGCGCCCATTGTAAACCCAGATCAGCCTGCGAGTAACCCCGGCGGCTGATCAGGGTTTACAATGTGCTGATCAGTCATTTCCCCCAAAACACCCCTTTGTCACATAAATGGAATGGTCTCAATTTAAAGAAAGAACAGTCCATTATATATATGTTGTGGGTTACGGGTTACTGTGCTAATTTGGTTACTGCCAAACTTGTCCAAGATCTTATTGAAACCAAACCTTTAAATAAAATTTTATGAAAATAAGAAATTATTTACTTTACTTATTGTATAAGCAACATGAAATGTTATGAATAGACACTGTATGAGGAAAGAACCCGGACAAATTGCCACGAGATAAGCTCTTCTAGCCTAATTAATCATATGGTAGCAATATCAACAACACAAACACCTACCTAACCGTGGTCATATAATATTTTCCGGAGTTTGCCACTAGCGACATACTTGCAGCGTCTTCCCTTACACCAGCACCGTAGCTTTCCGGGGAGAACGGGTAATGCACCGTCTCTATACCAAATATTGGCGTCTCTGAAAACAAGAAGATATATTCAAATGGACATTGTAAACCCTGATCCGTGCTTAGCGAGTCAATGAGAGTCCTGTGCTTCAGCAGAGTTTATACTTCAATAAAAATTACAAAAAAATCATTTAGTCTACAAGTATAAGGTAACATTGGTTAAAGCTATCAAAATGACATTCTAATGTACTTGGAAAAATTTCTCTAACCGGACTGGTTGACGTTAAAAATTGTGTGACTTTTAAATAGTGCACAACCGCTGCAAACGTGTCATGCGATATTAACCCGTCAACAACTTAACATAGTTTTATTTCAATATGTTTGTCAATAAAACAGTCAAAAACAATAATTGTCTTAAAAACTGGGTAATCAGTATTGAAATTTCAACTTGTGACAGTATATCAGTCACTTATATATATCGTCGTATAATTATCATGTTTAACGGCTCTGATAATGCTCCACCACGTGACTATTAAACGATTGATATACTGTCGCTATTTCAATACAGTTAACCCCAAGTTTCTTCATGTGTTCCAGTACTTACTTGTCAACTGCAACCATTTGATGATTCTCTGCATGGTTTTGGAGAATGATTCACAAACTTTGCCCCAATCCCCACGTCTTGCGGGAATGAAGAGTCGCGTGGTCAGTTCTAGAGACTCGTAAGGACACGTGCCGGACTTGTGATCCTGTATGACATAATAAAGGTAAAAAATCTAAACTCCAGAGTTTAATTTTTCATCTTTTATAAGGAAACAAGAAATAAGCATATACAAATTTCCTCATGTGGAAAGTTCTAACGACCTGTATAAGGTCCTAAAAGGACACGTGGCTGGTTTGTGAACTTGTATAAAGTATCGGTGTTATAATAGAACTGTATTGACATTTTTTTAAATCTTGATAAGAAAAAGAAGTTGAAATGGTAAGGCAGAGTGTTTATGCACATTAACCCAATTTTCCTTTAATATTAAAACAATCACCACCCTTTTATGAAACTGAATGAAAAGTTTATTTATTTTAAACTTATTTAAGTCTGAGGATTTTGTTTTTATTATTATGCCCCCACCACTAAATGGTGAGGGTGAGTGTTAGCCAAGTCCTTCCGTCCCAGTTTTCCTTCGTTTCTTTTCAAACTTTACAGGATGCTTACCTATGATACCAAAAAGTGCATATAGATTCGGTGTCAAAATCGACCCAGTATTACCAGAGTTACGGACCCTTTTTCGTCAAATTTTACGTTTTACAGATTGTTTTCAGTGGGGGCATCCGTGTCCCATGGACACATTTCTAGTTCAATAGTAGAATAACAAACATGGGCAGATGCTGATACACAAGTAAAAGTAAATGGCCTTTAATAGGCACATGGCAATCTCCAAATACTTATCAAGCACTGCAATACTTATCAAGCCCCTCAATTCATTTAACTACCGCAGTATGGTTTTTTTACATTAATAAAAAAAAAATGCATTATCATATTCCATTTGAAATTCTAAGTGTGGGTAAGAACAGTAAAAGGGTGTTTTGTGAAACTGTGGATAATTTAAATGCAATATTAAGTGAATACAGGGTCTTCTCCAGGCCATTATCACTACTCCTTAATTTCAAATAGTACCTATTTGAAATTAAGGAGTAGTGATAATGGCCTGGAGAAGACCCTGTATTCACTTAATATTGCATTTAAATTCTGCCACTAGTGACCACTCCTTGAATTCCTGCCACTATCCCTTAACTTTCCAAAATGGATTTTGATCCAATGACAAACTGTACATTTTTTGTTAAGAAACAATTGTTGAAAAGTTATAATTTGTAACAAAAGCCATTTAGCAAAGTCAAATGACATAATATCTGAATTTCCATATATAATTATTTTCTAGTTTATTTCTGTGACTGAATGAATACCCTTTCTCTCTCATAAACATCCTTTTGCTTAAAATGCCACGACTCCTTAAACTGAATTGGATTTTATAGTCGCACCAACAGCCAAGGTCATATGGCGTCTTTCCAGCTTCCATTGGTGGAAGACCCAGGTGCCCCTTCGGGCAATTTTTGTGCATGGGAGGGCACCTGGGTAAATCAACCGACGTTCTGCAAGCCAACTGGATAGCTTCCTCACATAAAGATTCATAGGCCCATGAGGAATCGAACCCACAGCGGTGAGGGGTAAGTGATTTCAAGTCAGGGGCTTGAACCACTCAGCCAAGGACGCCCCCCGCTTCTACTTAAAATATTCCTGTGGAAGACCCTGGGTATGTAACAGCAGCACTCTGTACCTACCTGTACGTAATATAATCGCAGTGTACCTACCTGTACATAATATAATCGCAGTGTACCTACCTGTACATAATATAATCGCAGTGTACCTACCTGTACGTAATATAATCGCAGTGTACCTACCTGTACGTAATATAATCGCAGTACCCTGGCGAACTGGGTGTCTTCCCCGGCAGGCTCTACATAGCCTGTCTTGTCGTTGTGCACCTTCGCCTCGCCTGTAAAGATATGTATGCATGGGAATTAATGTGGTTTTTAACAATCATGGTACAGTGGCTGGGCTTTTTTTTTGGAAATAGGGGAAGAGGCCCAGGCCCTTCAATAGCGGGAAAAAAAGGCGTGAATTTTTGAGTAAAAGGGGAAAAAATAATGTGATTACGATATATAGGGGAACAGTGTATTAGGCAAAAATTGAAGATTTGGGTGTGAAAATATGCAAAACAGGTACATTTTAGATAAACCGTCTTCAATAAATGTATCCCAATCATACTAATGTTTAGAACGTTAGAGGTGGTAATAATGTAAAGCAAAAAAAATAAATGTTTTGTTAGCGGGAATATTCTCAGCCAAAGAGGGTAAAAAAGTGGACTGTTTTGTTAGGGGAAGGGGCCGAATATTGGGCCGATATTCGGCCACTGTTTATGAAGGAAAAAAACACTGAGTGAAATGAAAACAAGAAAGTGCGCGTGACGTGGATTAAACCCATGACCTCCTCCACGATCCCCTGAATAGGAGTATAATTATATATTATATTACAGCGGCCCACACTTGATTCCATAACTGGCATGGAATATCAGTCAGTCATTTAACTAGTTTCTATACAAATTATTTCTTCGTTCGAATACTTAGCATGTGTCGTAATGAGGTTATGTTGTAAAACATGAATGACGTTGAAAAGTGTGTAAACATACATTTCATCCTCAAATCACGAGTGGAGCAGACACGAAAATGGCAAACTCGACTCATGTCCTTGTCGTTGAACATAATGCATACTCCAGTGATGTTGCATACATATATTTATCACATTAATTTGCCTTGTGGGAGTGGAATAAAGTTCATGATATATTTATAAAATTATCGTATTACACTAGAGAAATAAATATGCTCGGAGTACATCGGAATTGTCTCATTGATTTCCGTAACCGTTAAAATACCGGATTACGGAAATCGACAAGGTAATTCCTTTGTTCGGTGTGACCGTGTTATGGATATGACCGAGTCAACCTACGACGTAATCGTACAAACATATAACGACATCGTATGACAGCGTTATATAATTATAGGCTGCTACACTAATAAATGTATCTTAAGTGTCTTTTTGGAGTCTTGAGAATCTCACATTTGTGTCTGTTTAATACTGAATTTATTAAACTCATTGGATAAAACTGATATGATGCTTGTAACGCCTTCACATCATATAATTGTATCTAACTCGTTTAATAAATTCAATAATAAACAGGCACTCATGTAAGATCCTCTATTTAGTTTCATCCAATACTTCAACAGCTGGACAAGCACACAGAAATGCAAATATTAAAGTCTCTAGCCTGTAGCATGGGACTTTAAAATATATTGAAAGCAAATCAGCTTTTGATATTTTCAGGAATAAAAGGCTAAACAACATAATACATAGGCTATACAGATACATACCGTCCTTGATTCTGTCACAGAACACGTCAACCGTCTGCATGTTTACTACACGGATACCCTAAAATAAAAACATCAGTCAATAAGATCATATAAGGAATCTTAAATTAGTTCCCAAAAATATAAAAGTTTCATAAATTTGATTCAAAAGTACTTTTATGAGTTTTGTTCTTCATATAATATTAATAATTGTTTTTCACAAATTGCATTTTGGGAGTGTAATTAAAAGCCATGACATAAATATCATAAAATACACTAGTGTAATAAATATGCAAATGAAGGCCGAATCATCGTCGGTCTATTTGTTCAGCTCGATGTTCGATCAGAATGATCTCTTTGATCTCTGAAACCATTAGTTACCGGGTTACGTAAATTGAGTTTTCTAGATTCATAAACAACAATTTAATAACTCAAATGCAATCTTAATTAAATGAACATTCGGACGATAAAACTTCCAGATCGTCTCCAGTCCCATGCGTATAAGCATTTATTTATCGAGCAGACCTCGGTTTAAAGTCTCATCCGAAGGACTGGTAAGGTAGGAAATACTTTTGAAATATTTCGATAATTAACCCAAATTCTGTCCTGGCTGGGATTGAATGCACGATCGATGGGTTACAAAGCCGCGATGCTAACCATTACACCACGGCATTACGTTCCCTTAAAACACTGGTAGCCCTAATTTTTGCAAGTCTTATAATTCACCCACCATCATACAGAAACCTGCGGTTTTACAAGCTAAAATCTAATTACCAAAACAGATTAAACGTGTGTGATTATCATTTGGCATAGCCCACAACTTCCGGTTTAACATCATTTTGTACACACTCATTAATTTGCACCCATTTGAACCCACCAAAGGTTGGTTCATCGCCCAGTCATATAGGTTATTGGCGTAATAATACATTACGTAGTTCTTATCTTTCTCAGGGTTATTGTCAGAAATTTTTTGATTGTTTGCTTTGGCATGCCTTTTCAATACCATTGAAATTCCAAACCTCATACCTTTCGCTATGAATAAATGTTTGTCATAGTCAGTCAGTAGTTTTAAATTTATCTTCGTATATTTAAGTAAAGCATCCCAAGATAAGCCTGGGGCTGTGTAGTACTGCGGTGGGTCAAGTTTATACGTTTCCATAATTTTTTTCTGAAAGTTTGGAATACCTCGGCCAGTAAAGTCTGTTTTCAAATATAAATTGGGCATTATTCTTCAAAACCCCTATTCAATTGTCAAAGTGTTTACAACTTAACGCAATTACAAAACAAAACATGTTGGCCATTTGCTTACAGTCATGTTTACCATGTTTACCGCAAAGAGATGAATATTTAATATAAAATACCTTTTGCGTCTGCAGCCACTTCCTTGCTCGCTGTACGACAGTTGTGAATGGACAGAACCGAATCTTGCTCATCGTAGCGAAGTTGTTGATACAAACGGGGACCTCGTCACGCAAACCTGAATGGTGTAAAATTAAAAAAAATATATTGAGTTTTCAAATGACAGCTAATCTGTAAGCAAGGCTGGTAAAACGTTTACGCTACTGGAAATTAATGCCTTAACTTGTGCGAATTTCATAATTTCTATAAAATTAATAAGACTGTCAGTCAATTTCTTGCAGCTTAAGTCAAATACTTTACGTGTAGGTAAAATATATGTGATTGTGACTTTTTTCTTACACAAAATTTTAATCTTTCCCCTATAGAAAGTAATAAATTGAATTATCTGAACGCCATCTCATCTATTACTTTAAATGCTGGTTTTCCAGTTACATAATACACTCACCTATAACTTCAAATGCTGGTTTTCCAATTACGTAATACACACGTATGGCAAATATATAGACGCGGTCAGCCTTCCCACAATCCACCCAGCCCATTCTTTCAGAATTTACGCATTTGTCACCAGTGTCCTCGTACTTCACCTTCAACGTCTCGATATTCAAGATGGAACCTGCAGTGAGAAGTTTTTGAGTACATATCCGAGTACATATTTTTTTGACGATGAATAAAAAACAAGCTTCATATCTTATTTAAATCACTCTCTATGACCCGAATTTTGAAGTAATCTTGGCTGAAAACCAGAAGATGCACTGACGGTTTGTCGGTTGAATGGTGTTTTATGTCATTTTCAGCACATTACAGGCTACTTATGACTGTAATTTTTTTAGTGGTGGAGGCAGACGACCCACTTATTCCTGGGAAAACCAGTACTGTATACCTCCCGCCATCCATAAGAATCCACACTTTCTCACAAGTCGAGCTCCCAGTGAGATTTAAACTCGCAGTGATGAGAAGCAAGAATGTTTCAAAAGCAGTGTCTTATTTACGCATTAGCTACAGATTTGATAAAGTGTACCCTAGAATGAACTAAAGTCACTTAAAACAGTCTATCAAATCATTTTAGAATTATTTTATTTTGTGTTTTTGTGTTTTTGGATTTCAAGAACCACATTACTCAATCTCAAGTAAAACCTCAATGTGTTTTGAGAAAGTATCGAGTTTTAAATTAACGGGTTTCATTGGTCCAACTTTTATCACTGAACCAATCAGAATGCTTAATTTATATTTTCATTTGGTTGTTTCTATCATGACATCACTTTCTGGAATTATGACATCACATCCTGGTATTATGACATCACGTCGTGCCATTATGATGCAACTCAGTGTGTTCTGAGAACTGACTGAGCATTTCAATTGCTGTGAGAATAACTCTCAATGAGTAATGAGTTTCTTGAAACCAAGAATCATAAAATTCTAAATATAGAATAATTCTAAAATGATTCAATAGAAAGTTGTAAGCAGTAGAAAAAGAATACCAAAAGATTAACGTAGCGGGAGAAGCGGGGTGGGCGAGAGAAAGAAGGGGTACTAGTCACTGCTCAACATACCAGGTATAGGCTTCTTCTTCAAGAACTTGGCAAGTTTTTCCATCGTCTCCACCAATCCACAGTACGAGGGAATCGAGGTGGATGCTCTGAACCGTGATGGCGTGAACAAAGCCATGGCAGCCTCAGCGGTGCTGACATTGCCATCAGATGGGTCAGGGACTGTCGTCAGATAGCTGATCTCCTGTGGAGATGCTGTGGGGTCCTCTCTCGGGGCAAGCCATAGTCTGTAGATTATGATATAGCACATATTGATATTCATTACGTGGTCCGAGTATTAACTTGCATACCCCATCCAACCCGTTCTCCAAGAAGAGAAAACGGGGTTGGCTTGGGTATGAAATAAAACCTTAATTTCAGCTTAAAAGTTTGCATATTGTAAATTAAAACATTTAATAAGTAATTTTAAACAGGTTATCACATTTTTTCAGTAAACATGTTTTTAAACGTGTTATATTGTCGAAATATTCGTTATAAAATCCTGCTAACGGGACCACGTAATGATTTTTTATAAAACAAAATTAATAGTAAAACTCTGACTTAAAGTTATTAATTTGAAAAAGCGCTCTCTCAAAACCTTAATATTATTCAACTGAATGACTTTAAAAACTTCTTTTTTTTATTTCTTGCAAAATGTCATTTTGAGAGGAAAAATTATTTTAAATATTTATTTGTTGAAATTTAAAACGAATGCTTTTGCTTGTTATTGATTTTACATATTATTTGTGCAATATGTACATATGTGTACGTATGTATGGAGTTTAATGTCGATTTAGTCATATCATGATAAGGTTTACTTTTAGCAGTGAGCTCAGTGCTCATCTTTATAGTGATGCCACACTGGTATAATGCGTCATAGACACACAACATGAATGATGCCCAACCATTACGTGGTCCAAGAATTAACTTTCATACCCAATCCAGCCCCTTCTCTGAGAAGCAAAATCGGGGTTAACATTAATATGTAATTTTTAACAGGTTATCACATTTTTTCAGTAAAACATGTTTTTAAACGTGTTTTATTGTCATAATATCCATTATAAAATCCTGACAATATAAGCTTTCCCATCGCTTAATGAAAATAAGGCGACCCCATAAAGGGCCAGTTATATTATACCAACACGGGCTGACCAGTCCTAGTACTACCCTTTATATGCTGAAGGTCAAGCAAGGGAGCTGCTAGCACCCTGAAGCCTTTGGTGTGACCAGGCCGAGTAGCGAACCCATGAACTCATGCGTATGATGCAGACTCTCTACCACTACACAACCGCCATGAGACTCGTCAACAATCGGGGCTTTTTTTCCCAGAAAGAGGCCCAGGCTTGTACATTTTGGGAAAAATAAAAGTGCTTATTTCTCATTTTGGGAACTATTAAGATTTCATAAATTAAGTAAATATGCCAATACTATGCTTTATTTATATTTTCATTTGCAGAATTAAAGTGTTTTTTCTCGAATTCTGAGAGACTGTTGAAAAATTCTGCCACAGTTAGGAAAAAAGACAGTAAATTTTCAATTGGGAAGAAACCTTTTACAGAGGCCTCTGTAACATAAGGTCAAAAAGCCCTGACAGTCTACCGGTACTACTCACCTCAAACCTCTGCCATATTTATTTACTCCGTAACTGGATTCATGATAGACGACATTGTCCACATCAAAGCTATTCTTCTCTCCCAGCCTTTTGGTAAAGGACTCCAGTTTCATAACTTGAAAATGTACATTTCCTTTAAGCCACTGGTTTGCTTGTTCTAGGACCGTGCTAAAAAAGATGTAAAATGTATGTATGTAAAATACTGTTAGTTTACATTGACAAATACGCCATCCTATTATTTTTTTCATTATTAAAAGAGTGCGAGTCATAACCATCGACAGAACTGGGAAATAGTTGTCCGTATTATACATTACATTTGTTTATATGTTAAAAAAGCTCCAAAAGAAACAAAAATACATATATAATATATGTGTCTTGAAGTGGCCTGTGAATCCTGGTGGCAGCAGCGGTGTTTTTATTATATGTGGTACTGACAAACGTTACTGGTATTCCCAATTGCATAAAGTGTTTTTTTCCCAACTGGAGTGAAAAAACTCCCAATCCAATAATTTTTTTTAATTTAAATACTTTTTTGAATACTTAAATGGAAGACGGAGGTAAACATATTCTCCCATTTCTGCCTTATTCTGGCGTTAATCAGCAAAGTCATTGATTTTATGCCGAGAATAAACACATAATGGGAGAAAATAATCCATCATGAGTGATCCATGTGAGATAGGGAAATCTCACCCTCAGGATCAGAATTGCAACCAGGCACTCGACAGAGCCTCGCCCCTGGTTGCAATTCTGACCCCTCGGGTGAGATTTCTCTATCTCACATGGATACTCATGATGGTTTCTTATATTCTTTTAGGTGAGAGTAATGACATACAAAAAGAGAATGCATACATGGTAATGTGTTTGCAAAGTATTTAAGCATACTATATCGCTGGTTTGATAGTGAAAAATTCCCAATATACAACAAAACAATGTGATTTTTCCCGATTGAATGGCAGTGCTCCAGATAGACTGCATATCCACGTACATTACATGTTTATATTTCATTTCGAAGTACTCATTTTATTTTAATTCATTCCGTACCATGTATGAACGTAATTTTCCTCGTACGCTTTTCTTTTAAAAATGGTGCCTATTTGGTTTACTTGTTTTTGCCAATCAGAGTTACCATAGCGCATATTTTATTTTAATTCATTCCGTACCATGTATGAACGTAATTTTCCTCGTACGCTATTCTTTTAAAAATGGTGCCTATTTGGTTTACTTGTTTTTGCCAATCAGAGTTACCATAGCGCGTAGAAAACCTTCCCGAGACAATTTTGCTGATTTATGAAACAGTGACATTGCTTATTTTCAGTTTTCTCCTATTGTCATTTCATCCCTGTAATCATAATAGCGATCTGTTAAAGTGTTTTTAAATCTGTGTAAACTTGCTCTTTGTATCTGGGTGACAAGGTCCATTGTGAAAACCTAGATTCATTGTAGATGATATGGTACAGAGTTCAATACTTACGATCCTGTACTGGCCATAACCTTCTGACTGGGTGGAGTGGCATTATAAAATCTCGCAAAAGGTTAAAATAAGCTGATAAGCCTAGGAACCAGTAAACTTTATCTATTGTGGTTGTAGACAGACTATACTAAATATATAATTATTGAATAAAACTGCATCCTTATGATTGTGTTTAATAATAATAATAATACCAAAAGTGGAGTGATCTGGCCTTAGTCAGATATGTGTCACCCATATAGAACCCCTATGAACACCATAAATGCAAGGGGTTTTACATCCCGTAAACACATCCTATTAAGTTATAATGGGACAGCAACCTCAGAGGAAGATGAGATGAAATTCCCATCAAACATACCTCCACCAGGGAGCGAACTTACGCTGAGCAGATCTGTAAAGCCAAGGCCTTTATCCACTGACCTACCGAGAGACCTCTCAACACAAAATATATATATATATATACAAACTAGAGAAAGTACGAAAGTGTAGATGTTAGGGCAATTCAGGTCATGTTGGAGATACGCGCAATGTCGGAACCACAGTTGTCAACATAAGAAACCTTCTGTACCTGTAGTAGTGTGTGCTCTGTTTACGATTTCTACATCGTCGGATACCCCCATGTGATTTGTTCCGTTACTCTCCACGGAGTATAACGTAATCAATCAAACGTGGGTTTCGACGATGGATTTTTAAGGCTAGTATTATCTAGCAGACTTGATATACTATTGTATGCACATGACAGAACCGCTAGGGCAGTTTATAATCAAACATCACGGCTGGAACACATTTGTGTTAGTGGTTATTTCAATCCACCTATACAAGCTAATCTATCTTTCTTTTATAAAATTCAAAAAACTTAAGTAAGCAACAATATCTCATTCCTATTATCCAATTGAACAACAAATCAAACTAGAACTATCAATGAAGGTGATAAATAACTCCACAAACAATTTTTTAATAAGTTCAAGGGCAATAACTCTGCATGGCATTGACTGAGCCGCACCAAAATTGTGTCACGCACATCTACATTTCATGATGATCATGTACACAAAGTTTCAATTCAATATCTTAATAACTGTTGAAGTAGTTGGCTCCACAGATTGCATATATGCTGAATAGCAATTTTGACTAAGTTCAAGAGCAATTACTGCATGGCATTGACTGAGCCAAAGAAACATTGACTGTGTCACGCACATACACACTTTATTTTGATCAAGTATACAAAGTTTTAATTTAATATCTTGAAAACAGTAGAAGTTGTTTGCTCCACAAGATATGATGAACACAGCAATTGAATTTTGACTAAGATCAAGAGCAATAACTCGGCATGGAATTACCTAACCAAAATTGCGTCACGCATATCTTCACTTCATTTTAATCATGTATACAAAGTTCCAATTCAATATGATCTTGAAAACTGTAGAAGAAGTTCGCTCCACAATATTGCATATGCTGAATATAGCAATTTTGACAAAGTGCAAGGGCAATAACTCTGCATGGTTTTGAGCGAGCCACACCAAAATTATGTCACGCACATCTTCACTTCATGTTGATCATGTTTACAAAGTTTCAATTCAATATCTTGAAAATGGTAGAAGAAGTTTGTTTGCTCCACAAGATTCAACAGATCGACCGACCAACAGACCAACAGATCGACCGACCAACAGACCAACAGATCGACCGACCAACAGATCGCCTGCCGGAGTGACTCCTTTTTTTTGGCCGGAGTATAATTAATCAATTAATTGATAATTTCACATTAACGGTAAATATACCTTTTTAGTTAAAAAATACTAACCTAAATTCTGCATAACGTGGGGCCTCAGTATTAGATGCTGGCTCTTCCAATAACAATGGAGTAAAATCCACGAATGTCAATGGTGGCAATTCATCCTCAATTTGGTCCACTTCCTGTTTGGAAAACGCTGGGTTCTCAACCCCTTGTGTCAGACTGCCTTCTTCTTGTTCCGGTTCATCCAGCCCAGTTGTCGGTGCAACTGAAACGGTTTCCTGCTCACCTGGAGAGCTTATTGGCTGCATCTCTACTTCTGACATTATTGCGTTTTTGTTGTCTGAAATATGAGAACATACAATTATATATAATAAAAAAAATACAATGTGTGTTAACAGATCATCTTGAGCATATGTGCACACAGCAATGTCTTTAGTTTTGCGTGTTATTTTTAAATGCCATAACATCCTATCTATTTATACTGCATCACCTCCTTTTGAGTATTTCGTGCAGGTCCAGTATCCGATTCAAGATAAATGTACGCCATAATGATATACACAGAGATATGCTGCCATTAACCTTAGTTATGTATTAATTATCACAAATTAAGTTTATTTAAATGGACAATATGCATCAATATAGTATCATTGAGGTTGCTCTGTGGGTGTCAAATGAGGTTACTGCCTTAAAATTATGCCAAATAAATACCTGATGTGTAAATTTATGAACTACAACCTAGTCATGCCCCATGAACATTGCACCAACATATCAAACAGATAGCATGCACGGCCAAATGGTTTCTTTATGGAACAGTATTTATTACATAACATGGCTTCTGGGAGATCAATAAAAACATGACTTATTTCTCATAATACACTAGTATATAACAGAATCTGATGCAAATGTGGACCGAATCACTGTGTTTGTATAAATTAAAAGATTTAATCCCAATTGTTGGGTATATCATACGATACGTTCAGACATTTTATCATTATTTGAAATCTTACTTCATAAAATGCATGCTAGTAACGTTAAATTTGGTTTAAGGTGTCACATTATTTGTAGGACGAACGCATTTACAGCCGCTTAACTTAGCGATGTCATGTAAACAACAAAACAATGTCATGATTTCTCTTAGAAATTGCTGCCGTGTATAAGGTAACTTGACAACATTAAAGTGAAACTATCACGTTGTATGTTATATGATAAAAAGAATCTTACATTCTTGACTGTGTATTATTGACTTTAATAAACTTTTTGGATAAAAAGCAATGGAAAGATAGGATACTTGGCAGAGCCTCATATCCTATCATTTTATCTAACTTGTTTATTAAAGACATTAAACAATGACTAAAAAGGTCGCATACCATTTTACTCCATTTTACAACGCAATGTCTGCATTATCTTCATTATCTTCATTAAAAAAATAACATGTTCAGTTTCTAAAAATAGTTTGTAGTTTGACTATCAAGTCACCCAATAGTACTTACTGATACTGATAATATTCCAGGTCGCAGTACTGATTTGTTATGACTGAATAAATTACTGTAATGTATACCATACAACAGACACTGATCTGTATCAAACTCCAATACAGTTTGAGGTGTAAGAGAACAACAATGATAAATTATCAAATATAACAATTAGTCAGAAACATGCTCCACGCTGTCAGGTACATGTGATCACTTGAATTATTGTTCACGCTTTATTGAACACGATTGTACAAGTTATTTTTTTGTTTGTTTACGTTGTTACTATGGGTCAACAAATCCACACTACCAGGTCAAAATATATATCGATCATTTCGCCACTAAATAGTCGAACTACGGGAAATCTCTGGTCGTCTACGTTTAAAAAACATACGGAGAAAAACTTTCATCGTAAAAAGAAGTCATAAACATGCATGCTCATTTATAATACGGAAAAAAATCTTATAAAAATAGTTTGTTTACAATCCATGGCGGGAAATAGGTTGTCCCAAAAATACGAATTTAGATCAAATATTTTAAACAAAAGTCAGCTAGAGAAATAGTTATATAGGTATATATAAGGAAAAAAAATCGATGTTAGTTATATCAGAATTTAATTACTTTTGTTTAAAAATGGTATGATCACATATACAAATATAAAAGAGTTTCGTTTTATTTTGCTTTGATCAAAACAATCGTCTGGTGATACGGATCGTAAAAAAAAAAGCACTGCAGGAAGCAAGCTACTTGTGCTTTCAAAAGGCTTTCTTGCATTTCATATACTGTGTGAGCTACATAAATGATTCTTTTATTTTACAGTCTGACATAGGTATAGCTTTCTACGAATCTATGGTTTGGGTAATTCGAATGATGTCATGTGTTTTCGTGGGTTATAGTTTCTGTTTTGACTGAAAAAATGAATGTCTCTCTCCCTACAATTCTACCACATATTTGTCAAGGCCCAGTGGAAGTCCATAGCATGGTTGTATCATAATTTGGGGTTCAAAACAAATTATGTTGTAAAAGGCTTTCTTATTTTACCGTAAAATGACTACACAATTTTTGCATTTGTAACATCTAATTTACTTCTACTGCCGGTACATATTAAATTATCTTTTTAGTAAATGGTGATGTCAGTGATGACCCATAATTTGGAATATAAAAGTTATTCTTTCGTTTTTTCGACAGCATAAAATTATAAGTTTTTCATTTCATATGAGTTCATTAATACAATGGCGACTTATAAATGACAAACAATGTTGCTTTCAAGCAGTGTAAATCAAGTTCTAAATTGTTTAACAAGCCAACAAGATCTTGTAGTTTCGGGTACATTTCTGTATTGATAAGGGATGGCCTTTCTGTATAATCGACAATTTCGGGGTGCGTTTCTGTATTCATAAATGTACCCCAGGTTACCAGGTACGTGTCTGTAGTACCTGATAGGCCCCATCAGCATCACTGGAAGCCTGAGACGGTCTTTGTTTTTTTACCACATTTTAATGCATTTTTAGGTGGAGAAATTGGATAGGTGAACTACATTTTACAAAAAGAAATCGCCAACCAAATTAAATAACAAATTTTCACGAATGTGTGAGAACTTTGAATGTATTAAAAATGTATGTGTCTCACACTCAATGCATGTGACTTGAGTGGTATGCTATATACTGCACACTCTCAGTTCTGATTATCATTAGGCCAAATAAAATTATACCTGTGTTTACTGTAACATTGCTGAAAAAAATTGGGTAGGTAGGTAGGCATTTTTTTTTTTTTTTTTTTTTTTTTGGCGAAGTTAATTTAAGGTGGCGATGAGCTTTGATGAATGGGAAAATGTGGTATTTTAAAAACTACAATAGATAACAATATGAAATTGTGTATACATGTGTTATTGTTTCCCAAAAGGTATGGCAACAACTGGATCTTTTCCCAATCACTTGCAATTATTGCAAAGGGGTAAAACAGTTTAATTTATTTTTCGCAAGTCTGGAAGAGGGTCAGTTCCAACAGCAGGACAATGAGCACATGAGTCGGCCGTGATAGCGTGAACATAATTATTTAAAAAAAATATATATATATTTTTTTTTTTTATTTTATTTTTTTTATGAGTCGGGGGTGTTTTCAGCTGGTCGGTCGGGTTACAGTAAACTCAGGTATAATTTTATTTGGCCTTACAGCCTTTTTTCCAACGAAGGTTTTATGAGTATTTTGCACCACTGATAGTGATAAACACAGAGTTTCAATGTTATGTTTAATATACATGCCACAGTGTATTGCGCTTTATTCAAATGGGACCGACAGCTTAATGTGCATCCCCTCCGAAGAATGACATACTATCACAGTACTTTTCCTAAATAAGGTACTTCAGGAGTGAAGACTTGACCCACCCTGCGGATGTGGGGTGGAGGGAGGTGTGGGGGTGGATTTTCCCCCAGAATTGAAAAAATAGGGGCTCTTTTGAAGTTGGAAAGGGGTCAAAAATGGAAATATTGGCCCTACTTAAGAAGGTTAAACCAAGGATTTGTACAATAAGAGGATAAGAATATATGATGAAATCTCGTAGACTCTCGCGTAGAAAGAACGAGATTTCAGCTTCTATCAATAAGGCGGGTCTTCTGATAAGACGTGTCCGATCGATAACGATAACGCGGCGAGCTTACCTGTACGTTTCGACACAAAACTAGTTCGGTGCTACTGCTGTGTTTATCTCATATATTACGTGAGAAATTTACAGCTTCTTTTTAACTGGCGGCTTGTTAATTACTTGATTACATAGTCAATAGAAAAATCCCTAATTGCATAAAGCACTCGGGAATTATGGCTCAGGGTTGTGTCACGAACACGGAGACTAGTTCGAAAATGGTGTTAATAAAATGTATAAACACACGGTGATACTCTGATTACCGCGAAAAAGATGACGATCCTATGCTCTAAATATGTAATTGTAGCATGACAATTCTCTTTGTTCAGACACAGGTGTAAATCGTTTAATTGAAAATAAGACCTGTCAGAATAAGGCCAAATAAAATTATACCTGTGTTTACTGTAACATTGCTGAAAAAAATTGGGTAGGTAGGTAGGCATTTTATTTTATTTTTTTATTTTATTTTTTGGCGAAGTTAATTTAAGGTGGCGATGAGCTTTGATGAATGGGAAAATGTGGTATTTTAAAAACTACAATAGATAACAATATGAAATTGTGTATACATGTGTTATTGTTTCCCAAAAGGCATGGCAACAACTGGATATTTTCCCAATCACTTGCAATTATTGCAAAGGGGTAAAACAGTTTAATTTATTTTTCGCAAGTCCGGAAGAGGGTCAGTTCCAACAGCAGGACAATGAGCACATGAGTCGGCCATGATAGCGTGAACATAATTATTAAAAAAAAAACATTTTTTTTTTATTTATTTATTTATTTATTTTTTTAATATATATTTTTTTTCAATAAAAAAAAAATGAGTCTGGGGTGTTTTCAGCGGGTCGGTCGGGTTACAGTAAACTCAGGTATAATTTTATTTGGCCTAACTGTGAGAATAACTGAATTAGAGCTGAAATGGACATGCTACAAAACAAATAGAGTATGGTTTCATCTCGTTGATTAATTTAAACACCTCGCCCATCTTGATGTTTAAATGAACCAACTCATTGAAACCATACTCTATCTATTACTTATTCCTTGCTGTAATAATAAAATACTTTAAATACCAATAATTATCGGACATTTTGTTTTATATTTCTTAAAGTGTTTGGATTACCAGGCGTAAATCATTAATATTAATTGTATTGTTTTCGCTAGGAAAACTAACATTGTGTGACGCGGTGTCAGTTGATATTTGTTTTCTTCTTTTGTAACGATTTTAACCGTATTGCAATTAGACCAATTGAATTAAAAAAAGCATCTTGTTTGTGCAAATGTATGGTAATTAATTAGCGAAATTATCCTTTATTTTCTTTGAGTTTAAAGCGCGTTGTCGGCCGATCCTTTTGATATGTCCCGAGACTTGAATGCATAATTATAGTATGCTGCTTAAACTGTTATTTTAATCAATGCTTTATTTAAAAAAAAAAGTGAACATGCATCTCTTGTACATATTTACCATTTGGTAATGTCATTCTGATTATCTTTACGTACGTCTTACGGAAAAGAAGATTTTATTAATTTTGATGATCTATATCTTGAAGCTTTATTAGGCGAGTTTACTGCCAGTGAAAATGAGGTCTCTGATGATGAACTGTGTGATAATGGTGTAGATATGAGTAATAAGCCGACTCCTAAACTGTCCATGCTATGCATGCCACGAATCATACATACATTTTTTACATTTTTTTGAAATTTGTTTGTGCGTGCGTACTTTATCAAAAGCTCCCAATCCTCATCCCATTCCCCGGACGTTTGAAATGTTAGCTCCACTGAGAGTCTTACCGCATGTCAAAAAATGCGGTACTTACTCGTGTTTTATTGCTATGATGTTAAGTTTATATTTATGCTCGGCCTATGGCACTAGTGTCTTATTGCTGTGAGTGTCATAAAATATATACCGAATATGCACCCTATTTGAGCAAGTTCCTTATCTTTTCTCAAAACACAATGTCATAAAACTGGGTATTGAGACCCATGCTATATTGATTTGGTAGTGCCATAAAACACATGCCGAATATGCAGATATTTAAGCAAGTTGCCGCCTTATCTTTTGCTAATAACAACACCATGTCATAAAACCGGGTATTGAGATACATGCTATAAATGCAGCTCATTTGAGCTGGTGTCTTATATTTCGCTGGTAACAACACTAGGTCATTAAAATCCGGTATTGTCCCATACTACATGTAGAGTGCCATACCTGAAGCAACTATTCAAATAGATGCTCCACAAGCTAAACAATAACAAGAAGACAAAATTCAGAAATTCATAACGTAAACAAAACATATGGTAATAAAGAGTTCAAAACATACGGTAATAAAAGAGTTTTAATTAAATTAACATAAGAAATGACACATACAGTGCAAAAAAAATCCAAAACATTTCAATATATGGTTCAAATTTGCAGTCCCGTGCATAGGAATGTATAAAGTATGGAGTGGTTCCTGAATTCCTCTGTATCCTTCCACCTTTTGAAGTGGCTGAAAATAAACTAAGATAAAGTGTTACTTTTATAAGGGATTAAATGCAGAGTATTGGTTTAAAACTGAATATTAATGTTATAATTAATATTAAAGGTTTGCAACCATGTGGTCATGATTTGTTTCTATTTTAGTTGTGTTAAGTAGGCTATATATACCCATGACTTACAATCTGTGTTACGTTGTATTAAGTATCACCGTCGTGAGTTTTCAACATGTACCACTTATTGTAGTATTTTAAAATTTTAGAATTATTTTTTTAAAGAAATATTGTGTCCCATTGAAATGTGAAAAGAATATACAAATAATGTTTTGCTTGATAAAAGGACAACCATGCAGTATGAAAACTATGTAAAAACACAAATTTATTATATATATATATATATTTAAAAAGAACATGATTGTGTTCCTTTATATTAAAAAGGCGATAACCATGATAACACATGGTATTTTTTTGATTTTCTAAATTATTTCTTAGAAAAAATAATCTGCCAATTTGAAAGCTGAAGAAAAAAATATAATGCTTTGTATGATGAAATAAAGGTTACCATGCAGTATAAAAATTATATAAGAACACAAATATGAGTATTTTTTTAGAAAATAACATGATTGTATGCCTTTCTATTAAAAAGGCAGTAACACACTAGTGTTTCTAAATTTTGCTTTTAAAAGTTCAAAGTGAATTTTAACAAGAAATATATGCCCATTTGAAATCTATAATTCTTTTTTTATATAATGCTTGGTATGAAATCAAGTTAACCATGCAGTATAAAAACTATATAAGAACACAAATATGTGTATTTTTTTAGAAAATAACATGATTTTACGCCTTTCTATTAAATAGGCAGTAACACGCTAGTGTTTTTAAATTTTCAAATTGAATTATAACAACAAGAAATATACTGCCCATTTGAAAGCTGAGAAAAAAAAAAAAAATACTTTGTACAAAATAAAGGTTACCATGCAATATTAAAATTATATAAGAACACAAATATGTGTATTTTTTAAAAATAGAACATGAATTTGTGCCTTCCTACTAAAAAGGTGGTAACATCGTATATTTTTTTTTTTTGGTTTTAAGCTCAAATAGAAATTTAAATCAGAAAAAAATACGGAATGGTATTAATAACCAAGTCGTATAACGAATACATTTATAATCAAAAACATATTTCCTTCAATGGAAAACATATTTTATATCAATATTCCTAAAAATACGATTACCCCACCTGCCAACATCACACTGCCGAGAATCGGGAGAATATCAACATAAAATTACACTACCAACGAAAAACATTTGGAAAATAAACACTTCCTCATTAAAATACATCATATTAAACTAATACTTACTCGATAATTACTTATATATAGCGTTATCTTGCTGTTTATCGACATTAATCTACCCAAGTGTTGTATTTATTATTTTCCAAAATGGCGGTTGAAGACGATGACTGTCACGTAACACGATCTCGGGATTTCTGTCCGAGAATTTGCAAGACTTCCTTTTTCGCCCTATATAATTTGACCTATTTTCTTATCCTCTTATTGTACAAATCCTTGGTTAAACTGGCCATGTCAGTACATGGGGCATAGAGAGTAATTATTGCAAATGTCGGTCAGTCTCTCGGTCGGTCCGTCCTGAAATCTTGTCTTCGAGATAACTCAAGAACAGCGGACACTACAAACTCGAAACTTGGCGGAAATGTTTGTGTCATGGCCGCCCCTTTTGGGTAGATTCACGTAAAAAATGTGGTTGCCATGAACCCATGGTAACAAAACTTGTAAAAATTCAAGAACAATGGCACTACAAACTCGAAACTTGGCAGGAGTGTTTCAACTCCGTGTCATGGTCTAGTTATGCACCTCCACTTTTTGGGTAGATTCGCTTCAGAAATGTGATTGCCATGGTAACAAAATATGTAAAAAAATCACTAAAAATTGCTCGTCTTCGCGATAACTCGAGAACACCTGGCACTACAAACTCGAAACTTGGCAGGAATGTTTGTGTCGTGGTGTAGTTCTGCACCTCCCCTTTTGGGTATATTCGCGTAAGAAATGTGGTTGTCATAGTAACAAAAATTGTAAAAATTACTAAAAATTGCTTGCCTTCGCGATAACTCAAGAACTCTTGTTTATATATCTTGTTGAGGTGCACTAATCAAACTGTGTAAGTATTAAAATTAACAATATGAAAATGTACTGCAACCCTTATGTAATTTCACAGAGTATTTTATTGATGAATATAATTAAAGTGATTGAATCATACAAATTGATACTGTTTATAATTTTGCCATTCCTCCATTTTTCCAGGTAATGGTCTTGAATACAAGTGCCTGTGAGAAGTTCATCCTTAGAAACATGAGTAGGGAGAGAATTACTAAAATCAAAAAGTACATACAAGATGACAGGCCAAAGAAACTGCGGAGTTACGTGAGGAAGCACAAGCTACAACTGGTGCCCATGTTGCTGAAGAAGGACAGGAATCTCCTCCACTACTGCTGCAGACATGGGTCTGGTGCCATGCTCAAGTAAGCCATATCATTTTTCTAGAACTTTTTTTATTCCAGTTCATATCATTCACCAGACATTGATTTATATGAGAAAAATAAAATTGTCAGAAATAATTTTTTTGAACACATCCAGAACAACTAAATTGTTTGTTCAAGCAAGTGCTAAAAATCTCCAGCTTTAGGTGTTGAGAAATGTTTGTTAAAGTTAGCCCTATCCCGCCATTAACAGGCAAAATTGACAACAGATGTATATCGTTTCTAAACCTACTGACGACGAGATATATGACTTGCATATTTTCAAAATCCTAACTCTATAGACACAGTATAAACAGCTTTAACCAGCCAAGCAAAAACCCAAAACTGGAACGTCGAATTAAGACTTTAAATATCAGCTCTGCTCATATTTTATTTTACGCATATTCAGTCTCGGGTATTTTAAGTACCAGTGAATGAACCCATACTTTTAAAGGGACACTGTCCGTAACATTTAGCTTATAAAACACCCAATAATTATGTTCGCAAACATTATACACTAAACATTATTCAATATTTACTAATTAAAAGCAAGATTGTTTAACGGAATTCAATCGCGGTACAAAAAAAAGCAAATCCACTTCGTGGGTTTGAACTCGCAGTAAAAATAAGTGTGCGTGAGCATAAAGTTGTCGGAACTCGCTCCCGACTGAGCTAAGAGGGCTATACATATTACGCAATACATACTATGGTGAAAACCTAGTGCGCTATGGAAGTCACGTGAACGCATAAAAGGTAAATATTGTGGGTCCCACTTTATTTACATTTAATAATTAAAACTTTTTTTTTTTCAAACTCACGAATGTATTCCTACATACTTCTTAGGGTCTATCCTCATGTTTTCATGTATACATTTCAACGAATAAAAGTCAGACAGTTATTTGGTTATGCTCAATATCTGCTTACTTACGGACAGTGTCCCTTTAATCAGCATATAATTATACATTATTTTATGACCTAAACACCCGAATAGAGTTTGGATAAACGATTTTGTTTTTGCAGGTATTTGATGGTTGAGGGTATTAATGGCCTACATGGGGATGATGACATGAACTATCCTCTACACGTCGCCTTAAACAGGGCTTTAAAATACGAAGAATCTGGCAACCATCAAAATTCCACTGACTGTATGTGTCTTTCTGTCATTTGGGATTAAATTATTTTTCTGTTTTCTTTTATCAGTATATCTGTGGCATGTGTTTCTGCTTGTTTGTCCATCTTAAACATTTAGCTGGTGCTAGGGAGTGTGAGAGGTATTGCACCGAATAGCCTGTCTGTCATGAACAGATATAAAAATATAAGAATCTTTCATGGGTGTCCGGTGAAGATAGGGAATTCCAACCCGAGGTATAAGTGTTTTTATTGGAACCGAGCCTCTTTAGTTTGAGTTTGTTGCTTCCAAGTGATCCCTATTTCAGTATTTATAACACAATGTCACTCAGTGTTTTACATACTTGTTTTATAACCACTTCTCTTAAAGGGACACATGGCAATCTTGAGTTTTATTCAAACATTAAAATGTGCTCCTCGATTTAGTTATCCTGCATCATGTTGACTTTAAAACTACTTGCATATCAGGGTCTTCCACAGAAATTATTTAAGGGATAGGGGAAATTAAATTTGAATGTCATGGGGTGGGTGAGCGAGGGAGGTACCCTTCGGGTGACCAATATTTTTACGGATCATGATTTATTTAGATGAAATTTGAAGTATATTTCAACTGTAAATGAATGGACTTTTAAGAAGTATAGCCTACAAGGAGCTATTTATAGACGGGTATAATGCATTTTGGAGATTTATTGGTGTTTTTAAGGGATAGGGCACAGAGATCAAAGGATAGGGGTTAATTAAGGAGTAGGGGGAAATTAGTTTTTAAAATTAAGGGATAGGGGGAATATGCTCTTAAATGGCCTGTGGAAGACCCTGTATATAATTAAATAAAAAACTGAGATTTCAATTTTCTTCACTATGTTACCAAATGGTTAAATATATTATTGGTGCAATATTATAAAAAGTTAGTAATATGTAAAAAATAATTTGCTTTTAACTATTCTAACAATTAATGATTGAACAAATGCAAGTTAAGAGAAAAACTAACGGGATGCCGTGAGTTTTTAGAAAAATCATGATTGCCTTGTGTCCCTTTAAAATCATTGTTTCAATTTCATAGTATTAATTTTATAAAGACGTTCTTCATTGAGAAATAAAAGGAAATGTTGGAACGTTTTCAAACAAAACTCAATATCCATTTTAAAACAGTCTTCAGCTAACCATATCTTCTTTGTTTAGGCCAAATACAAATATGTATATATAAGGTTCCTATTTCATGCTTAAACAAATGGGGTATTTAGGAAGGTTTTTATTTTTTTGTTTTTAGCTCTACTGATCAGAGATCAGCAGAGCTTATGCCGTGGTGCGGCGTCCGTCGTCCGTCTGTCCGTCTGTCTGTCCGTAAACTTTTATTTGTAGCGACAACTCCTCTGAAACTACTGGATGGATATTCATGAAACTTTACAGAAATGTTGCCCATAAAGTCTAGTTGATCCTAGCAAAAATTCATGTTGATGGTCATATACCACTATTGCATTTTACATAGGGTTACATTATAGCCTTTTGGCCCTAAAACACATTTTACATACCCAAGGGAACCTTTTAGGCTACTTTATTTTCAAGAACTAACCTAGATACTCTTAAAAAAGTGAAAATAATTGGGGGTTTTGTAATGCTTTCACCTACTTTCAGTTTGATGAAGGTGCTGACCGTCGGGCTCGCAGCAAATAAATGTGAATTTCTGACAATTTACTATACCTGCAATTTTCTCAATAAAATAGTCCAGATGCAAGAACAAATACAGTTTGATTTTTTTTTATCACCTACACATATTAGTTTGACATGTTATGTACATCAGTTATGATTAAGGCAATTCTACCCAATCAGAATATAGCTCTTTCGAAAAACATATACCCTAATACACCCTATACTTTTTTCAGCCAATCAGTAGCCCCAAAACAATAGTGGTATGTGACCTAAATAGACATTCAAACCTAACTGAAGTTTGATTTTTCTGTCTAAATTGTTTCATACATTCATTCTGAGGAAACTGGTGTCTTTTGTTTTTAGAAAAACATACTTTTTTACAAAATATGAGGGCTTTAAAGGGCTTCTGCTCATGTCAAATTCATGCGATTTTTACGCGTAAATCCAGAATCTTCAAAATGCCATATCTCGACAACCGTTCCAATCTTTTGCTTCAAATAAAGTGATTTTGAATTGATTTCATCAATAACATGTGATTTTCAACCAGTTGAAGCTCTCTTGAAAATCATTTCTACTGAAAAATGATATTTGTGATTTTCAGGGCTAAAATAGCAGATTTTACCATAAAAATGCCACGGTTTTTGTATATAATCAAAATCTGCCTTCAAATGGATTAATTAACATTATGCAGCAGTTTCTATATGTGAAACCATCAAGAAAATGCAACTTTTCACTTTAAAAATGACAAAACATAATTCTGAGAATATCCTCCCCAACTCCATTTTTAAGGCCATGCCGTGTTTTACAATATGCTCATTACACAAGATTGCATGTAACTGTACAATTTAATGTATTTTTTTATTGGATATTGTTTGTGCTACCTTTACAGGTCATTTTCATGCAACCATGCAGTCAAAAATCACTGTTGACAGTACAGATCCATGAAAATTCATTAAAATGAAGGGGGTGGGGCAGAAAAAAACTTTTAAAAAAAATGGAAAATGTCCTATTTTTTGCCAACTAAATTATTTAATTTGTAAAATGTATTAAACCGCATAAAATATTTGCATATCAACACTAACCGTAAAGACGCGATGAACTCAGAGTCAGAGTTTACCTCAACATCTTTTTCAAAACAGACATAAGCGCCTTTACGACATCTTAGCGGACAGACGCAGCTTGTCGCTTTCTGACATTTATGCCAAAAAATGTATGCAAAGCCCTCAGAAATGAATAAAACTTACTAGACATACCTTTAATTGTGTCAAATAGGTGCATTACAGGCCAATTGTGTATACCAAGTGTCAGGTATGGCTAATTTTGTGTCCACAACCCTAATAAAAGAATTTAAATTACCTATATTGCATCATAAAACTTTCAAATATTTAAAAATCATTAAAAAAGTTACAAGAAAAGTCAAAATACAACATAATTCAACATTTCTCACACTTTCAAATCATTGTGTTAGAAAATAAGTATGTCTACTTTCACTTTTACCCCATGCAGAATCTAGCTTTAGGTCATATACCACTATTGCATTTTACATAGGGTTACATTATAGCCTTTTGGCCCTAAAACACATTTTACATACCCAAGGGAACCTTTTAGGCTACTTTATTTTCAAGAACTAACCTAGACACTCTTAAAAAAGTGAAAATAATTGGGGGTTTTGTAATGCTTTCACCTACTTTCGGTTTGATGAAGGTGCTGACCGTCGGGCTCGCAGCAAATAAATGTGAATTTCTGACAATTTACTATACCTGCAATTTTCTCAATAAAATAGTCCAGATGCAAGAACAAATACAGTTTGATTTTTTTTTATCACCTACACATATTAGTTTGACATGTTATGTACATCAGTTATGATTAAGGCAATTCTACCCAATCAGAATATAGCTCTTTCGAAAAACATATACCCTAATACACCCTATACTTTTTTCAGCCAATCAGTAGCCCCAAAACAATAGTGGTATGTGACCTGAAGTGAAATCCAAGATGGCCGCCAAAGCTAAAAATAGAGTTTTAAAATACAAGTTTGTAGCGACTACTTCTTGAAAACTATAAGTGATATTGATATGGGACTTTTTCTAAAATGATCAGCATGACATGATGTTGATCCTTGTCAAAAATCGTTTTGATTCAACGTTAAACACGGCTGCCAGCGTCCATCTTTGTTTACATAGAGTTATATAGTAAAAACTTGTAGCGACTACTCCTCTGAAACTACTTGACGGATTGTCATGAAACTTTACAGGAATGTTGCTCTTGATGTCTAATTGATCCTAGCAAAAGTTCAGATCTGCCAGAAATTCAAGATGGCCGTCACAGCTAAAAATAGATTTTTAAAAAATAAGTTTGTAGCGACTACTTCTTGAAAACTATAAGTGATATTGATATGGGACTTTTTCTAAAATGATCAGCATGACATGATGTTGATCCTTGTGGAAAATTATTTGGATTCGACGTTAAACATGGCTGCCAGTGGCCATCTTTGGTTACGTAGAGTTATATAGTAAAAACTTGTAGCGACTACTCCTCTGAAACTACTTGACGGATGTTCATGAAACTTCACAGGAATGTTGCTCTTGATGTCTAGTTGATCCTAGAAAAATTTCAGGTCGGCCGGAAGTTCAAGATGGCCGCCACAGCTAAAAATAGATTTAAAATAAATAAGTTGGTAGCGACTACTTCTTGAAAACTATAAGAGATATTGATATGGGACTTTTTCTAAAATGATCAGTATGACATGATGTTGGTCCTTGTCGAAAATCATTTTGATTTGACGTTAAACATGGCTACCAGCGGCCATCTTTGTTTACATAGAGTTATATAATGAAAACTTGTAGCGACTACTCCTCTGAAACAACTCAACGGTTTTTCATGAAACTTCACAGGAATGTTGCTCTTAATGACTAATTGATCCAAGGAAAATTTCAGGTCGGCCGGAAATTCAAGATGGCTGCCATGGTTAAAAATAGATTTTCAAAAACAAGTCTGTAGCGACTACTTCCTGAAATCAAAATCAATCAGTAGAGCTTCAAGGTCATTGACCTCTTGTTAATTCTTCCAATGTTGAAGCACACATTAACTTGAACATGTTTCCTGGACATTCTACGTGGGTTCCACTATAAAACTGCTATTTTTAACATCCTTTTCCAAGTTTTCAGAACTTTCAATAGTAAAGCTTGTCAAACTTATACAAATGTCAACATTCCTTTTAAATAAATTTCATTCATGCTATGATTGTTCTCTGTAATAATATTCAAAAAATATAATAATATGTTACCAGGTTATACAGGGCTTATTCTGCCGTTGATCGAGAACTTTCCTGACCTGCTGGATGCGCGTAACGCGGCTGGTACATCGTGCCGTGAGCTGCTACACAGACTGGTTCAGTACAGGGAGTCTGGTCAGGAACAGGTGGGAAGGTGCATACAGGAAGTATGAGTGAATTGCCACTAAATATATTTCTCAGAAGTCTTTTTTTTCTTCTTTTTTTTTTTTGGCCCAGTGTGGTTCCCGGGTGCCCCCGTTTGGTCACGGGGCAAAGAATAGGGCCACTGCAGATCCCTTTGGAGGGGTAGGCAGAGGGGTAGAATCCCCCCAAATTCATGTTCATTTTATCATTTTTTGTTCATGTTCATTAAAGGTCTTCATCATGATCCCTGCATTGTTTCAGGTGCTATCTCGCTCGCATCAAAAGAGCAGTGGCAGAAAAACAGTAAACGTGGCTCCAGCGTAAATGGAGTTTCTACGATAGAATTTGCAGCAACTCTGCAGTTCAGGGTGAGAAGGTTCTAGGGCCATTTTCCATATTTTATCTCGATGTACATGGAAGATGAGCCTGGCATGTTCATGCCTGTTAGGCGCCATATAACCTTTTCATGTGTTGGTGCGCCTTAAAACTCAATTCAATTCAATTCAGAAGTCTTTTTATATTATGTTGCAATAATTTATCCAGTATATGTGAATTTATAAATTGTATGTGTGTATAGACATTGAAAAATCATGTGATCTCTACTTCTCCTAAACTTCCGATCATCCTTCAACTGCACAGAGAATATTACTCTAGGCCCATAGTAGCTGAAATACATCAAAGCAAATGTCTTCGTAGAATTTTGGGAAGGTACGCTACTTAAATGCAATATAAATAACGAAGTTTTATCAACCATTGATAAGGTATCTTGCTTCATACCCAAAAGTTTGTCTGGGAAGCTCACTTAAAGGGAATGTAGCGACACAGCCAAACAAGCTCTGCTATTGAGGGTTCTGAAAAACTTGGAAAAAGGTAAAAGAATTATCAAAATCGGATAATAAACAAAAAAGGGTATGACCATTTAAAGATTGTTCTAAAACGGATATGGGAGCCGCCATTTTGAGAACTATGATGTCATAGTTCCATATTACCATATATGGTATATTGATAAATATCATTTAAAACAAAGAAAATCACTGCAAATGAATGCAAACATTTTTTACTAGTCATCTAAAGCATTATTGACATTAAGTATTACATATTTTTCATACAGTTTCTGTCATTGTATCCCTATAAATCAGTAAATTTTCATATTTATAAATATTCCATATATGGTCATTTAGAACCGTGATGTCATAGCTCTCAAAATGGCCACTTCCCTATCCAATTCAACAGAAACTTCAAATGATCATATGTTTTTTGTTTATCATCCGATTTTGATAATTCTTTCACCCTTATTCAAGTTTTTCAGAACTCTCAATAATAAAGATAGGTTGGCTGTGTCGCTACATTCCCTTTAAAGGGAGTACATCAGGCTTTTCATGGGGGTCTAGGTGTCCGACTTAAAATTGACAAATATTGATATTTTCTATTCTACATAGCCAAAACATAATGACTGAGCCTAAAAAGTATCCCTTATTTGCAAAGAAATTCATTCTGCACATTAATACGTGCTATCCTAGGTTATGCACCAGGGTTAATTTCAGCATTTTACGTCCGATTCCGTCCTAGCTATATGGTGTTTTCAAAGTTTAGACATTAACAAAATGGTTCTAACATCATATTTTGATTGATATAAGTGTTTTATCATGAACTGGAACAATTTTATAATTTAAGATGTTTCTAGAAAAATCCTGATGTACCCCATTTAAACACAGGAAATGGCATAGAAATCAATCCCAATCCCCTCGCTGTAGTAACGGATTTGCCTCCATTAAATTTCATGGATGGCGATTACAGGCTTGTACTCCGTTATTTCTCTTCTACAGGTAAATGGTTCTGGCACTGCTGGCGCCTCCACCAGTAACCACGGTGACATGAGTGAGTTGTCGTGGAGAGATAAGCTGGCTGATGAATGGCAGCACGAGTATAGTACCACATGGGGAACTTATGAACAAGGTAGGGGGATATGTTGCCTTTGTTGACTAAATATATGTATAACATACGTGATTTAAACATGTTAAAAGTTATTTTCTTTTACATTTAAACACTTCAAATTTGGGGTAAGACAGATCCCGTTTATTATATCCTTTATATATGTATTAAAATGAGTCAGAAATTCAAGTCATTGGGTGTTAAAGTTGATGACATAGAGAATAATTAACAGCATAACTTTGATAATGAATTTATGTCATGAGGGAAAAAAGTGGTAATTTGTTTAAAAAAACGAGTTTAAAGAACGAGTTTTATTAACCAAATTACCACTTTTTTCTTCAACTGATTTTCACATAGGTGAACTTTTCTAGATGTTGCTCAGTAGCTGTTTCCAAAAGGGAATAAAGGATATTAGATAACAATTAAGATTATTTAAATTTTAGTGAAGCACACCTTATACAATTAAACCTGCTCAAAAGACTAACTCAATAGATTAACTGATTTAAGAGACCACCTGCATTTAGAAAACATCTCTGTTTGGAGACCACCTCTTTGAAGACACTACCTGCTTTAACGGACCCCATTTAAGTTCCGAACTGTTTAAAATGCACCTGTTTTAAGAGACCAGGTTACGCTTCCCATTAGTGGTCTCTTAATGCAGGGTAAACTATTTTCTAATAATATTTTATTTCATCAGATTTTACAGATACGTATTCTGAAAAGGAGACATACGATGACTGGGCAGACCGACTCCAGCAGCAATACTATGCCAGAAAACGTGCAAGGTCAAAGTTATTCGATGACCCCGGCAGTAGTAAGAAGAAGAAACGCAAAACGGAACAAAAATCAGCCACGCAGGCTGGTCCAGAGAATCTTGAAGAAATTCGTGCTAAAATGAGAGAACAGTATGAAAGAAAATATAAGGAAGATAATGCGGTGAAAATGTTGAAGCAAAGACTAAAATACGAGAAACGATACAAAGATTTGTTAGATCAAGAGAATAAGGACAACTTTGGGTTCGACGATATTCCGTGGCCCAGTATTAAGGGGCAGGATGGTGATATGGGTGTTTTATTTGACGGAATGGAAAAAACGGACTCTGAATACAAGAAGTACTTGCGGGATCAACAAATTCGGTGGCATCCTGATAAGTTCTTGCAGAGATTCGGGAAATGTCTGAATGAGAGGGATAGAGAAAGGATAGTGAAGAGAGTAACGATGTTGTCGCAGAATTTGAATAAGTTACTGACATGAGATGAAGATGGCTTCATAGTTTATGTGCAAGTTGTTGATAATTTCTCATTGTCACATGGCAAACTTGATTCGTTTAAAACTCAGGGCGTCACATTAGTCTTCTACATAACTGGCATATTTGCAATCATTAATATTAATTACAAGAACGGTTCAAATCAAATTGTTTTTACATATTACAATATATTGTTTATATTGCGCCAGTAATATATTTAAATATTCGGTAGAATAAGGAAGAAAATTGAAATCTCAAATTTTTATTTAATTATATGCAAGCAGATTTTAAGTCAAAATGATACAGGATTTATAAATTGAGGTGCTAATTTTAATGCTTGATATAAAACTCAAGTTGGTGTGTGTCCCTTTAAGTTAGACGCCTATACCCACGAAAAGCCTGATGTGCCCCTTTAAGGGGGAGTCGTACAATTTGAATTAATTTATTTAAATAAGAAGATAACATATTAAAAGGAGCTTCAAGATTTAAATGTAAATAAGTAGTGCCCGTTTGGTTCCGGGGCAAAGAATAGGGCCACTGCAGATCCCGTTGGAGGGGTAGGCAGAGGGGTAGAACTCCCCCAAATTCATGATCATTTTATCTTTTTTTGTTCATGCTCATACTCATTAAAGGTCTTCATCATGACCCCTGCATTGTTTCAGGTGCCATCTGGCTCACATCACTAGAGCAGTGGTAGAAAAACAATAAACGTGGCTGCATGTAGAAGGTTCTAGGCCCATTCTCCATATTTTATCTCAATGTACATGGAGGATGAGCCTGGCATGTTCATTCCTGTTAGGCGCCATATAACCTGTCATGTGTTGGAGCGCCTTAAAACACAATTCAATTCAATTTGTTATTGAACAGAGAAGCATGAACAGTGTAATCAATTGTTGGGCTCCCGCCACTATTGTTAGCCATGTCTGTCCGTCCATAACAGTTTGTGTGTCTATCTACTCCCACAGATTTCAACCGATTGTTACGAAACTTCACAGGGTGCTTACCTATGACGTCAAGATTTGCATGTCGATTGGGCGTCAAAATCCACTGTATTACCTGAGTTATGGCCCCATTTTTCATCGACTTTTATCGTTTCCGAATATTGTTTTCAGTGGGAGCATCTGCATTTCTAGTATTCAGTCAACAATATGACGGATATTTGCATGATTGAAAGAGACTGAGCTGATTCAGAACACATTTGATATAATTCATTTCTGTCTTGTTTTTAATAGATTTCTTGAAAGACATCAGACTGTATAATTCATTGTAATATGTTCGTATTTGCCTTTACTTGTTCACACACCCGTTGACAGACATGTTGATCTTCATATCTATAGGTATTATTTTTACCATATTGTCCCTTATTTGTTAATATATTTACCTATACATACACTTAAGAGTGCTTTGAAATAATCAACTATTTTATTGTTCAATTTCATCTGTTTTTGCACACAATTTGACCTATTTGTGTTGATGTGCCATAAAATTCATTCATTCAGAACAAATTTAGTACTAGGTATCGACACAATCTGAATAAGTTTTTGTTTTGTTTGTATGGTGTTTTACGTCATTTTCAACACATGTAAGGTTATATATGACGGTCAATTTTTTGTGGTGGAGGCAGACCACCACTTTTCCGGGGTAGAACCAGTACTGTACACCTCCCGCCATCCGTAAGAATCGACACTTCCTCACAAGTCATTGACATCATATCATATGGTTGTGTTTTTCAAAATTAAATCAGAATGATAAACCTGACATGGGGCCTTATTTTCCTTTCCATAAATTTTACTCTTTTTTTTTTTATTAGCTCTACTGATCAAAGATCAGCAAAGCTTATGCATGGTGTGGTGTCCCTCGTCCGTCCATCCGTAAACTTTTTTTATAGCGACTACTACTCTGAAACTACTCAACTTTACAGGAATGTTACCTATGATGTCTAGTTGATCCTAGCAAAAATTCAAGTTGATGTGAAAACCAAGATGGCCACCAAAGCTAAAAATAGATTTTTAAAAAACAAGTTTTAGCGACTACTTTTTGAAAACTGTAAGTGATAATGATATGGGACTTTTTTCTAAAATGATCAGCATGACACGGTATTGAACCTTGTCGAAAATCGTTTTGATTCGAAGTTAAACATGGCTGCAGCGGCCATCTTTGTTTACATAGAGTTATATAGTAAAAACTTGTAGCGAAAATTCTATGAAACTACCTGGCAGATTTTCATGAAACTTCACAGAATTGTTGCTCTTGATGTCTAATTAATCCTAGCAAAATGTCAGGTTGGCCGAAAATTCAAGATGGCCACCATGGCTAAAAACAGATTTTTAAAAAACAAGTTTGCAGCGACTACTTCTTGAAAACTGTAAGTGTTATCGATATGGGACTTTTTCAGAAATGATCAGCATGACATGATGTTGATCTGTGTCGGAAATTATTTTGATTCGACTTTAAACATAGTTACCAGCGGACATCTTTGTTTACATAGAGTTATATAATAAAAACATGTAGCGACTACTCCTCTGAAACTGCTTGACGGATTTTCATGAAATTTCACAGAAATGTTGCTCTTGATGTCTTGTTGATCCTAGCAAAATTTCAGATCTGCAGGAAACTCAAGATGGCCGCCACGGCTAAAAAATAGATTAAAAAAAAACAAGTTTGTAGCGAGTACTTCTTGAAAACTATAAGTAATATTGATACTGGACTTTTTCTAAAATGATCAGCATGACAACATGATGTTAATCCTTGTCGAAAATTATGTTGATTCAACTTTAAACATGGCCGCCAGCCGCAATCTCTGTTTACATAGAATTATATAATAAAAACTTGTAGCGACTACTCCTCTGAAATTACTCGACAGATTTTTATGAAACATCACACGAATGTTTGCTCTTGATGTCTAGTTGCTCCTAGCAAAATTTTAGGTTGGCTGGAAATTCAAGATGGCCGCTCAAATTCAAAATAGCTTTAAAAAAAACAAGTTTGTAGCGACTACTTCTTGAAAACTGCTCTGAAACTACTTGGACAGGTTTTCATCGAACTAGGAATGTTGCTCTTGATATCTAGTTGATCCAAGCAAAATTTCAGGTCATCCGGAAATTCAAGATGGGCACGACATCTAAAAATAAAAAGTATTTTCAGATTTTGACAGATGACAGATTTTCATGAAACTTCACAAGAATGTTACTCTTGATGTCTAATTAATCGGCTAATTATATTTAGCGGAACGGAACGAAACGGAACAGGTTCTGGGGTACCAGTTGGGGAAATCCACTTTTTTGTATGAATGTCTCAAAATTGTGTTTTTCTCTCTCTTTTAATACGATTTTAATAAATATATGATCTATATTATTAAACACTAAACTAAATCTATTCTAGTTTGTGTTGTTTGTTTAAATTTTCTTGTTACGTTCCGTTTCGCTAAATATAACTATTATATTTGGCGGAACGGAACGGAACAAGACATTTTCATTCCGAAGCATAAAGCTGTAGGTAAGATATAAAATGATGTTGATGTATGTTTTAAAACTGTTCTCCTCATATCTGTTGTTATATTCTGTTTGTTTGTGTTCCAGAGCTTCCCAAAAAAAACATTTATAAAGCGCTTCATACGTGTATATATGTGTATCAGGTTATGCCCTGATACAGTCTAGGTATTAGAACATTGAGCGTCAGAAAACAAAACAATTGTATATATGTATAAAGGTATAAATACAAATTAGGGAAAACAACTTTATTGTATGAATGTCTCCAAATTGGTTTTTTTTCCATCTTATAATCTTACTTTATACAAACAAAACATATTAAAATTAAAAAGCAAAACAATATACGTTTCGCTCATGTTCGTTTTGTGTTGTGTGTTTATCTTGTTCCGTTTCGTTCCGCCAAATATAATTATCCGGGGGGATATTTATATTTAGCGGAACGGAACGAAACAAAACAAAACAAAACTTTGTTATCAAATTTGCCGTGGCCGGTCAGTGGCCAGACAGGTCCCCACGGGAGTGTTAACGGCTCTTGCAGTTTGGACACAGGGTGCGACTACTGACTACTGATTGTTATAGGGGTCAAGCTAGGACATGCTGAAATTATGTTTAACTATATTTTATCAATATCAAAATGCAATACTGTGAGTCTAATGTGATGTGTTTGAACAGCCAATGGTCGCGGTAAATGCACGTGGCAGCAGTCCAGCCAACGGCAGAAGTTATAAGTGTAGTTTATGTGTCAGATGTGTCCTGGTACAGCCGAGTTTTACATTGATCAGTGAGCAGAAAAAAGACAAAGCAATTATATGATTATATAAAGGTATAAATATATTAAAAAGAATGACAATAGTGAAAATTATTATCGTAATCATAATTATATATTATCACTATTTTGTTTGTGGTCTGTGCTGAAATTATCTTGTTTCGTTCCATTCCGCTAAATATAACTAACCCCCTGGATAATTATATTTAGCGGAACGGAACGAAACAAGTCAATTGTATTCCACAGTATAAAGCTATGTTTACGATATGAAATGATGTTGATTTGTGCATTAAAGGTTTAGCCATCATGCATTTCTTACTATTATTCTAATCTGTTGTTTTTTTCATGTTCTAAGGGCTTTCCAAATATAAGCATTTATATTTAGGACTTCATATGTGTATTTTATGCAGCAAACTCTGTCCACAGTCCTGAAACATAAGAATAATGACAAAAGTGATAAGTATTATCGTAATCATTATTATATATTATCACTATCTTGTTTGGGTTCTGTGTTGAAATTATCTTGTTTCGTTCCGTTCCGCTAAATACAACTAACCCCTTGGGTAATTATATTTAGCGGTTCTGTTTCGCTAAATATAATTATCCAGGGGGATATTTATATTTAGCGGAACGGAACAAGATAATTTCAAAATAGATAGTGACAATTTGTAATAATGATTAGGATAAAACTATAAGTATTGAAAGCAATGCTTTTTATTATATCATAGTTATACCTTAATACATATATGTACTTATTTCGTTTTATGTCGCTCATTGTTCTAATACTATGACTGTATTATTGTTGGCCAAAAGCCAACATGACAGTCCGAGGACCAATTACTCGGACAATATGAAAACACTCAATGACAATTTTGTTAATTAACTTCCACTACAGTAGACTTTTATTTTAATAACATTATTTTTTACATGATTTGCGTTTATTTGTAGTAGCATTAATTATTTTAATTTATATGTTGATAAGCGAGCGCCAATGACGTAACTTATAGGGAATGACGTTACTTAAGCTTGTATTGGAGAGTTTTTTTCATATTGGCCTTTGTATTTATATTGTCCGACCTCCGGTTCATATTGGCCGAGTTTGTGTCGTATTATGTGTAGAATTTATAGTAAAGGACGGTTAACATAGTTCAGTTAATTAATAAAGCTTTATACTGTGGAATGCAATTTACTTGTTTCGTTCCGTTCCGCTAAATATAATTATCCAGTGGGGTAGTTATATTTAGCGAAATGGAACGAAACCGGATATGTTTAACACAGACCACAAACAAAATAGTGATAATATATAATAATGATTACGAAAACAATTATGACTTTTGTCATAATTCTTATTATATTGATACCTTCATACATGCATACATGTATAATGGTTTCGTATTGTTCTGCTCACTGCTGTACAACTCGGTGTATCAGGACTGCGGACAGAGTTTGCTGCATAAAATACACATATGAAGTCCTAAACATAAATTGTTTTATTTGGAAAGCCCTTGGAACATGAAAAAAAACAGCTTAGAATAATAGAAAAAAATGCATGATGGGTAAAACTTTAATGCACATATCAACATCATTTCATATCGTAAACATAGCTTTATAATGTGGAATACAATTGACTTGTTTCGTTCCGTTCCGCTTAATATAATTATCCAAGGGGTTAGTTATATTTAGCGGAACGGAACGAAACAAGATAATTTCAACACAGAACACAAACGAAATAGTGATAATATATAATAATGATTATGATAATACTTATCACTTTTTTCATTATTCTTATTATATTTATACCTTCATACGTGCATATAATTGTTTCGTTGTTTTTTTTTGCTCACTGTTGTAAAACTCGGCTGTTTCAGGACTGTGGACAGAGTTTGCTGCATAAAATACACATATGAAGTCCTAAATATAAATGCTTATATTTGGAAAGCCCTTAGAACATAAAAAAAAACAGATTAGAATAATAGTAAGAAATGCATGACGGCTAAACCTTTAATGCATAAATCAACATCATTTCATATAGTAAACATAGCTTTATACTGTGGAATACAATTGACTTGTTTCGTTCCGTTCCGCTAAATATAATTATCCAGGGGGTTAGTTATATTTAGCGGAACGGAACGAAACAAGATACTTTCAGCACAGAACACAAACAAAATAGTGATAATATATAATTATGATTACGATAATAATTTTCACTATTGTCATTCTTTTTAATATATTTATACCTTTATATAATCATATAATTGCTTTGTCATTTTTCTGCTCACTGATGTAAAACTCGGCTGTACCAGGACACTATCTGACAAATAAACTACACTTATAATACTGCCGTTGGCTGGACTGCTGCCACGTGCATTTACCGCGACCATTGGCTGTTCAAACACATCACATTAGACTAACAGTATTGCATTTTGATATTGATAAAATATAGTTAAACATAATTTCAGCATGTCCTAGCTTGACCCCTATAACAATCAGTAGTCAGTAGTCGCACCCTGTGTCCAAACTTCGAGAGCCGTTAACACTCCCGTGGGGACCTGTCTGGCCACTGACAGGCCACGGCAAATTTGATTACAATGTTTTGTTTCGTTCCGTTCCGCTAAATATAAATATCCCCCCGGATAATTATATTTGGCGGAACGGAACAAGATAAACACACAACACAAAACGAACATGAGCGAAACTTATATTGTTTTGCTTTTTAATTTTAATATGTTTTGTTTGATTATATTAATTATATAAAGTCAGATTATAAGATGGGAAAAAAAACAAATTTGGAGACATTCATACAATAAAGTTGTTTACCCCAATTTGTATTTATACCTTTATACATATATATAATTGTTTCGTATTCTGACGCTCAATGTTCTAATACTTTGACTGTATCAGGGCATAACCTGATACACATATATACACGTATGAAGCGCTTTATAAATGGTATTTTTGGGAAGCTCTGGAACACGAACAAACAGAATATAACAATAGATATGATGAGAACAGTTTTAAACCATACATCAACATCACTTTATATCTTACCTACAGCTTTATGCCTCGGAATGAAAATGTCTTGTTCCGTTCCGTTCCGCCAAATATGATAGTTACAGTTACAATATCTATTCAACTATTTTTCTATTTTTAGTAACAGCGACCTTTACCCCAGTGACCTCAAATGCATTATCAAGCTTCTTTTCCCACACAGCAGATGACACAAAAATGAAAGCCCTGTAGTCATAAGGCAAAATATGACATATTTAAGGGCCATAACTCCGGTGTTAATGGTCCAATCTGGTTTTCGAACTTGTCCGAGCTTTCATCATGTTCATTAATATCAACAATCCGGCCACTTTTGCTTAAAGAGGCTCTACCCAGGGGTCGAATTTCACTCTTACGGACTCGCAAAATGCGAGTTGATTTTTCAGATTGCTACTGACAATTTCGAGCACTTGTTTTTTTCTGCGAGTAGAAATAAACAAGAGGTCAATGACCTTGAAGCTCTACTGATAGGTTTTTGATAGCTAGGTCAACATTCCTGTGAAGTTTCATGAAAATCCATCAAGTAGTTTCATAGGGGTAGTCGCTACAAGTTTTCATTATATAACTATGTAAACAAAGATGGCGGCCATGATAAATGTCAAATCAAAATATTTTTTGACAAGGATCAACATCATGTCATACTGATCATTTTAGAAAAAGTCCCATATCAATATCACTTATAGTTTTCAAGAAGTAGTCGCTACAAACTTGAATTTTGAAAATCTATTTTTAGCCATGGCGGCCATCTAGAAGTTCCAGCCGACCTGAAATTACGCTAGGATCAATTAGACATCAAGAGCAACATTCCTGTAAAGTTTCATGAAAATTCGTCAAGTAGTTATAGAGGAGTAGTCGTTACAAGTTTTTACTAGATAACTCTATATAAACAAAGATGGCAGCTGACAGCCATGTTTAACATCGAATCAAAACGATTTTCGGCAAGGAACAACATCATGACATGCTGATCATTTTAGAAAAAGTCCCATATCAATATCACTTATAGTTTTCAAGAAGTTCTCGCCATAAACTTGTTTTTTGAAAATCTATTTTTAGACGTGGCGGCCATCTTGAATTTCCAGCCGACCTGAAGTTTTGCTAGGATCAATAAGACATCAAGAGCAACATTCATGTGAAGTTTCATGAAAATCTGTCAAGTAGTTTCAGAGGAGTAGTCGCTACAAGTTTTCATCATATAACTCTATGTAAACAAAGATGGCCGCTGGCTGCCATGTTTAAAGTCGAATCAAAATAATTTTCGGTAAGGATCAACATCATGTCATACTGATCATTTTAGAAAAAGACGCATATCAATATCACTTATAGTTTTCAAGAAGTAGTCGCTACAAACTTGTATTTTGAAAATTTATTTTTAACTGTGGCGGCCATCTTGAATTTACGGCCGACCTGAAATTTTGCTAGGATTATTTAGACATCAAGAGCAACATTCCTGTGAAATTTCATGGAAATCCGTCGAATAGTTTCAGAGGAGTAGTCGCTGCAAGTTTTTACTAAACAACTCTATGTAAATAAAGATGGCCGCTGGCAGCCATGTTTAACGTCGAATCAAAACGATTTTCAACAAGGACCAACATCATGTCATGCTGATCATTTTAGAAAAAGTCCCATATCAATATCACTTTGAGTTTTCAAGAAGTAGTCTCTACAAACTTGTTTTTTAAAAATCTATTTTTAGATTTGGCGGCCATCTTGGATTTCATATCAACATCAATTTTTGCTAGGATCAACTAGACTTCATGGGCAACATTTCTGTAAAGTTTCATGAAAATCCGTTCATTAGTTTCAGAGGAGTAGTCGCTCCAAAAAAAAAGTTGACGGACAGACGGACGACGGACGCCGCACCACGGCATAAGCTCTGCTGATCTCTGATCAGTAGAGCTAATAACACACACTTGATTGAATATCACCCACGACAGACTGACAGAACCAACAAATGGTAAGACGACATAATATGTAGTCAAACCTCTATCCACAGACCTAATAACAAATTAATATGTCTGTGCTCTATCCAATTCCACGATTATTTGCGTAACTTCATTGTCAAACGTAAGATTGACGCTTATCCAGTAATTAAGACTAGTGCAAGCGTCTATACGGTCAGATAACTCGGGACTTTACACAATCAATTATCATGGCAGATTCGTCTGCTCGCAAAATCACTTCGTTTTTCAAAAGACAAAATGGCGTGATGGTGTCGATGGAACGCGGAGAAAAGTAAGGTTCACAATTCATAGTTTCATCAACACAATAATCAATAATAAATTATAACAAACAAATGAAACGGTGCAGTAAACAGTACTGTAGTATATAGTCAGTTATCACATACCGGTACATATACTAAAACACTATTTTGAAACAGAATTTACATCCCGTTATTACTTAATAAAAATTCTAGTGAGAAGCGATTTTAGCTAGTAGATTTTTTAGTCATTGGATATTTTTAGCTAGTGGCTAAATTTGTGAAATTCGACCCCTGTCTACCTATATATTTTATTCCACCAATTGATATAAACTTTACTTAATCATAAAGAGTACTACGAAAAAGGTAAAAGGCAATAATTTTACCCAATGTAATATGCGTTTTGCTAGGAAAAAAACAGGAATGAAAAGATCGGATTTTTGAAATTGTATTCGTAATTGTTTTAGACAAGCCGATGACGGAGATTTTCCGATCTTATTCGTTTACAATCGGAACTGTCTCGTCGGATTGGCGAAGAGTTCCAAACGATTCGTTTACTATCGGAATTGCCCCAAATAGTTTGTTTTCGTTCAACTGAATCGCATTGCGCATGTCCGAGAAAATCGTAAACACACGTAGTTCTCCGGCAGGAATAAACGGCTGGGCAGCATTTTATTCAAGATATTGTTTTGATCATAATTAATAATTTACAGAACAGGAATACGGACCATGTTTCTTCTTATAATACTCATAAAATAGCTTTGCATACAAATAAATGCAGTAATATTGAGTATTTAATATTTTACATTAAAAATCGCTTATATATAGGTAGTGCCTCTTTAAGATCGGATCAAAAATCGGCTTAACGATGTAAAAGTTCACTATGAATCTTTTGAATGTATTCTCATCAAAATCAGTGAATAATTGAGAGAGAAGATAGAAGGAAAACGGTGCCATATGATATTTTGGTTACTTCATTGGTTACAATAGGAAGTTTCCCATCTGTTTAATATTAATATGTCTGTGACAAGAACCATAACCCTATTTTAATTGAATTAGAGTTATTGCCCTTAGTAATTTTATACTTAGAATTTTTGTCCGGATCACTAATCACTAATGGGACTGCAAGGAAACTTCACACAAAAATAGAGTGCAATGAGAGGAAGTACCATAACTATTTCTTTTCATTCAAATTATAGTTATTGCCCTTTGGAATTTTAGATAATTATTAGAATTAAAATATTGGAGATGTGAATTAGTCTAATCCTCATCCCCATTCCCAGACCAATTCCGGATGCATAATAACTGGAATGGTAGTCCGAGTGCGAAGGTAAAATAACAGCACGAACTAAACTAAGAGCGAATAATAATGCACGTAATGTTACGATCTTATTGATTGGTTAAGTTTCTCAGATCCAACCAATCGTAAAGTCGTTTCTAACAACATACATTTAATGACATCCAACATGGCCGCAGTTTTCGCAAAAAAACTTCTTCTTACAATATTTTTGTGTACACTCGTTTTATTCCAACATGCAGACGCAAGAAAGCACCATCTCAAGCTCGAGGTATGGCTGATACGTTACGTCTTTCAAAACGTTACCGCTTGAAATGTTTTATTATGTAATTGTTCAGTTGAAGTTACAGCTAATCAATCGGAAACAAAATTATTATTGACATATTTTGACGTTGACATCACACGTAATATGAAATAGGCACTACCTATGTAACGGGCAAAGCAATTTGATAGCATTTACACTTTTTACCCATCTATTTTAAGGGTCAGAACTAACTATAAATTTGATCAGATCTTAATCTTAAAGTCAGGAAATACTTATAGATAGATATTTGCACAAATATGTAAATAAATATATTTGTAAGGCCTTATAAAATAATACCCTTGTTTACTGCAACAATAAGTAGTGGGTAGGAAGGTCAGCTTTTTGTTTTATTTTGTATCTGAAATGACTTTAAACTTGAGAACAATAAGATACGGATAGATTTGAGTGCAGATTTTATTTGATCTTTTCCTTTACACAGAAAATATGCGCAAGCGTTTCTGGTGCAGTTTTTGTGTGAGTCAGTGTATTTCAATTTTCGGGGGCTAACAAACTGAACAGTTTTCGGAAAAAATAGACTCGTTTTATTCTCATAAAAGATGTCGGCAGCGTTTTAAAGGAGATGGTCCGGTCACAGTGAACACATGTTTATTTGTAATCCGAGCCTCTGAAAATGTCATTTCCCAGTCATGGATCTTTCCTACATTCTAGGCCAAAATGCCCCTTTCCAGACCAGTCACCTAGTAAAAGGCTCTGGTGGTGTTGAGGAGGGGGAGGGGCAAGTTTGTTTTCCCCTCTTTAACTGTTATTAGTGAATTTATTTTTTTACCCCGACAAATACGGTATGGAATATTTAAAAATATGAAAAATTACTGATTAATAGAAAAAAATGACAGCTACTTTATGAAAAATATGTATCATACGTGACTTAATGGCAATAATGCTTTATAAGTAAAGGATTTTGCATTCATTTGCAGCGACTTCCTTTGCTTTATATGATTTTGATCAATATTCCATATATGGTAAATTGGAACTATGACGTCATAGTTCTAAAAATGGCGGCTCCCATATTCGTTTTAGAACAACTTTTAAATGGTCATATCTTTTTTGTTTATCGTCCGATTTTGATAATTCTTTCACCTTTTCCCAAGTGTTTCAGAACTCTCAGTAATAAAGCTTGTTTGGCTGTGGCGCTACATTCCCTTTAATTAATCTTTTTTACCTGTTATTATGAAATTCTTACTCCAGTTCCCATCCATTTCATACACAATTAATCATTCATTGTATCAAAGTACTTTGGCCGTTATCTAGTCAGTGCCTGTGTCATATTAAAACATTATTGTTACATTTTTAACTTGCGCTTAAGGTAAACACATGTGTAAATTTGTCTAACCTTTTCCTTATTTTATGTAGGATCTCTTTACTGGAAACACATATTTTGTTCTATCATATACTAAAATAAACTCTTCTAACTGAAATAAACTCTTCTTAATCACAATTGCTGGTATCATATTTTGTTATAAGGGTCGAAATTCGACCCATTCCGTCTCAAAAATGTATTTTATTGCAGCAAACCTCGCCTACTTGGAACCCATTTAAAATTCGATTGAGAACCCGGAAATCTTGACGTGTTTTGAACCTGTCCTTTTTAAACAGTCAAGAGATTAGTCTCCCTTTATTATAAGTACACATTTGTTTTTTCTCGAGGTTTTGCGAATGTGAATTTTAGAAACGCTAACAAGAAATTTGCAACATAGCTGCGTTAATTTGTTTGTTTATTAAACGAATACATTGCACAGCAAGGTCACTTAATTCGTATTTTCCGTAAAAATAGCGGAGAGAATAAGGCCTGTGACATGTAATAGTCGCACGTCGTAGAGAACGCTAACGCGCTGTGGAAACTTTCTTTACGACGTGTGAAACTTACGACCTATACCGATTACGACGTGCGAAACGTACGATCTAAACCGATCACAGACGCTTCAAAATTGAAGCGCTTCAGAGTCCTAGAAATAATGAAAAACATATAGAAAACTACTGGGTACTTCATAAAAATGTAAGCATTCTTCAAAATTAATTATTTCTGTTAACAATGGAACGCCGGTAAGTTACTTTTGGCTTTCAACTGTTAATCACGTCTGCGTGACTTCACCGTGAGACAGGAAGCTGGTCAAAAATGCGACCGGAAGTTTCAAAATGGCGTCGTCCATGTCGTCTGCCATCTTGGAGACAAAATTCAAGTTTGACGCACTACGAAAATGAAAATTAGTAGCGTTAGTTAGTGAGTATTAACATATTCATTCCAATGCATACATGTACATACGTGTAACCTATAGTCGGGCTTCGGCAGGTCGAGCTTTGCCCGTATAAACAATCGCGAATATAAAAATATTTCATAGGATATCCGGTGAAGATGAGGACTTTCAACACGGGGTATAATTGTTTACATCCCAAACCAAGGCTCTGCTGATGTTCCGATTATCGAGGGTTGGAATTTGCCTAGATCTCTCTGACCTTACCAGTCCTTTTTACGATTTTGATATTTCATCCGGCTGTGTACGGTCAGAGCGGTTCCTATAGTAAAAACACAGGGATCTCACTGGAGAGGGGAAGAAAAAAAACGTTTTAGTGTCAAAGAAGGCTCAGATTACCTAGATTAGCGAGGGACATGCGTTTCCGAAAACCCCTGAGTATGCGTGCCACCGTTGTAAATTCATTGTTTTTCAGACAAGATTTAAGCATTCAAACGGCCGTTTTTTCTCAAAAAAATTAGTTTTCCTTAAAGTAGAATGATTAAACTCTACAACGATATCGAATTTGTAAACTTTAATTATCGATAAAGTAGTTTTTATCGATCTAAGCTTACACCCATGCCCAGTCAATAAACGTAAATCGCACCTTGTGGAAGTTGCGCAAGTTGAAGGTCGGCATGTTTAACTCGTGACTATGGCTTAACCAATCAAGATACAGGAAAAATAATGATGTCATCTGAAAGAGCTATGATTGGCCTTTCTAATGGTATTTTTAAAAATGGGAAATTCCTGAAAATAGCCCCGATGCCACTGGATTGATATAGGTCAACTTTGGACACCGATTGCGCAAAAAGTAGTACAAAGGCAAACAATGGCACTATGTCACAATAAAGCTTGGTTTATGATCTTTCAGTAATATATCATACTTATTTGTGCAGGTTAGCGCAATGCAGCGCATGATTGATGATCATGGCATATATTCATAAATGTTCAATAGAATTACATAGCAATGCGCTAGAAATCGCGTCCTCGATAAGCAGTGTATACGGTACAACGCCAATACTACGCCTGTATGATCTATTTTGATAACACGTTCATACACTACTTACTACTTTCAAAATTAAATAACTTTGTTATTTTAAGTCCGATTTTAAAAAATTAAAAAACAATTTTGATTCTTAATGATCGTTTTATTTGAATAAATATTTTTTATTCACATAAATCTTTTGTAAAAAAATCGATGTCTCTCCCTACCTAGATCTGAACCGGATACCCATGATGACAGGCAGAAGGCGCGTACCCCACCCCGCCCACACCCTACCCCACCTCTACTACCCCCCTCCCCTTCTCTACTACCCCCCTTCCCACCTGTTTTTCAACTACCCCCCCCCCTCTTAAATATGTTTTCAATGAAATACTGTAAACTGTTCTACTTGGTTTTTAATCATGTTTAGTACCGGTAATAAAAACTTGAAACTACTTGACAGATTTTCATGAAACTTCACAGGAATGCTGATCTAGCTATCAAAAACCTATCAGTAGAGCTTCAAGGTCATTGACCTCTTGTTTTACTTTTAAGGGAAGGGTTCGGTTGCCCTTTAGAGGGGGGAAACAGTGACGTGAATTGGAAAGGGAGAATTCGACAATGTTAAAATAAAGAAGAAAAGATAGTAGTTTCTAGCTTGACTATTCGAAGAATAAGAGAGCTTATTTAAACATGTCTGCGTCGGCGGCGTCATCCCACATCAAGGTCTACGTGTAAGCTGTGTTTGCAAGTCTATATCTCTTACATTTTTTATCCTAGCAATTTTGATTTTTGTAACACTGGGATCCCATGGAACCGATATTCTGGTAGCCCTTAAAATTGGTCTCATTTCACCCCCATGCCCCCTTTTTTTCTTTTTTTTTACATATTTCTGATTTGTTTTGGTCAAATAGTATTGAATTGGAATCAGTGTTTTTTTTATGTGTTTTGTGAATGCAGCCTGTGCCTGTGCCATTGTGGAAAATAGCGGCATTTTCTAGAAATTGTGAAAATTGTTAAATATTATAACAAAAGAGAAATAAACTTTTTTCACTTTTATTTTCACAGTTTAATTAATATCCCTCGGTTTTAAGTTTTGTTTTTGGTAAATACAGACTAGTTTTAACACCAGCGTTTATTAAGACTAGTATCTTTACTGGTCTGTATTTACCCAAAAGAAAAAAAATAATATAATATAGGTATATAATTTTTTATTTTTCTTCAAATTGTGAATTTTTTGGATATAATTGTGAAAAAAGGATACATTTTCGAATTGTGAATGGGGCCGAATTTCGGCCCCAAATTAGGCATAAAAAAAACACTGGGAATTGAATTGGATTTTATAGTCGGTCAAATAGACTTATAGCTATGTTGCCCAACATCTTGATTTGTTTTGGTCAAATAGACTTATAGCTATGCCCGATCCACTCGAAAGCCGATATTTTTTGTGCCCCCAAACGGTCGCACTGTCTTTCCATTCGTCGCCGTCGTCTGTACAATCGTGTATGTTCATAACTCTGACAATAATGGATGGATTTTCAAATAACTTCGCACAATTGCTCACCACAACAAGACGACGTGTCGCGCACAAAATCCAGGTCCGTGGCTCCAAGGTCAAGGTCACACAGAGGTCAAAGGTTGTCCGTTCGTCTGTACAATCGTGTCCGCTTCAGAACTCTGACAATAATGGACGGATTTTCAATTAACTTTGCACAATTGCTCACCACAAGACGACGTGTCGCGCCCAAAATCCAGGTCCGTGCTCCAAGGTCAAGGTCACAGAGGTGAAAGGTCAAAACAAAGTGCTTTTGTGTCCGGTTAATAACTCTGACATTCATGGACAGATTTTCAATTTACTTGGCACAATTGCTCACCACAACCAGACGACGAATCGCACACAAAACCCAGGTCCGTGGCTCCAAGGTCAAGTTCACATTTAGAGGTCAAAGGTCAAATTGTGTCCAGTCAGTAACTCTGGCATTCCTGGACGGATATTCAAATAACTTGAGACAAGTGCTCAGCACAACCAGACGACATGTCGCGCACAAAATCAAGGTCAAATTCACACTTAGAGGTCAAAGGTCAAATCTTGTCCGGTCAATAACTGGCATTTATTGACGGATTTTGAATTAACTTGGCACAAGTGCTCACCACAACAACATGATGTGTTGCGCACAAAATCCAGGTCCATGGCTCCAAGGTCAAGGTCACACATAGGTCAAAGGTCAAATTGTGTCTGGTCAGTAACTCTGGCATTACTTGGCACAAGTGCTCACCACAATAAGACGATGTGTCGATCACAAATCCAGGTCTGTGGCCCCAAGGTCAAGGTCCCACTTAGAGTTCAAAGGTCAAATTGTGTTAGACAATAACTCTGGCATTCCTGGACGGAATTTGAAATAACGTGATTTAATTTATTTATTTTTTTCATTTAATTACTTTTTTCGTTAATTTCTTAATTTTTTTTTTAATTTGGATTTTTTTTTTTTAATTTTATTTCATTTTTTTTTTTTTTAAATATATCTGTTGGTGTCATATTGCTCCAACGTCAAGGTAATTTCGGGGGCATTTGGTCCATTAATAGACATATAGCTATGTTGCCCCTTCTCTGTTTGTTTTGGTCCATTCAGAGACTTATAGCTATTTTGCGCTGCAATATCTCCCCCCCCCCCACCCCCCCCACCCACCCCCCCTTTAAAAAAACCCCAAAAAAACAACATAATCAGGCTGTACAAATCCTATAGCCCGACGCCCGGGACTAGTCCAAAACCAAAGTCGGGCATGTCACTTTTTCAAAGATTTCAGTCCCAGACTAGTCCCAATTTTAAAAAAAGAGAAAGTCGGGCGTGTCACTGTTAGGAAGATTTCAGTCCCAGATTTGTCCAAATAACAATGTCAGCCACCTGTCATAAAACAACCCCAGCACACTTCTCAACGTAATCCTTTAATTTCACTCGCTTATGTAATGCAATTAGCATCCACAGCGACCCGGGCATCAACCATGCCGGAAGTCCCGCCTTCAAATTACTTTAATTGACAGTCTGTATTGTCTACATTATCCAATCAATTTGCACGATCTATTTAATCCAGACCCGCTAGCCAATGAAACGACTACTACAGGTAAATCACATGTTCGTCACGTGATTAACCTGTTAGTCACGTGGTGAGCTGAAAATGGCGATAGACTCAAACAATAACACTAATACGTTGATTAATTAGCAATCAGGTCGATTTTTCGGCAATCTTTCGATGAGTAAAGGAACTAAGGACGTTTGACAATGGAAGCATATTTGATATGAAATGGCAGGTGTGATTTTTTGTTGTTTCTCATTGTAGTGTTTGTAATTTTGTAAGACATGAAAGGCGGGTGGGGCAACGGTTTGTGATAAGTTAGTGTACCAATTACGTTCGAAGAATTGAGTTGTCAAAAAAATTAAATAAAAACAAACGAACTGACATACATAATCAGTTTGATTTCGTATTCGGCTTTGCTAATGTTTACATTTCAACAATGAGTTTGTTGAACTTTTTCAGTGTTAAAAAATAAGGAAAATATTCAGAGTGAAAGCGAAAGTAAAAATAAAAAAGAGGAAAAACAGCCAATCAAAAAGTCAAAATCATCTGGTGTAGTGGACAAATAAAAATAAAATGATTTATTGATTCCAATGTTATTTATTTTTTGCATTAGGTAAAATGGTAATAAAGTTCAGAATCGCATCTGTAGATCTTTACCTATTTAAAGTTATGACTATTTTTTCTCTCCATTAAATGATTATCCGAACTGTAATATGAAAGTCATTGAAATTTAAAAATGCAGATGCGATTCTTACTATTGCTACTGTTTCACCCAATGGCAGTCTACAATCTAGAAGAAACCACTGAAACATACATTAATTGTCTGAAGAGTAAATAAGGATTGTTTCATTTACTGTGTATAATGAATTGCAATGAGTATGCAAATCCGTAAAAATAAGATGCAGTTTTAACATATTGAGAAATCTAAAGAATTCAGGACTTGTGTCCATTTTTTGGGACTAGTGACAATTTTTTTGGAGCTAGTCACTTTTGACAGGGTGACTAATCCCAGACTAGTGGCTAAACAAAATATTTGTACAGCCCTGATAATTCTGATTTGTTTTGGTCCATACATAGATAGACATACAGCTGTGTTGCCCCCCACCACCCCGCACCCCTCAATCCACTCGAAACCTGATTTATTTATTAGCTCTACTGGCCAAGGGCCAGCAGAGCTTATGGGATGGTGTGTTGTCCGTCCGTCGTCCTTCGTCCGTCCGTTAACTTTTGCTTGTGTACACTCTAGAGACCACATTTCTGATGCAATCATCATGAAACTTTGTCAGAATGTTTGTCTCAATGAAATCTCGGTCAAGTTCGAAAATGGGTCATGTGGGGTCAAAAACTAGGTCACTAGGTCAAATATTGGAAAAACCTTTTGTACACTCTAGAGGCCATATTTTTGACCCGAGCTTGATGCAACTTTGTCAGAATGTTTGTCTTAATTATATCTTGGTCAAGTTTGAAAATGGGTCACATGGGGTTAAAAACTAGGTCACTAGGTCAAATACTTAAAAAACCTTGTGTACACTCTAGAAGCCGTATTTCTGACCCAATCTTGATGAAACTTTGTCAAAATGTTTGTCTTAATTATATCTTGGTCAAGTTCAAAAATGGGTCACATGGTGTTAAAAACTAGGTCACTAGGTCAAACTTTGGAAAAACCGTGTGTACTCTCTAGAGGCCATATTTTTTACCCGATCTTGATGCAATTTTGTCAGAATATTTGTCTCAATTATAGCTTGCTAAAGTTCGAAAATGGGTCACACAGGGTCAAAAAGTAGGTCACTAGGTCAAATACTTGAAAAACCTTGTCTACACTCTAGAGGCCATATTTCTGACCCGATCTTGATGAAACTTTGTCGAAATGTTGTCTTAATTATATTTTGGTCAAGTTCAAAAATGGGTCCCATGGGGTCAAAAACTAGGTCACTAGGTCAAATACTTGAAAAACCTTGTGTACACTCTAGAGGCCATATTTTTGACCCGAGCTTGATGCAACTTTGTCAGATTGTTTATCTTAATTGTTTGTCTCAATGAAATCTCGGTCAAGTTCGAAAATGGGTCATGTGGGGTCAAATATTGGAAAAACCTTGTGTACACTCTAGAGGCCATATTTTAGACCCGAGCTTGATGCAACTTTGTCAGAATGTTTGTCTTAATTATATCTTGGTCAAGTTTGAAAATGGGTCACATGGGGTTAAAAACTAGGTCACTAGGTCAAATACTTGAAAATCCTTGTGTACACTCTAGAAGCCGTATTTCTGACCCAATCTTGATGAAACTTTGTCAAAATGTTTGTCTTAATTTTATCTTGGTCAAGTTCAAAAATGGGTTACATGGTGTTAAAAACTAGGTCACTAGGTCAAACTTTGGAAAAACCGTGTGTACACTCTAGAGGCCATATTTTTGACCCGATCTTGATGAAACTTTGTCAGAATGTTTGTCTCAATGAAATCTCGGTCAAGTTCAAAAATGGGTCATGTGGGGTCAAAAACTAGGTCACTAGGTCAAATACTTGAAAAAACTTGTGTAGACTCTAGAGGTCATATTTGTTACCCAATCTTGATGAAACTTTGTCAAATTGTTTATCTTAATTATATCTTGATCAAGTTCGGAAATGGGTCACATGAAGTTAAAAACTAGGTCACTAGGTCAAATATTGGAAAAACCTTGTGTACACTCTAGAGGCCATATGTTTGACCCGAGCTTGATGCAACTTTGTCAGAATGTTTGTCTTAATTATATCTTGGTCAGGTTTGAAAATGGGTCACATGGGATTAAAAACTAGGTCACTAGGTCAAATACTTTAAAAACCTTGTGTACACTCTAGAAGCCGTATTTCTGACCCAATTTTGATGAAACTTTGTCAAAATGTTTGTCTTAATTATATCTTGGTCAAGTTCAAAAATGGGTCAAATGGTGTTAAAAACTAGGTCACTAGGTCAAACTTTGGAAAAACCGTGTGTACACTCTAGAGGGCATATTTTTGACCCGATCTTGATGCAATTTTGTCAGAATATTTGTCTCAATTATAGCTTGCTAAAATTCGAAAATGGGTCACACAGGGTCGAAAACTAGGTCACTAGGTCAAATACTTGAAAAACCTTGTGTACACTCTAGAGGCCATATTTTTGACCCGATCTTGATGAAACTTTGTCGAAATGTTGTCTTATTTATATTTTGGTCAAGTTCGAAAATGGGTCCCATGGGGTCAAAAACTAGGTCACTAGGTCAAATACTTGAAAAACCTTGTGTACACTCTAGACGCCATATTTTTTTTCATTCGATCTTTACCAAACTTTACCAGATTGTTAATGTCAATAACAGCTCGGTAAAGTTTGTTTTTAGCTTATGGGATGGTGTGTTGTCCGTTTTCCGTCGTCCGTCATCCGTTAACTTTTCTTGTGTACACTCTAGAGGCCACATTTCTGATGCAATCATCATGAAACTTTGTCAGAATGTTTGTCTCAATGAAATCTTGGTCAAGTTCAAAAATGGGTCATGTGAGGTCAAAAACTAGGTCACTAGGTCAAATACTTGAAAAAACTTGTGTACACTCTAGAGGTCATATTTGTTACCCAATCTTGATGAAACTTTGTCAAATTGTTTATCTTAATTATATCTTGATCAAGTTCGGAAATGGGTCACATGAAGTTAAAAACTAGGTCACTAGGTCAAATATTGGAAAAACCTTGTGTACACTCTAGAGGCCATATTTTTGACCCGAGCTTGATGCAACTTTGTCAGAATGTTTGTCTTAATTATATCTTGGTCAAGTTTGAAAATGGGTCACATGTGGTTAAAAACTAGGTCACTAGGTCAAATACTTGAAAAACCTTGTGTACACTCTAGAAGCCATATTTCTGACCCAATCTTGATGAAACTTTGTCAAAATGTTTGTCTTAATTATATCTTGGTCAAGTTCAAAAATGGGTCACATGGTGTTAAAAACTAGGTCACTAGGTCAAACTTTGGAAAAACCGTGTGTACACTCTAGAGGCCATATTTTTGACCCGATCTTGATGCAATTTTGTCAGAATATTTGTCTCAATTATAGCTTGCTAAAGTTCGAAAATGGGTCACACAGGGTCAAAAACTAGGTCACTAGGTCAAATACTTGAAAAACCTTGTGTACACTCTAGAGGCCATATTTCTGACCCGATCTTGATGAAACTTTGTCGAAATGTTGTCTTAATTATATTTTGGTCAAGTTCAAAAATGGGTCCCATGGGGTCAAAAACTAGGTCACTAGGTCAAATACTTGAAAAACCTTGTGTACACTCTAGACATCATGTAGTACGACTCGATTCATCAATGGTATAACAGCCAGTAGAGCGTTCACAGGCCCTCTTGGGCCTCTTGTTTTTTACATATTTCTGATTTATTTTTTTGTCCATTCATAAACTTATAGCTATGTGCACCCTCCCCACCACATCCAACCCACTCGAAACCCGAATTGCTTTTTATTTCTTAACAAAAAAATTCACATCGAGTCTCAAATTTTATTATAATTTTTATGACATTCTAACAATAATTTCATATCGGCACAATTTTCTATATGCCCTCTATATCCCCTCCCCAATCTATACGCCACCCCCAACCGCACCTCCACATTGTTTAAGCCTTGTTTTGTGATGGTATAGGCTAGCTATATTTTCTTATTCTCGGAAAAATCGAATAGTCAAGCTGTGCTGTTCTCCGACAGCTCTTGTTTTCTATGTATTAAGTTGCAAGCAGTCTTTCATTTAATACTAAATTTACATCAAGAACATGTTTGATGGACATGTTATGGGTGGTCAACTAAGAAACAACATTTAAATGTAAAAAAAAAAAGACGTTTTTGAGGCGATTTTGGTCTCAAAAAAGGGGGGAAATATACTATTTTGATGGGGAATGGGGCCGAATTTTGCCGAATATTTTGGGTAAAATATACACTGGCCTTATAGAGAAATGATGTTTCTAATTGCAGACGGACTCGCGGCCACAGTTTACCTTGAGTAGTTTTGGTTTCCTGAAGCAGGGGACATTGCTGGTCAATGTGACAAACTTCGTCTTCCGAGGTTCCAAAGAAAAAATGTCCAATACAACGGTGAGTAACAACAAATGACATTGTGTTAAAAATAATGAAGCTTTACCATGTTTACTGTAACTTTATACATCAGTGTTTTTTAGCTCTTCTGATCAGAGATCAGCAGAGCTTATGCCGTGGTGCGTCGTCCGTCTGTGCCCGCCCGTAAACTTTTTTTTTGTAGCGACTACTACTCTGAAACTACTGAATGGATTTTCATGAAACTTTACAGAAATGTTGCCCATGAAGTCTAGTTGATCCTAGCAAAAATTCATGTTGATGTGAAATCCAAGATGGCCACCAAATCTAAAAATAGATTTTTAAAAAACAAGTTTGTAGCGACTACTTCTTGAAAACTCTAAGGGATATTGCTATGGGACTTTTTCTAAAATGATCAGCATGACATGATGTTGGTCCTTGTCGAAAATCGTTTTGATTCGACGTTAAACATGGCTGCCAGCGGCCATCTTTATTTACATAGAGTTATTTAGTAAAAACTTGTAGCGACTACTCCTCTGAAACTACTCGACAGATTTCCATGAAACTTCACAGGAATGGTGCTCTTGATGTCTAATCTAGTTATATAATGAAAACTTGTAGCGACTACTCCTCTGAAACTACTTGACGTATTTTCATGAAACTTCACATGAATGTTGCTCTCGATGTCTAATTGATCCTAGCAAAACTTCAGGTCGACCGGAAATTCAAGATGGCCGCCACGGCTAAAAATAGATTTTCAAAAAACATGTTTATGGCGACTACTTCTTGAAAATTATAAGTGATATTGATATGGGACTTTTTCTAAAATGATCAGCATGTCATGATATTGGTCCTTGTCAAAAATCGCTCTGATTCGATGTTAAACATGGCTGTCAGTGGCCATCTTTGTTTACATAACAGTTATCTAGTAAAAACTTGTAACGACTACTTCTCTGTAACTACTCGACGGATTTTCATGAAACTTTACAGGAATGTTGCTCTTGATGTCTAATTGATCCTAGCAAAATTTCAGGTCGGCCGGAAATACAATATGGCCGCCATGGCTGAAAATTTAAGTTTGTAGCGACTACTTCTTGAAAACTATAAGTGATATTGATATGGGACTTTTTCTAAAATGATCAGTATGGCATGATGTTGATCCTTGTCAAAAATTATTTTGATTTGACATTAAACATGGCCGCCAGCGGCCATCTTTGTTTACATAAGAGTTATATAATGAAAACGTGTAGCGACTACTCCCATGAAACTACTTGATGGATTTTCATGAAACTTCACAGGAATGTTGACCTAGCTATCAAAAATCTATCAGTAGAGCTTCAAGGTCATTGACCTCTTGTTTTATGTGTTTTGTGAATGCAGCCTGTGCCTGTGCCATTGTGAAAAATAGCGGCATTTTTCTAGAAATTGTGAAATATTATAACAAAAGAAAAAGAAACTTTTTTCACTTTTATTTTCACAGTTTAATATCCCTTGGTTTTAAGTTTTGTTTTTGGTAAATACAGACTAGTTTTGACACCAGCTTATATTAAGACTAGTATCCTTACTGCCTGTTTTTTCTTGTTGTTTTTTTTTGTTTCTTTTTCGGATTGTGATTTTTTGGATATAATTGTGAAAAAAGTATACTTTTTGGCATTGTGAATGGGGCCGAATAACGGCCCCAAATTATTCGGCCCCAAATTAGGCATAAAAAAACACTGTACATGTATAAATTCAGCGACGATACTCATCTGTTTCGAAGTTGTAGTCAACTTCTTTTTTTTACACTTTCTATTCCTAATTTTATGCCTCCAAAAGGAGGGTGCACATACCGTATTACCGCTATAGCCTAATAATAGCGCCCGGGTGCTACGCGAAGGGGGCACTCTTATTATGGTTCAAATTTTCAATATGTCTTATAGAATTATTGTACAATGATCTTTTACTATGACACCGATATTGACTAAACCTAAACCCAACTGTATACTGAGTATATCACTGTCATCACTATGTATCTGTATGATACACATTTCCGACAAACTTGACGATTACAACACGGGTAAATAATACTAAAAGATAAACTAAATAGTAAATTGAAAGAAAGGAGATGACAGCGCTTTAAGGTTTATGCCATAGACCATACCAATGTCGTAGTAAAAAAAACTCCAGTAATCAAATCCATTAGCGGTAAAATGAAAAAATTGTGTTTTCTAGGAACTTTGGGATTTTTGAGTTTCTTAAAACAGGTGGGGGTGCTTTTGTTAGGGAAGGCACTACTTATAGGGGAAATACGGTAGTCACTCGCACCATCCATTTAAGTTTGTCCGTCAGCCATAACGTTGAAAGTAATGAATAATAAACGTTCATCTGGTGTATATGGTATAAATTATATTATTACAGTTCGGCTTCACGCTTGATGTCAGCAGCAGTTCTGGAGCAGGGGGCTACATGGTAAGATATTTTACACTGAAATTATGTGTATCACAGTATGAAGTGAATAAATTCCATCAATTCCTCGGCGTAATACTCAACATTTTTATACGCCTGCCACCAAAGGTGGAGGAAAGGGCATATAAGTTATAACGTTAGGGTTGTCCGTCCCATCCGTATCAACTGTCAAGTTCTGGCTGTTATTTTGTAATGGATAATCTAATTTCAAAAAAAACGTATTCTGATGTGTCGCGTATAACTTCTCCTTGGATGAAGGTTGTGGTCAAGTTTAGAGGTCGAACTCTTTTCCAAACCATAACATCAATTAATAATTGGATCAAAAATATATTTGGCAAAAATGTTCATCACATGGAGACTACATACTTGTCACATACAACTCTAGGGTCAAGGTCAAGGTCGCAGCAAAGGTAAAGGGACTGAACATTTTTCAGAAATTGGGGAAGAGGCAGCTAGCCCTTTTTTGTGTTGGGGGGAAAATAAACGTGACTTTCCAAATTTTGAGGGGAAATAGTCGCAATAAATTGTTGGTACATAGTTAGTTTTACGACAACATTTTGAATGGGGAATTATTCTGAAGGAGGGGAATTTTATGGTTATTTTGGGGTTGGGAAATGATATGTTTTGCTTGAGGAAAACGCTTAAACAGGAGACGCGTAAAAAGGCCCTGATAATGGATGTCAGTTCAAATACAAGTAAAACCATCATAATGTGTTTCAACTGCATACCAGTGTACATGTATTCAATTTAATTATTGTTAATGAAATAATTCGATCAGGAAAACTTGACAGGCTAGTTTTTGATGCATAAACATTAATAATAATTCATATGATGCTTTATGGCTATTGTTTTGTCATCTGACTTCAGCCCCGTGTGGTTCCCGGGTGCCCTGTTTGGTCACGGGGCAAAGAATAGGGCCACTGCAGATCCCTTTGAAGGGGTAGACAGAGGGGTAGAATCCCTCCAAATTCATGTTCATTTTATCATTTTTTGTTCATGTTCATTAAAGGTCCTGATTGTTTCAGGTGCATCAAAAGAGCAGTGGCAGAAAAACAATAAACGTGGCTCCAGCGTAAATGAAGTTTTTACGATAGAATTTGCAGCAACTCTGCAGTTCAGGGTGAGAAGGTTCTAGGCCCATTTTCCATATTTTATCTCGATGTACATGGAGGATGAGCCTGGTATGTTCATGCCTGTTAGGCGCAATATAACCTGTAATGTGTTGGTGCGCCTTAAAACCCCAATTCAGTTCAATTCATCTGACTTCACTTCACTGTAATATGTACAACTTCTAGAAGTATGAATAAATATTGATGATTTAACAACAGAAGTACACAGAGTCATCGTGTTTTCCAGTGAAGACCAGACATTTTTAGCTCTACTGTCCGTCTGTCCGTCCGTCCGTTAACTTTTATTTGTAGCGACTACTCTTCTGAAACTACTGGATGGATATTCACAAAACTTTACAAAAATGTTGCCCATGAAGTCTAGTTGATCCAAGCAAAAATTCATGTTGATGTGAAATCCAAGATGAGATTTTTAGCTCTACTGATCAGAGATCAGCAGAGCTTATGCCGTGGTGCGGCGTCCGTCGTCCGTCTGGCCGTCTGGCCGTCTGTCCGTAAACTTTTATTTGTAGCGACTTCACAGCTGAAACTACTGGATGGATATTCATGAAACTTTACAGAAATGTTGCCCATAAAGTCTAGTTGATCCTAGCAAAAATTCATGTTGATGTGAAATCCAAGATGGCCGCCAAAGCTAAAAATAGAGTTTTAAAATACAAGTTTGTAGCGACTTCTTCTTGAAAACTATAAGTGATATTGATATGGGACTTTTTCTAAAATGATCAGCATGACATGATGTTGATCCTAGTCAAAAATCGTTTTGATTCAACGTTAAACATGGCTGCCAGCGGCCATCTTTGTTTACATAGAGTTATATAGTAAAAACTTGTAGCGACTACTTCTCTGAAACTACTTGGCGGATTGTCATGAAACTTTACAGGAATGTTGCTCTTGATGTCTAATTGATCCTAGAAAAATTTCAGGTCGGCCGGAAATTCAAGATGGCCGTCACAGCTAAAAATAGATTTTTAAAAAATAAGTTTGTAGCGACTACTTCTTGAAAACTATAAGTGATATTGATATGGGACTTTTTCTAAAATGATCAGCATGACATGATGTTGGTCCTTGTCGAAAATCGTTTTGATTTGACGTTAAACATGGCTGCCAGCGGCCATCTTTGTTTACATAGAGTTATATAATGAAAACTTGTAGCGACTACTCCTCTGAAACTACTTGACGGATTTTCATGAAACTTCACAGGAATGTTGCTCTTGATGTCTAATTGATCCTAGCAAAATTTCAGGTCGGCCGGAAATTCAAGATGGCCGCCACGGCTAAAAATGAATTTTCAAAATACAAGTTTGTAGCGACTACTTCTTGAAAACTATAAGTGATATTGATATGGGACTTTTTCTAAAATGATCAGCATGACATGATGTTGGTCCTTATCAAAAATTGTTTTGATTCGACGTTAAACGTGGCTGCCAGCGGCCATCTTTGTTTACATAGAGTCATATAGTAAAAACTTGTAGCGACTACTCCTCTAAAACTACTTGGCGGATTTTCATGAAACTTCACAAAAATGTTGCTCTTGATGTCTAATTGATCCTAGCAAAATTTCAGGTCGGCCGGAAATTCAAGATGGCCGCCATGGCTAAAAATAGATTTTCAAAATACAAATTTGTAGCGACTACTTCTTGAAAACTATAAGTGATATTGATATGGGACTTTTTCTAAAATGATCAGCATGACATGATGGTTATCCGAGTCGAACATTATTTTGATTCGACATTAAACATGGCTGCCAGTGGCCATCTTTGTTTACATAGAGTTATATAATGAAAACTTGTAGCGACTACTCCTCTGAAACTACTTGACGGATTTTCATGAAACTTCACAGAAATGTTGCTCTTCATGTCTAATTGATCCTAGCAAAATTTCAGGTCGGCCGGAAATTCAAGATGGCCGCCATGGCTAAAAATAGATTTTCATGCAAGTTTGTAGCGACTACTTCTTGAAAACTATAAGTGATATTGATATGGGACTTTTTCTAAAATGATCAGCATGACATGATGTTGGTCCTTATCAAAAATCGTTTTGATTCGACGTTAAACGTGGCTGCCAGCGGCCACCTTTGTTTACATAGAGTTATATATTAAAAACTTGTAGCGACTACTCCTCTGAAACTACTTGGCGGATTTTCATGAAACTTTACAGGAATGTTGCTCTTAATGTCTTATTGATCCTAGCAAAATTTCAGATCGGCCAGAAATTCAAGATGGCTGCCACAGTTAAAAATAGATTTTTAAAAAATAAGTTTGTAGCGACTACTTCTTGAAAACTATAAGAGATATTGATATGGGACTTTTTCTAAAATGATCAGCATGACATGATGGTTATCCGAGTCGAACATTATTTTGATTCAATGTTAAACATGGCTGTCAGTGGCCATCTTTGTTTACATAGAGTTATATAATGAAAACTTGTAGCGACTACTCCTCTGAAACTACTTGACGGATTTTCATGAAACTTCACAGGAATGTTGCTCTTGATGTCTAATTGATCCTAGCAAAATTTCAGGTCGGCCGGAAATTCAAGATGGCCACCACAGCTAAAAATAGATTTTCAAAAAAACAGTTTGTAGCGACTACTTCCTGAAATCAAAATCAATCAGTAGAGCTTCAAGGTCATTGACCTCTTGTTTATAAATAATAATTCAACGAACCTTAACATGCGGCTAATGTAATGTATGTGCACATTCCATATGAAATGAAGCCTATTATGGGGGTTTTCCCTTGTATTTTTATTTACACAGAATTAATTAATCTTCCAGATTGCATCTATCTATCTATCTATTGATACTGCAACACCCCCTTTCGAAGATTATGTGCAGGTTTCCTGGGTAGAACCAGTACTAAGCAATGTGGATTAATTATGTTGCTCAAGGATAAATAACATGGCCATGGCGAGGATCGAACCCACGACCTTTCGATCTGAAGTTGGCGCTCTACCACTGAACCACACACTCCGCTCCACATCTAGTCCCGTTTAAGTTCAAACTTGTGTCCAGGTCAAAACTCAGCAATGAATGACTGGGTCAACTAAGATATTTGGCAGAATTGAATTGAATTGATTTATAGTCGCACCAACAGCTAAGGTCATATGGCGACTTTCCAGCGTCTACTGGTGGAGGAAGACCCCAGGTGCCCCTCTGGGCAATTTTCGTGCACGGGCGGGCACCTGGGTAGAACCACCGACGTTCAGCAAGCCAGCTGGATAGCTTCCTCACATAAAGATTCCTAGGCCCCTGAGGGATCGAACCTACAGCGGTGAGGGGCAAGTGATTTCAAGTCAGAGACGTTAACCACTCGGCCACGGACGCCCCATATATTTGGCAGAAAGGTTCAATACATTGACACAGAGTGTCATGTAGAACTTACACCAATTTTGCTTTAAAAGAAAGCTTGGAATTGATTTTAAGGTTATTCAGGGTCAATTTTACTATAAATATATTTTATAGGAAAACGGACTTTGGTTATTTGGAAGTCATGTAAAAAAATATCTTTAGTAACAAACTTCATTCTTTTTCAGTGGATTGTTTTAGAATCGTTCATGCTGATTACTTCTCATTCAAAGAACAGTATATTTTAAGAGTGTTAACATTTTGAAGTTGCATCTGTTTCCATGGACACATTTCTAGTTAAAATATTATGTGTGCCAATTTTGCCATTGTTTATACATGTACCTTTAAATGACATAATTCATGCAAACAGTTACTTTAATTTACACATTTAGACAGGGCTTTTTTAACCAATTTAAGTGAGGCCGAAATTCGGCCACATCCCAACTGAAAAACCTATATTTTCCCAATTCTGAGTAAACAATTTCCCAATCTAAAAAAAATATGTCATGATCATTCCACTGTATGTCAAAAGTAAAAAAATAAATATCTGATGTTATACCTAAAGCATATCTTTTAATGAAAGTTTTTCTCTTAAAAACATTCCCTAAATAGCGAAAATCATGCTCAAATGTCTTGTTAGAGCTTCTGAACAAGAACTCTGAGTACATTTAAACTGTAAAACATTTTATATTATGTTTTCATTCTTATTCTTGAATAATTTGTACATTTTTTAAAAATCTGACTGCTGTACGATATTTTTCTGCTTCAGGAGGATTATGTTGACAAATGTATACTGAAGCAAACCAGCGGTAACCCTGGCGATGTCAAAGACGACGTTCTCTCCATCGTCTTCTTTAGGATGGACTTCGCTCGCAACAAGTAAACCATTACATTACTGAAATATTGTGTCTCTGCGAGCTTGCGGTTGCTCTTCAATATTTGTATAGGATGGACTTCTCACAGAACACCTAATCAATTTTTTTTTCAACAATTGGAAAATATAGATTTTTTTGCATATTGAGAAGGAACCGAATTTCAGTAAAAGTCATTTTCATGCGCAGAATTTTGGGCGACTTCTAAACCTATTGGATGGATTTTCCTAAAAATTTACAGGAATGTTGCTCTTGATGTCTAGTATTTATTGTCTTTATATATATAAATGCCTATTATAAGAAAAATACATAAAATAGGAAAAATATAACATTTTGTAATAATTCAAACAAAATTAAAAAATTTAAGCATAGTGGTAGGGTTTCAAAAAACAATATTAAATCTCAATATGCATGGTGGCCTATAATTTTAATCGCATATATTGCCTGACTATATGTTCAAATAAGTGCCTAGGAAGTTTGAACAAACTCTGTTATTAGGAACATAACAAAAAAGGAAAATATACCATTTCTATATAATTTCATACAAAACTTGGCCTTTTAGCATAGGGGTAGGGTTTCAAAAAAAACAAGCATGGAGCCTCACATTTTTATTGCACATTTTGTTTTTATGTATGTAAAACTATGTGCTTAGACAGTTTAAATAGATTCTATTATTGGGAACATACAAAAAAAAAAAGGAAATTATATCATGATGGGCTAATTTGTGCATAAATTGTGAGTAATGGTCTCGAACAGATTTTGTAAAAAAATATAGGTTTTACATAAAGATGAGCTTTAACTGTTATTATTATTAAATGTTCTTTACTTTAATACAATTTTAGCAGAATTGTGACCAATGAGTAAATGATTAGACTTCAAATATGTCTTATTTAGCTATTTCATGGACTTGTCCAACTTTTTGGACAGATTGACATTATAAATTATTTTTTAAAATTTGAACAATTATGGTGACCTACCATAATTTTTGCATTTTCTGTCTGTATATATAGAACAGACTTACTGTACAAAAAGTTTAAAGAAAGTCTGTTATGCAGAAAAAAACTAGAAAACGTCTTTAATAGGTAAAAAAGCCCCTATTTTTTAATTTCTGCATCAAAGTTTAAAAATAAGGAATGCCCTTTGGAAAGAGTGCCATCGAGTAGTCATAGATGTTACGGTATTCAATTTAAGTTTGATTTAATAGTTGTGTAGTTTTCGCAATTTCAGGGGGGAAAAATGTTCCCAATTCGAGGCAGCGTCCTTTTCCAAAAATATCTGCAAAAGACCCTGGATATTTATATTGTGGGTAGTTCAGATCAATTCCAGAGGTTCCGCTGGTGACCTTGATGGGTCATTAACTTTCAAATACATCAGTGCTCCAGACAAGCTTTCAGCACAATGCGTGTTACTCGCATGAAAACAAAATTACATTACGTACTTACATTAACAAATGCGTATTCTTAAATTGGCTGTCCTATATTTTACAAAATCTTCTCTGAAACTGCAAGAGCCCGACGTTTAATATTTTGCATTGACTATAAGATTATGGTCCTTTACCAAGTTTGTTCAAATGGTGACCCTGGGGTCACATTTGACCCTGCCCTTGGGATCACAGTTTTACATAGACTTGCATAGGGAAAAACATAAAAAATCTTCTTCTCAGAAACTGCAAGAGCCAGAGGTTTAATATTTTGCAGTTACTATAAGATTATGGTCCTTTACCAAGTTTGTTCAAATGGTGACCCTGGGATCAAATTTGGCCCGCCTCAGGGGTTACAGTTTTACATAGATTTATATAGGAAAAACGTTAGTCTTCTTCTCTGGAACTACAAGAGCCAGAGGTTTAATATTTTGCATTTACTGTACTCTTATTGTCCTTCACCAAGTTTTTTCAAATGGTGACCCTGGGGTCACATGTTTTACATCGACTTGTATAGGGAAAAACTTAAAAAATCTTCTCTGAAACCACAAGGCACACAGCTCTCATATATTACATATAGCCCTGGGGTCACATTTGGCTCTGCCCCAGGTGTTACACTGTACCACCTTCATTTTGTATTTCATCTTTACCAAACTTTGTCAGTGTCTTTATATCAATGTTGTTAACACAACAGAGGCCATATTTCTTGAACAATCTTAACCAAACTTGCACAGATTGTATATGACCATAAGATTTCGAAAAAGTTCGATAATGTGATCGATTTAGGGCCGTCTTGGCCCTCTTGTTTAAATTGCTGAAGGCACCTCAAACTTCAATTTAAGTTAGCATCTAGTGAGTATGACTGGGTGCGCACGAGTTTGCTAATCTATTGAAAGCACGCTGGAATTTTGTTCAGTATTTGACAAGTTTTTATGCATTTTTGTATGCATTTATCTTACTTTTAGTGCTTTTCTTGTGGGAAAAAATATGTGTAGTTATGCAGATATGCATCTTATGTGGAGCACTGTACATGCAGCAGATGGTGAACATCTAATCAGAAATTGTTTGTTTCTATAGAGGAGAATCTGTGACTGATTGGTTAGAGACTCTGACTTGAAATCACTTGCCCCTCACCACTATGGGTCCATTCCCTCATGGGCCTAGGAATCTTTGTAAGGAAGCTATCCTGATGGCTTGCAGAACATTGGTGGTTCTACCCAGGTGTCCACCCGTGCGCGAAAATCTCCTGGAGGAGGGTCTGGGAAGCTGGGGTCTGGCCCTTAGCTGTTGGTGCGGCTATAAAATCCAATTCAAATTGTTTCTATAGGTTGCTGATAGAGAGGCAAGGTTCAGCCATGCAGAAATTGATCATCACAAACCAGACGATGGATGAGTTTTGGAAATCTCAAAAAATAGTACGCAGAGCAGCTGTGGGTAGCGATGCTCGAATGAGTGACTCGTACTTATTTTCTAACAGACAGTCAGTACGGGAGAGGAGAGCAGCAGTAGTTATACCGCCGCCGCCAGCAAAGAATCTTCTAGGTAAAGTTGGCAATCCTGGAGAAATAAATACTTGTGATGTTCAACAAGATTGTATTAGGGGACTGTTGACTGTTTGTTCATTTCAAACAAGCTTAATTATTGAAAGCTCTGAAAACCTAGAAAAGGGATGAACAAATGCTTTTAATAAGATGATAAACAAAGAAGATAATTATGACTGCCTGAACACATGGAACAGAAGCATTAATTATTTATTTTTATTTAATTTTTTTATTCATTTTTTAAGTGTTTTAAATGCTGTGGTAGCATAGTATTTTTTACATGTTATGCAAATCAGATATATGTTTATAAACTAAAATAAAAACATTTAGATTTATATATTAAAGAAACATAATATTTGTTTGTTTTTTCATAAAATTAAATAGCCACCATTTTTTGTCATTTTTCTTGTGGGACAATTTTTAAAATAATCAACAATAAAATAAAACAATAGCAAATGTCGGTAATGTCTTCCGACAGCGTGACCACTGCTGAAGTTACTATTTTGTCTTACAGACAAGAAGGACATCTCCACAGATCCAACAGTCACACTAGACCCTGTGCCTGTAATAGCTGAAACGGGAAAAACGAAGACGGAAAACACGAATCCAGATTCAGGCAAAGAGTCAACAAAAAAAGGCCAAGCCCCACCCGAAAAAGTCGAGACAGATAGCTCTGTGATACTTACAGAACTGCCCATGTATTCGACAGACACCGAGATGTACAAATTCCACGTAAGTATGTCAGGCAATGTTATAAAGACAGAAAGGAGTAACAAGGAGATGATGTCTTTAAGATTTCTCTTTCGTTCCAGTCCTATCATCATATGACTAAAAATGGGAGACCAGGGAACTCCAACACTAGGGACAATGGGGGAAGGTCTGAATCCTTTACTAATCAATCTTTATTCCGCCTGTTCCCTGCTATCCCTTATTTGGAATAACCTATGTATTAAAGATATGTATAAAATATTTACAATTGAAAGTTGGCTGTGCAGTTTATTAACATATGCCAAAATGGTGTAGATTCTATAATATACCATCAAAATAGGCCGCAGTGTTGTTGTTTTTTCGGCTTTTTTTATAGCCGTTATTTGGTCATATTCCCAATGCCAATTTTTTTTCTGTTGACCTTGGTGTACTACAAACAGTATTAAAGATGCATTTCTGAAATGAATACTGTTCTGAATACTGAATTTACTGTTTTACTGTATTTTTTTCACAATTTTATGAAAAACCGCCCTAAAATTCCCAATTGTGACGGTATGGGTAATGTTCCAAAAATTTAGATAAACAATATTTATCTGTTACTACTTTATCTTCCGCATCTTCTCTAAAACAGTTAAGGTAATTATTTGCTGTAATAGAGGAAGACCGAGTCCTAACTTTCACATTTCAAAGTGTACTGCGGTATGCAGAAAAAAATAAATATATTTGAGGACGCCATTGGCTTATTATGATAAGATTGCTGTTTTTAATTCCCCATAACTTCTAAACTACTGAACCGATTTCAATAATCTACGACTCGTTTTCTCACGTTATTTACAATCCAGTGATATAACTTTTAAAGCAACTTTCTGGAAAAAAAGGTAGTTTTTGAAGAAAAAAATCCAGATGACATTTTTCACTGTAAATGACAACAATTCTGAAATACTTGACCAGTTTTAAAAACTATAGCTCATATTTTTGGTTAGACCATTTACAATTGAACGATATATACAGTTATTTTCTAAAAGAAAAAAAAAATAATTTGATATTGAAAAAAAAAAAAACTATATTTCACACGTATGAAATACCATTTATTTCATTGCTAAAATTCACTATTTCACTGCTAAGCATAAAATAAATGTGTGTCATTTCAGTTCCTGGTTGCTGTAACGGAGGACGAGCAAGAGGGCATGTATAACCTCAACTTCCACAACTGTCTCAGCACTGATAAAGCTGGCGGCAAAACCGATATCAACCTCTCTGTGAGTACCTGCCTCACCAATTTTACCATTTCCTTGTGCTGCGAAGAAAGTGACACATATTTTAGCCACCCCACCAATCTTGTCTTTTTAATAGTCACCCAATGTTTGTAAACTCCCCTGTGCCAAAGGCTCAAAAGTGAACCATTGTGATCGCTATTTATCGGTCATCCATCGCGATCATCATCTGTATACTTTTGATGAAATGACTTCTCATAAACCACATGGCCGATATTGACCAATTGACCATGGAAGGTCCTTTAATATGTCGTATGCTTTTAAATTTGTTTAAATTAGATCAAGATGGCCTCCATCAATTGAAGTAGTCGAAAACTTAAAAAAAACGTCTCGAGAACCCCTGAAGATTTTAAGTTAATGTTTAGAGTTGATACCAGTTTTGGTAAAACGGTGACTCTGTGGTCAAATTTGCCCCTTGCCCTTTGGGTCACAGGTTTGCAAAGACTTCTTAGGGAAAATTTATTATGGAAAATCTTTAAAACTTTTCTCAAAGCTATAAGAGCTAAAATTTTAATATTATGCTTGTAGCTTGACCATACTTATGGTGCTCTACCAGGTTTGTTCAAATGGTGAATTATGGGTCAAGTTTAGCCCCACCTTGGAGGTCACAGTTTTAAATAATGTAAAACTTAAAAAAAATAAAAATCTAAAAGTACTAGACTTAGTTTTAATAGTTGTCATGTTATATGAGCTTATTGGCCGCTACTTAATTTGTTACTGGTGACCAAAAGGTCAGATTTGGTCCCTTCACGGGGTCACAGATTTACATGTAAAAAATGTTCTATCAGACTACATGAGCTAGAGGTCTACTTTTTTCAGGTAGCAGACGCTAATAGTCCTCTGCCAAGTTTGTTTAAATGGTGACATTGGGGTCAAGTTTGACCCAACCCAAGGGGTCACATGTTTTATATAGACTCTGTAGGAAAATCTTCTTCAAGAAACTATATTTACTAGGGCTCATATATTGCATGTAGCATTTAATAGCTTATGGGCCCATACCAAGTTTATTCAAATAACATTTCCTGGGGTTAGATTTGGCCCAGCCTAGGGGTCTCAGTTTTCAGTTGTATAAGAAAATCTCAAAAGCCTTCTGAACATACCAGAGCTCTTGTATTAATATCTCACCTATCTCACCTATCTCACCTATCTCACCTACTTCTGTTTACTGTTGAAAGTGTCTACAATGTGACAAGGTATAAAGCAACTTGTTCCATTTGGCTTCACCCACCTGAACAAATTGTCAATGTAAGTTTTAGTGACCACACTCTGTACATGAACCATAAATATCTTTGTGTCACCTTTTCGAAGGAACATGTTACTTTTCATTCAGCTACAGCAATGGTTGCAGCTTCGTCGTCAACATCAGGTTTCTTTGTTTTAGCTCTGTTTCTCAGGAAATGCATTCTTTAGATCAACTGAAGTGGGATCATAGTTGTATATAGTTATTACAGCTCACAGACCAGGGCCCTGTTTTATTAAACATCTCGCGATAAGTCTCACATTTTAAAACTGTTCACATTTTTGCACCTAAGCTTTCAATGTAGACAATTATGTGTGCATTATGTACAGAAATATCAAATGTATAAGAAAATGAAATGAACGCTCGTTCATTTCTGAATTGTAAATCAAAGTAAAGAATTTAAGAAATTAACTTGGGATCAAAATTGTTGTAAGTTGTTTCACAAAACTGGGCCCAGACACACAAATAACCATAATTAAAGTTCTCCAGCCATGTTTTGTTTCATGAACATGTTTATGTTTATTTAAATCGAAATCAATACACAACAATAGATATTTACAATTCACACATTGCAAGAAAAGCAAGAATACGATTTTATTTGATGACGTAGAAAACTTTGAACAGGTAAATTAATCTACAGGTAAATGTATTTATCAATTATCTGGCAATAGTTGTGCAGCTATACATTTCAGATTTACCTCATTTCTATCTACGTCATGGAAATAATGCTTATATTTACATACAACTTAGTAGCGGATTTAAATATATGTTTCTCTCCGGACCTATCAACAAATGTTCATATCCGGTTGTTAATTTGTAATACTACAAAAAGGGTGGCCATTCATCTTTAAGGTCAAATATTAGTGAATTTTCAACTACTGCTGAGGTATAGTTGGTTCTTAACAGGGTTCTCCACAGGATTATTTTCAAGCATAGTGGCATTTAGCGCGTGCTGGGGGAGGGTAGGGGAGGGGGAAACCCCCTCCTGTGTTCGATTTTTTTGGCTTTTAGTAACTGCCTGTATTGACGGTGAGGCACTCTTTTGTGTGATATAAGTGATGTTAGGAAGCCATATATAATTATATATTTATGATAATAAACAATATAATAAATAATCCATGTTTTAAGACTTTTATTAAAAAAAAAAATCATTAAAATATTTACTAAAATAAGTTCATACACAATAATACATACACAATAATACAACACACATCAACACAACATGCAGCATCTGAAATACATACAATAAACAATAATAAATAATCCATGTTTTAATACACGATGAAGAAGAAAACATACAAAGATTTATTATAAGTTTATACACAATAATACAACATATACATCAACACATCATGCACACATATAATACCATCAACTACACAATATTCATCCCTGGAAATAAAACAGCACATTTGATAATACTTAAAAAATATAACCTTAGCACTCAAATAAATCCAACACAAGTTAGCCCATTCAATGTCTTGACTTGTACATTACTGCCAGCAGTGCATTGAGAACTCTGTTACACAGAGTTGACCTGTGCTGTCTTAATTCAATCTGCTGTTGATGTTGGAAGAAGCAGATCAACAGCTGCAATATTGTACAAGTTGGGGTGAGACTCCTGTAGCTCTCTGTCATTCTTTGTAACCTCCCTCACTTGTCTCCACTCGATCATCATTGAATCTTCATCCTGGTTAAAGTGGCGGGCCAAGGTCTGAAGAAACATATATAAATAATTTAATATATTATAAATATATAATAGACCAACACGCTTAATAATAGTAATAACTGAATTATTTTTGTTTTATTTTGTAAGTAATTTCTAGTATTTTTGTTTTCAAAATATTGACAAGCTTTGAAGTAAACAGATAAATAAACTACCTTCATTTCTTCTTTTCTTTTTTCAAATGACCAGATATTATCCCAAAATTGCTATTTATTTTATTTATTAACGCACAAACTTAAATCAAATGACAATCAAAACAATTATACTTACTTACGCAAAACAAACAAACTCTTGCACATCACATCTTTCATTTCCGTCTTGAACAATACACGTAAGCCGATACACAAACTGCCAATATTAACTAACTTTCCAGTTCAACTGCTTTAAGTTACATTCTCCCATCCCAATTATCTCCCAATTACTGATTAATCCACAACAACCCGACATAATCCAATCAACTCGTGATAATTGCAATTTGTTGTCAACAATCCACTTATCACACAGCGTGTTATCGCACGTTCTGCATACTACATAGATCAGTCACGTGTTACTTGTGTGTATTGTTTGACGCTAGTTTATGAATTTGTGTACGGTGCGCATAAGGGTTTTTAAAGGCGGTGTTTGCCTTCAGATCAAAGCACCGCGCTCTGGTTTTTAAGCATAGCTGCGCAGTTTAGGCACCGCGGGATGTAAGATTTTGGAAGTCAAGCGCAGCGGCTCCGCTATGCTTAAATGGCCTGTGGAGAACCCTGCTTAATGAAGTCCTCTAAAATATACTAGTAATATAGTAAAATACGTTGTTTATATACCTTGGGTCTGTTATTTCTTAACGATGCAGGAATTGTACAGTACTGGTTCTACACAGGAAAAATAGGGTGTTCTGCCTCCACCACAAAATAATTTGCCACCATATATGGCCTAACATGTGCTAAAAATGATGTTAAATACCATTCAAACAAATAATCTCTATTTACACAGGTTGATATCGAAGAAACCAACAACGGTAACTACCTGTCTGCGGGAAGCATGCCCCTCCCTGCACTCTACTTTGTGCTTTGTGTTGTATTTCTCATCACGGCCATTATTTGGAACACGGTTCTTTGTAAATCAAAGTAAGTCAGGTTTTATAAGATGGATTTTTTTGCATGAAAAAAGTAAAGTGTGTCATTTCAAGGCCGGTGGAGTTCTGAAGAAAGATCGTAATATATTGAATATATTTTTATCTTTATTATAATAGACCTAGTATGTTTAAACTCTTAGACATTACGTGGTCCTGCCTTAATTCCATTAAGCGATGGTAAAACTTTTATTAGCAGGATTTTATAACGGATATTTCGACAATAAAATATGTTTAAAAACATTTTTTACTAAAAAAAATATGATTAACTGTTTAAAATTACCTATTAAATGTTTTAAATTTACAATATGCACACTTTTTAAACTGATAATGGTTTTATTTCATACTCAAGCCAACCCCGTTTTCGCCTTTTAGATCACCTGAGCCAAAGGCTCAAGGTGATCAGTTGAGATCACTCTTTGTCCGTCGTCAGTCGTCGTTAACTTTTGCTTCAAACGACTTCTCCTCTGAAACCGCTAGACCAATTTTGACCAAACTTCACATGGATGATCCATAGATAAATGCTTTTTAGATTTGTTAAAATTAGGTCAGTAATACTGTGCGCTGGTGTCAAATTTGGCTCCGCCCCAGGGGTCACAGTTTTACATAGACATATAGGAAAAACATTAAAAAATCTCCTGAAACTACCAGAGCAAGAGGTTTAATATTTTGCGTTTACTATAAGATTATAGACCTTTACCAAATGTGTTCAAATGGTGACCCTGGGGTCACATTTGGCCCCTGCCCGGGGTCACAGTTTTACATAGACTTGTATAGGGAAAAACTTAAAACATCTTCACTGAAACTACAGGAGCCAGAGGTTTAATATTTTGCGTTTACTATAAGATTATAGTCCTTTACCAAGTTTGTTCAAATGGTGACCCTGGGGTCACATTTGGCCCCTGCCCGGGGGTCACAGTTTTACATAGACTTGTATAGGGAAAAACTTAAAACATCTTCGCTGAAACTACAGGAGCCAGAGGTTTAATATTTTGCATTTACTATAAGATTATAGTCCTTTACCAGGTTTGTTCAAATGGTGACCATGGGGTCACATTTGGCCCCTGCCCGGGGGTCACAGTTTTACATAGACTTGTATAGGGAAAAACTTAAGAAATCTTCGCTGAAACTACAGGAGCCAGAGGTTTAATATTTTGCATTTACTATTACATTATGGGACCAGGGGCAAATAACAACAAATCAATGGAACGTACCGATGATAGTAACATTGCTACCTTTATCTTGGTACATGTTTGTGCTTGTGATTATACAACTAGCACTAGCCTGTGCTTTGGACCAGGGTCAAATAAAAACAAAGCAATGGAACATACCGATGATAGTGACATTGCTACCTTTATCTTGGTACATGTTTGTGCTTGTGATTATACAACTAGCCTGGTGACCCTGGGGTTGCATGTTTTACATAGACTTGTATAGGGAAAAACTTTAAAAAAATCTTCTCTGAAACTGCTTGAGCCAGATGTTCAATATTTGCATTTGCTATAAGCTTATGGTCCTCTACCAAGTTGGTTCAAATGGTGGCCCTGTGGTTACACTTGGCCCCGCCCCAGGGGTCACATTGTTTTACAAAGACTTGTATAGGGAAAAACTTAACAAATCTTCTTCTCTGAAACTGATTGAGCCAGATGTTCAATATTTTGCATTTGCTATAAGCTTATGATCCTCTACCAAGTTTGTTCAAATGGTGACCCTGGTGTCAAATTTGGCCCCACCCCGGGGGTCAAAGTTTTACATAGACTTATATAGGAAACAATTTTAAAAAATCTTCTCTGAAACTACAAGAGCCAGAGGTTTAATATTTTGCGTTTACAATAAGATTATGGTCCTTTACCATGTTTGTTCAAATGGTGACCCCGCCCCAGGGGTCACAGTTTTACATAGACTTGTAGAGGGAAAAACTTAAAAAATCTTCTTCTCTGAAACTGCAAGAGCCAGAGGTTTAATATTTTGCATTTGCTATAAGCTTATGGTCCTCCAAGTTTGTTCAAATGGTGGGTGTCAGTTTTACATAGATTTATATAGTAAAACAAATTAAAAATCTTCTCTTAAACTACAAGAGCCAGAGATTTAATAATTTGCATTTGGTCCTTTACCCAGTTTATTAAAATGGTGACCCTGGGGTCACATCTGCCTCTGCACCAGGGGTCACATGTTTTACATAGACTTGTATAGGGAAAAACTTAAAAAATCTTCTCTGAAACCACAAAGCACACAGTTCTCATATATTACATGTAGCCCTGGGGTCAAATTTGGCCATGCCCCAGAGGTTATATATAGGGGACATATGGTCAGGTAGCATCTTAGGTAACTCCGCTACAAGGATAATTAGTTTTTAGCGTGTATACACTATCGCCAAAATCAGTACGGAGGGAACAAAGGGTAAAACAGTGCAGAGTACTGTGTAGATCAATCCCGGTCACATGTCTGCCAGAACAATACACAGGCATTGGCCCCAATATAAAATGTTTTTGAGTAGGATTTTTTTTTAAACATTTGGACTCCCTTTGCTGTGAACTTTGCAAACTTATGGGCCAAAATATATTTTATTTTGTCGCCTGCATATTAGGATAATTTCTGATAGAAGACCCTTTGGTATCAAGTAAACATTTTAAACAGTTGTCAAGCAAAGATGGATGGTGTATGTTTTGGGGGTTGTGCATTTCCCAGGTATATGTTTTGATATAGCAATGCTCTACACTTAAAGGGACAATGTCCATAACTGGTAGCCTATAAAACTTTAAATAATTACGTTGACAAACATAACACACCAACCATTATTGAATATTTACTAAATAAAACCATGATTGTTTGTCAGAATTCAATAGCAGTACGAAAAAAGAATAACCGTGTCGTAGGAATGAAATCGTAACCCACACTAAAATTACACTCGCAGATAATATTAGTCGAGCGTCGCTACAGACTGTGCTAACCGGGCAAATGTATTACGTAAGAGATACAATATATGAAAGCTAATGCTCTAATGGATGCCATGTGATCAGCAGAAAATGTAAATAGAGTGGGTCCCACATTATTATATCCCACAAATGTATTTAATACTACAAGCTTATCTGGGTCTATGCTAATCTTTTCATGTAGACATTTCACTGAATGAAAATCAAACAGTTATTTGGCTATGCTCAATTTCTGCTTACTGACGGACAGTGTCCCTTTAAGTTATTAAAGAATTAATTTTAAAAAAATCGGCGTTTATGTGGTTTTAATACGCCAGTAGTAAATGGAAAATTCCATGAAGAGCATTTCCACCAAGCATGCCACCTCCAGGCCTTTAACCCACTCCGGGCAGAGGTCTGCAGATCTTATGTTATAGGACTCAGTTGCGGGGTATGCAATAGGACTCAGTTGCGGGGTATGTAATAGGACTCAGTTGCGGGGTATGTAATAGGACTCAGTTGCGGAGTATGTAATAGGACTCAGTTGTGGGATATGTAATAGGACTCAGTTGCGGGGTATGTAATAGGACTCAGTTGCGGGGTATGTAATAGGACTCAGTTGCAGGGATATATAATAGGACTCAGTTGTGGGGTATGTAATAGTACTCAGTTGCGGGGTATGTAATAGGACTCAGTTGCGGGTTATGTAATAGGACTCAGTTGCGGAGTATGTAAATAGATAGGTTTATAAGCGCGTTACTACTGTCTCGCCGCAGAGCTAGCTTATATGGCAAAATCGGTAGAGCATCCGCTTCATATGAAGGGTTCCCGAGTTCAAACCCGCTGAGTGCCTAGATATTTGTGTAATTTTTCCGGTCCGATTACACTTACACATGTTAATAACTGGTTGTTTTGCAGGGACCCTGTGTTCAAGATGCACTACCTGATGTTGACAGTTGTGTTTGTGAAGAGTCTCTCCTGTCTCTTCCATGCTGTGAGTACCAATGAATTTAACTATTTTTTGGAGCGCTTGTTTATGTCAAGTTTTTTTTAGCTCAACGGTGCGCTATTGGGATCACTCGTCGTCCGTCGGTCATCTGTCCTTCATTGCTGACGTTTGCTTCAAACAACTTCTCAGAAACCACTCGGTCAGTTTTGTCCAAACTTACTATGGATGATCTTTTACAATAATAGGTGAATGGTTTTCAAATTGTAAAAAATAGATCAAAGTGACATCTCCAAGATGGCGGCCGTAACCATAAATGGTCGAAACTTTAAAAATATACTGCTAAAGAACCACTCAGATCTTGAGTTTTTCTTTATTAATGATTGCCAAGCTCTAGACTATCAAGTTTGTTCAAATGTCCCTGGGGTCAAAAGTGGCAGCATCTTGGGGGTCCAAAGTTTGTATATAGAGATTTTGCATGTTTTACAGATGAACAATCTTCTCTGGAACCACAAGCATAAGGCTCATAAATAGGCATGTAGCTTAGCTAAAGCTTAGGCCAAGACAAAAAATAGTCGTGTTTCAGGTTCCCGACCGACCCTATATTTTGTCCCGACCCTAACCTTTTTTTTTCCCTGTTTCAAAAAATAAAAAATAGAAAAAAATCTCCATCTCTTGTGCCGCGATGATGACGATATTGTTTTCGTTCTGTATTCATCAATGCTTTAGTCCAACGGATATACTGTGATTGGTGTATCTCGGAGGTTTACGCTTGTTTTTAACTGACAATGGCTGCCGCAGCAAGGCTTATGGCCTTCAAGGTCGCTATAAGCGACCACCAAGAGGCCAGGAGTTATATTAGCTGTATGTCTACCGACAAATTGATGGCCGATCCGATATTATCGGGGAGGTTCATCCTTATGAATATAAAGGCTACAATATTACTGTCACTGGTTCTGTATGTATTTTTCGTAGCAACACAAAAAAAAGTCACAAATGTATTCTTCGGCTCACACGACGAATGTTTATAAAATTTAAATATTAAAAGTAAAAAGAAACAAGTAATTTTATTTCATTGTATGTTTTACAATGTTGATGATTTTCTGCTTTCTTGTCTCATACGTTCCTCTGTTAAAAATAGGGGCGTCCGTAGCTGAGTGGTTAACGTCCCTGACTTGAAATCACTTGCCGCTCACCGTTGTAGGTTTGATTCCTCAGGGGCCTAGGAATCTTTATGTGAGAAAGCTATCCAGCTGGCTTGCTGAACGTCTGGTTCTACCCAGGTGCCCGCCCGTGCACGAAAATTGTCCGGAGGGGCACCTGGTGTCTTCCTCCACCAGTGGAAGCTGGAAAGTCGCCATATGACCTTAGTTGTTGATGCGACTATAAAATTCAATTCATACTATTAAAAATAGCATTCTATGCCACTCCGTGGTGGCCCTGAGTGAAATCCTTATTTATGGAAATTTTGGTGTTGTCATGTTATTATGTTTTATAACATCATGTTATTATGAGAAATCATGAATTGATCAGAAAGTTATATCATGTATCATTGTTTTATTTGTTTTTAATAGAAATGATTTTTATGACAAATACAATAAATTTGCTTCAATCCACTTATTTAACATATGTAATACTTCCAGAATAGCAACATAGCTGTGTATACTTTTATGTACGTTGCATGTTTTATTGAAACAATATTCCAAACAAATGCATCTTTTTTCTGCTCTGTGACATTTCTTTCCCATCTTCATGTGATGAGTCCTTGAGGAATTCAAAATCAGAGTTTAGAATTATGTTTTCTGGTTGTAATTTCTACCTTTGTGTAGTAAAAAAAATAAATCGACCTACCTACCCTACTTGTTTTGAGAAAGAAACCTGAAACACGACTATTTTTTTCTTGGCCTTATATGGTTCTCTCCCAAGTTTGTTCAAATGGTGACCCTGGGGTAAAATCTTGCCAGGGGTCATAGTTTTACATAGACATATGTAAGCTTACTGTCCTGTACCAAGTTTGTTTAAATGATGAGACATCAGGTCCCATGCTAGTGATCATATGTTTTATATAGACTAACATAGAAATCTTTAAAATAAATCTTGTCTTCTGAGTTCTAAAGGAACTTTTTTAAAAAGAAACTTCTCTGGAACAACAATAGCTACAGTAAAATCATCTCTGAAACTACAAGAGCTAGAGGTCTAATATTTGCAAGTAATACACACTTTATATGGTCCTGTACCAAGTTTGTTTAAATAGTGACATAGTGACCCTCGCCGCAACTTTGGAATACTCATATTTACTGTTGTTCCGATTAATCGATTTGATCGATCATCGATCAGTTATGCCTTTGATCTGATTAATCGATTACAATTTTTCATGATCGACTTTACTCGGTTGTTGAAAATTATGGCTTATTTCATTTTCTTGTACTAAAATATACAAGAAAATAAAATGAGTCCTACATTTGCAACAAGTAAACACATCTTTTTTTTTTAAAAATATATGTTGGTCAGTTGCATTCAGTTCCTTCATTACCAGAACATACTTGAAATGTGATTATTTTCTTTATTATAGTTTGAACAAGGCTTACACTTGTCTTTTATAACAGCCATGTTTAATCGATTAATGATCGATCATCAGTCGGTTAAATATTCTGATGATCGATCATGAATTTTCAGCCGATTCCCAACACTACTCATATTAATGATATTTGTCATCTTACTATTTGAACGATATGAATAGTGTGATTTAGCATAGAATAGTGTATATGTTAGGTTAATGTTGAGCCATGGCATAACAATTGTATTCTTGGGTCTGGATCTATCTTGAAACAAACAACCTCCTTTCTGAATTATTTAAGGACCAGGGGTACTTAATGGGACAAGTACTGTAAATGTGACAAGATTTTGAAAATAACTGCAACGCATAATTTATATACTTGTGTTGTTTCAGATGAACTATCACTTTATACAACTAAAGGGTATCCACGAGGAGGCGTGGGCTGTGCTCTTCTATATCGCTTATCTGTAAGTATCCACGAGGAGGCGTGGGCTGTGCTCTTCTGTATCGCCTATTTGTAAGTATCCACGAGGAGGCGTGGGCTGTGCTCTTCTATATATCGCTTATCTGTAAGTATCCACGAGGAGGCATGGGCTGTGCTCTTCTATATCGCTTATCTGTAAGTATCCACGAGGAGGCGTGGGCTGTGCTCTTCTATATCGCTTATCTGTAAGTATCCACGAGGAGGCGTGGGCTGTGCTCTTCTATATCGCTTATCTGTAAGTATCCACGAGGAGGCGTGGGCTGTGCTCTTCTGTATCGCCTATTTGTAAGTACCGGTATCTTTGAGTCAAATTGACATTCTGAAAACAAACCTGTCAGTTGTTGTCTTTCTTAATGAATTGCACTTTTGAAAAGGAAAAAATACTACTTGATTTTCAAATTCATGTAAATTGAAACCATTGTGTCCTTATTAAATGAACACAATGCAATCTTGATTTAGTTATTTTCTTAAAAATTTACAGTGTCCCGTTTTTTTACATTACTTGCATTTGTTCAATCATTAATATAATTGAAAGAATAGTATAAAGTAGATAGTTTTGTATATTATTAACTGTTGGTTATCCTGCATAGTAACATAGTAAAACCAATGGTAGGAAAAGACGCAAAAATCAAAACTCAAAATTGTATTAAATTATATGCAAGCAGGTTTAAAGTCAAAATTATACTGGATAAAAAAATTGAGACACTAATTTCAGTGCTTGATAAACATTAAAAGATTGCCGTGTGTCCATTTAAAATTATTTTAAGTGAAAACTCATTTGTATTAATAATGATGAGCATATACCAGGTATAGCTCTTTACTTAATGATGGTGACTCTTTTAAAATCTGAATCTGTCTTGTACTGGCATGCTTTGGTCTGAATCTGTCTGACTGGGTACCGGTATTCATCAAGCGACAAGGAGAAGTAATCAGTTACCTTATATATCCTTCTATCGCAGAACACGTGGGTTATTGTTGGTTCTGACTAGGTACCAGTATTCATCAAGCAACAGGGAGAAGTAATCAATTGCCTTATATATCCTTCTGTCACAGAACACATGGGTTATTGTTGGTTCTGACTGGGTACCGGTATCCATCAAGCGACAGGCAGAAGTAATAAATTACCTTATATATCCTTCTATTACAGAACGCGTGGGATATTGTTGTTCATTACGATCATTCTGATTGGTTCTGGCTGGGCATTCATCAAGCATGTGCTCTCTGACAAGGAGAAGAAACTCTTCCTTATAGTTATACCATTACAGGTAATCTTTCCTTCTTTAAAGTTCCCCGGCTATGTTTTGTTTCATGACATGTTTATGTTTATTTAAATCGAAATCAATACACAACAATAGATATTTACAATTCTCACATTGCAATATCTGTGAAAAGCGAGAATAAGATTTTATTTGACGACATAGAAAACTTTGAACTGGTAAATTAATCCAAAGGTAAATGTATTAATTATCAATTATCTGGTAATAGTTGTGCAGCTATACAATTCAGATTAACCTCATTTCCCCGTGCAGTCACGCAGTGGTAAAAGTAGTATCTACGTCATGCAAATAATACCTATATTTACATACAACTTAGTAGCGGTTTTAAATATATGTTTCTCTCTATATGTTCGTCAAATGTTCATATGATGTTTAAGAGTTACATTTGTTAATTGATAATACTACAAAAGGGGTGGCCATTTATTTTTAATTATATTCATAATTATAGTATGACATCATCACAAGAATTTGACCAATCACTGATCAATAAGGTGACACACCTCCACATTTGGGTAGGTAATGGACTTTTGAGTTTATCCTTGATGCTCAACTGAGTTTAGTCCTGTGTAAAAAGTATCTGTCGCAATAATAATATTAAAAGCTTTATTTTTAGTTTACAGTTGTGTATCTTCTTTTGGGTCTGTTTGATTTTTAAGACACCAATTTGGATACGTTTAATTGAAATTAAATTAAACATTTTGATTTTTAGCTCTACTGATCAGAGATCAGCAGAGCTTATGCCGTGGTGCGGCGTCCGTCGTCCGTCTGTCCGTAAACTTTTTTTTGTAGCGACTTCTCCTCTGAAACTACTGAATGGATTTTCATGAAACTTTACGGAAATGTTGCCCATGAAGTCTAGTTGATCCTAGCAAAAATTCATGTTGATGTGAAATCCAAGATGGCCGCCAGATCTAAAAATAGGTTTTTAAAAAACAAGTTTGTAGCGACTTCTTCATGAAAACTATAAGTGATATTGATATGGGACTTTTTCTAAAATGATCAGCATGACATGATGTTGATCCTTGTCGAAAATCGTTTTGATTCGACGTTAAACACGGCTGCCAGTGGCCATCTTTGTTTACATAGAGTTATATAATGAAAACTTGTAGCGAGTACTCCTCTGAAACTACTTGACGGATTTTCATGAAACTTCACAGGAATGTTGCTCTTGATGTCTAATTGATCCTAGCAAAATTTCAGGTCGGCCGGAAATTCAAGATGGCCGCCACGGCTAAAAATAAATTTTCAAAATACAAGTTTGTAGCGACTACTTCTTGAAAACTATATGTGATATTGATATGGGACTTTTTCTAAAATGATCAGCATGACATATGTTGGTCCTTGTCCAAAATCGTTTTGATTCAACGTTAAACATGGCTGCCAGCGGCCATCTTTGTTTACATACAGTTATATAGTAAAAACTTGTAGCGACTACTCCTTTGAAACTACTTGACAGATTTTCATGAAACTTTACAGGAATGTTGCTCTTAATGTCTAATTGATCCTAGCAAAATTTCAGATCGGCCAGAAATTTAAGATGGCCGCCACAGCTAAAAATAGATTTTTAAAAAAGAAGTTTGTAGCGACTACGTCTTGAAAACTATAAGTGATATTGATATGGGACTTTTTATAAAATGATCAGCATGACTTGATGGTTATCAGAGTCAAACATTATTTTGATTCGACGTTAAACATGGCTGCCAGTGGCCATCTTTGTTTACATAGAGTTATATGATGAAAACTTGTAGCGACTATTCCTCTGAAACTACTTGACGGATTTTCATGAAACTTCACAGGAATGTTGCTCTTGATGTCTAATTGATCCTAGCAAAATTTCAGGTCGCCCGGAAATTCAAGATGGCTGCCATGGCTAAAAATAGATTTTCAAAATACAAGTTTGTAGCGACTACTACTTGAAAACTATAAGTGATATTGATATATGACTTTTTGTAAAATGATCAGCATGACATGATGTTGGTCCTTGTCAAAAATTGTTTTGATTCAACGTTAAACATGGCTGCCAGCGGCCATCTTTGTTTACATAGAGTTATATAGTAAAAACTTGTAGCGACTAATCCTTTGAAACTAATTGGCAGATTTTCATGAAACCTTACAGGAATGTTGCTCTTAATGTTTAATTGATCCTAGCAAAATTTCAGATCGGCCAGAAATTCAAGATGGCCGCCACGGCTAAAAATAATTTTTCAAAAAACAAGTCTGTAGCGACTACTTTCTGAAATCAAAATCAATCAGTAGAGCTTCAAGGTCATTGACCTCTTGTTTGAAATAAAGGTTGCGAATAAAATCCAAAATACTACCCTTTGTTACAAGGTTTGTATTCACGTACTGAAAAACACAAAACTTAATTTATTATAAAACTTGAGCACAATAATATCTACAGCAGGCATCTGATTACATTCCAAAAAATATATAGGATCAAGGAAAAAATATTGGTGGTATCAGGGAAAATGGAATCACAAATAGCATTTTATTTGGCCTATTAAACAGTTTAGCCTGGATTGTACTATAGTGTTATAAAAATACTTCCAACATCAAGTTTGTGGTTGCCATATCAACATTTACCGTATGAAAGTATGTTATACATCTGCTTGCATTATTCAACATTAAAAAAAATTCATGTGAATTTCAAGTTACATGAACAAACCTGAAGTAAATTTTGCCTGTTTGAAGGCACATGGTCATCTGTCTTAGAAATCTTCTCCCAATATCACATGAATTATCCTTTTTTTGCCTCCTAGATTTTAGACAACATAGCCTGGATTATAGTGGAGGAGAGTGAAGAAGGCGATTCGCAATACACAATATGGAAGGAGATTTTCATACTGATTGATCTGCTGTGTTGTGGCGCCATCTTGTTTCCAGTTGTCTGGTAGGTGAATAATGACAATTATTGGTCTCTTAATACAGGTATGTCTGTTATTAAGCTCTATAGGAGATCTATAACAGCAAAATTGGTCTCTTAATACAGGTGGTCCCTTAATACATGTGGTCCCTTAATACAGGTGGTCCCTTAATACTTGTGGTCTCTTAATACAGGTGGTCCCTTAATAAGGTGGTATCTTAATACAGGTGGTCTCTAAATACAGGTGGTCTCTTAATACTGGTGGTCTCTTAATACAGGTGATCTCTTAATACTGGTGGTCCCTTAATACTGGTGGTCTCTTAATACAGGTGGTCCAGTAATACAGGTGGTCTCTTAATGCAGGTGGTTGCTTAATACAGGTGGTCTCTTAATACAGGTGGTCCCTTAATACAGGTGGTTCTTTAATACTGGTGGTCGCTTAATGCAGGTGGTTGCTTAATACTTGTCGTCTCTTAATACAGGTGGTCCCTTAATACTGATGGTCCATTAATACTGGTGGTCTCTTAATGCAGGTGGTCCCTTAATACAGGTGGTATCTTAATACAGGTGGTCTCTTAATACAGGTGGTCTCTTAATACTGGTGGTCTCTTAATACAGGTGGTCCCTTAATACTGGTGGTCCCTTAATACTTGTGGTCTCTTAATACTGGTGGTCTCTTAATACTGGTGGTCCCTTAATACTGGTGGTCTCTTAATGCAGGTGGTCCCTTAATACAGGTGGTCTCTTAATACTGGTGGTCTCTTAATACTGGTGATCTCTTAATACAGGTGGTCTCTTAATACTGGTGGTCCCTTAATACTGGTGGTCTCTTAATACATGTGGTCCCATAATACAGGTGGTCTCTTAATACTAGTGGTCTCTTAATACAGGTGGTCCCTTAATACTGGTGATCTCTTAATACAGGTGGTCTCTTAATACTGGTCATCCCTTAATACTGGAGGTCTCTTAATACAGGTGTTCTCTTAATACAGGTTGTCCCTTAATACTGGTGGTCCCTTAATACTGGTGATCCCTTAATACAGGTGGTCCCTTAATACTGGTGGTCCCTTAATACAGGTGGTCCCTTAAAACATGCGGTCCCTTAACAAAGGTGGTCTCTTAATACATATACTTTTTAATTTAGAACAATACAAATGGGAACATAAATAGTGGTCTCTACAAGCAGGTGGTCTCTTAGTAGAGGTGGTCTCTTGAGCCGGTCTGACTATACAAATGAGGTACATCTATCCTTTGTTCCATTACTCCAAACTGATAAGCCTTATTTGATACCCCATCTCACTGCCACCAAGCATTTCTACGCCACTTTTCTCTGTGATAAACTGCAAATGTATTGAATTTGATAAAATTCACTTTTCTTTATTGAACAGGTCTATAAGGCATCTGCATGAAGCCTCCAAAGCTGATGGGAAAGCTGAACTAAGTCTGACCAAACTCAAGCTATTCAGACAGTTTTATATAATGGTAAGTTATTCTTGATAAAAAAATTAAAATTAAAATATTGAGATGTTATACAGTCGGGAGTATTTTTTTAGAGCCGCTTTAGCGGGGGGGAAAATGACATCGGCGTGATGGTGGCAGATGTCTGTAAGTGGCTGTTTGTCGTTAGCATGTTGAAAAATACTTTCGAGTTTGTTTGTATTTAACTCGAACAGTTTCTAAGACACCATTTATGGTACAGTGTCGAACTTAAATGACATGTACATATTGAAAACCACTACTGTATACACCCTCTAATTTTTACAGAACTTACTTCATTTGTTACTAGATGAAATCTTATGAAATCTTGCTGTGTTGTTTATGTAGTTTTATATTTCTCTTTACAGGTGGTGTGTTATATTTATTTTACAAGGATCATCGTGTATTTACTGAAGGTATGTAACATAGTTGTTAATTTTCCGTTTATTACTTATGCAACACGCGATTGCGACTGTCCTTTGCTTTTAATAGTTGATAATTCAGAAGACAACACCTTCTTTTCCATATATTAACGTTTGCTACGTCAAAGTGTAATACTGGTATAAATGCATTGCAACCTGAAAGACATTAAGGGACATTAAGGGAGAGCGTTGCAACTCGTTATAAATGTAAAACTCTAAGAGTGTGTGCATAGAATATGCAAACAATATTTGAAAAAAGAAAATGTATTACCACTATTCTTATATACCTTTGCTTGATAACATGTATACAACTGGAAGTGTGTGACATTGATAACATGCTGTACTGTACAGGTGTAACATACATGTATGGTTGCAGACGACTGGAAGTGTGTGACATTGCTAACATGCTGTACTGTACAGGTGTAACATACATGTATGGTTGCAGACGACTGGCAGTGTGTCATTGCTAACATGCTGTACTGTACAGGTGTAACATACATGTATAGTTGCAGACGACTGGAAGTGTGTGACATTGCTAACATGCTGTACTGTACAGGTGTAAAATACATGTATAGTTGCAGACGACTGGAAACGTGTGACATTGCTAACATGCTGTACTGTACAGGTGTAACATACATGTATAGTTGCAGACATTGGAAGCGTGTGACATTGCTAACATGCTGTACTGTACAGGTGTAACATACATGTATAGTTGCAGACATTAGAAGCTTGTGACATTGCTAACATGCTGTACTGTACAGGTGTAACATACATGTATAGTTGCAGATGACTGGAAGCGTGTGACATTGCTAACATGCTGTACTGTACAGGTGTAACATACATGTATAATTGCAGACATTGGAAGCGTGTGACATTGCTAACATGCTGTACTGTACAGGTGTAACATACATGTATAGTTGCAGACATTGGAAGCGTGTGACATTGCTAACATGCTGTACTGTACAGGTGTAACATACATGTATGGCAGACATTGGAAGCGTGTGACATTGCTAACATGCTGTACTGTACAGGTGTAACATACATGTATAGTTGCAGACGACTGGAAGCGTGTGCCATTGCTAACATGCTGTACTGTACAGGTGTAACATACATGTATAGTTGCAGACGACAGGAAGTGTGTGACATTGCTAACATGCTGTACTGTACAGGTGTAACATACATGTATAGTTGCAGACGACTGGAAGCGTGTGACATTGCTAACATGCTGTACTGTACAGGTGTAACATACATGTATAGTTGCAGACGACTGGAAGCGTGTGACATTGCTAACATGCTGTACTGTACAGGTGTAACATACATGTATAGTTGCAGACGACTGGAAGCGTGTGACATTGCTAACATGCTGTACTGTACAGGTGTAACATACATGTATAGTTGCAGACGACTGGAAGCGTGTGACATTGCTAACATGCTGTACTGTACAGGTGTGACATACATGTATAGGAAGCGTGTGACATTGCTAACATGCTGTACTGTACAGGTGTGACATACATGTATAGGAAGCGTGTGACATCGCTAACATGCTGTACTGTACAGGTGTAACATATATGTATAGTTGCAGACGACTGGAAGTGTGTGACATTGCTAACATGCTGTACTGTACAGGTGTAACATACATGTATAGTTGCGGACGACTGGAAGCGTGTGACATTGCTAACATGCTGTACTGTACAGGTGTAACATACATGTATAGTTGCAGACGACTGGAAGCGTGTGACATTGCTTACATGCTGTACTGTACAGGTGTAACATACATGTATAGTTGCAGATGACAGGAAGTGTGTGGCATTGCTAACATGCTGTACTGTACAGGTGTAACATACATGTATAGTTGCAGACGACTGGAAGTGTGTGACATTGCTAACATGCTGTACTGTACAGGTATAACTGCAGACGACTGGAAGAGTGCTAGATTGGACATTCTTGCATATCGAATATATGGTTATCCGCATTTTACATGGGTGATGGAAAGCCTGCATGATCTTACACATGGGGGTAGATAAAAGTTACTAGCTGATATCAACAGTGATAGTTGCATGACGTGTGTAAATAAACATGACAAACATTATTAGTTGGCGACGTCAATGCACACAATATAAATGATATGCAAGAAAAAGAATCAGTCATGGGTATCCGGTTCAGATAGGGAAATTCCAACCCTCGGTATAATTGTTTTAATCGGAAAATCGGTTGAGCTTCGGTTCCATTGAAAACAATTATACCTCATGTTGGAATTTCCGATCTTCACCGGATACCCATGAAAGATTCTTGTACTATTTTTATGCTCCACAATTTTTTTCGGGGGAGCATATAGTCACCGCTGTGTCCTTCAGTCCATACATCTGTCCCACTTTTGTCCGGAGCATGACTTCAAAACAACTGAAGGAACTACAATGAAACTTCACACAACGATTGAGGACAATGAGAGGAAGTGCAGAGTGCAAGAACCGTAACTCTGTCATCATTCAAATTAGAGTTATTGCCTTTATGATTTTACACTTAGAATTTTTGCCCAGAGCATAACTTTAAAACTACTGATGGGACTGCATTGAAACTTCACACAATGATAAAGGGAAATGAGAGGAAGTGTAGAGTGCAAACACCATAACTCTGTCTTCATTTAACTTAGAGTTATTGTCCTTTGTAATTTTATACTTGGAATTCTTGTCTGGAGCATAACTTCAAAACTACTGATGGGGCTGTTGGTCTAGTACTGGACATCACTGTAACTCTGTTGGGAAGAGACGTATATAAATTACAGAACTGCATACACCTTATTGTTTTCTAGAGCACCTGTAGTGTACTCTTGATTATAATGTACCAGTAAACAAGACTGGAGGGTTATGTACCTAAAAGTTCATTTGTTTGGTTCTAAGCAATTCTGAACTAAGTGTTTGAAATGTTTAAGCCATACTGAGAATTCTGCAAACTTTCAAACCATGCTCTGAATTCAACACAGTGCAGTGTAACAATTCTGTATATAATTGTAAAATCAATACTGCATTTTCAGGGCTTAGTGGAAAACTGTTGTAAATACATTTAACCCTTAACCCGCTAAGCACGACTAGAATAGACTGCGTCCATTGTAAACCCTGATCAGCCTGCGAGTAACTCTGTCCGGCTGCTGATCAATCATTTCCTCCAAAACACCCCTTTGTCACATAAATGGAATGGTCTTAATTCAAAGAAAGAAGACTCCATTATATATATGTAGGGGGTTAAGGGTTAAATAAAGAACAAGATACAACAGTTTTCCACTAAGCCCTTGCTTTGGCCCAATTTCTGGATGGCGTCTGCCCGTAAATGAGGCATGATTATATTGAGGCGTTGAGTTTTAAAAAACATGTTGTCATGGTAATAAGGAAGCAAAGGCGTACTTGCACTAGTATGAACCACTATATTTCAGATGACTGTTCCGTTCAAGTACGAGTGGCTGAACGATTTATTCAGGGAGCTAGCGACAGTTTTATTTTTCGTGATCACGGGGTATAAGTTCCGCCCGGCGATGGACAACCCGTACCTGCAGGTGCCCTCTGATGATGAGGAGGACATGGAGATGGATCAAGTGTAAGTTGGACCCTTTCTCCCCTATTAAGAATTTTAGTATGGTCCATTAAAAAGGAAAGTAGAGTCCATTTTACAATAGTATTGATGAAGGTGAATGAAAGTTTAATATACATGACCTTCTTCCATTTATGTGAACACCATAACTGTTTGATATTTCTGCAAGTGGGTTGCGCTGTATTAAGTTGTTATTCCAGGTTGTTAACGAGTGCTGCCTTTCATTGGTTATATTGCGCGACATGATCATTTTTCACAAACCCATAAATCCCATCAAAAGTCGCAGCTTGAATATTTTAATATGTAGGGCCTTATGAAAAAAACAAAGGTGTTCCAATATGATGACAGTTGGGAGAATTTGGAAATTGTGGGAAAAAATTATGAAAAAAAGAAAGGTAATTTATTTGTGTGTGAATTTTAAAGTAGCTATTCCGCCAACAACAGCCAACTTTTACAACATACGTGCACCATTTCTAAACCTACTGACGACGAGGTATATATATATAGTATTTTGAGAATCCAAACTCTTTAGACACAATATAAACGGCTTCAACCAGCCAAGCCAAACCCCAAAACCGGAGTGTCGCAAACCAACTCATAATTCATTTTATGCATATTCAGTCATGGGTATTTTAAGAACCCCTTAATAAACCTATACTCTTAGTCAGCGCATATGGATTATTATATGATCTGAACACCTTGATAGAGTTTTGATAAACAGTTTTGTAGTGTAATTTTGTCATTATTTGGCGGGTTGGTTTCTTTAACATGATCATGCTCGCATCTAAAATGGCAATAATTATAGGTTATTAGATTTGTTTTCTGCTCGAGTTTGTTAGGAGCACAATATTTATGCGCGAAAGAATGAGTTCATATATCCCAATATGAATTTAATAACCTTCTTCTTGCATACGCATTTTTAAACTAGAACAATAAAATGGGTTGTAACATTTCATTTTCACTAAAAACATTTATTTAAAACAAACATATTGTCGTTGCACCGTGGGAATTTTCACAATGAAATCAACATTGTTTGCATCACGTGACATACTTCCTTTGACATGAACAGAAAATTGCACCAATCACGAACGAGTATACATTATACATCTAATATGACTTTACTACACGTCAATATGAGCGCTTCGGGTCAATATGAGAGAATATTGACATATCCTGTTACACTGAAAGTAAACGGCGCTTGTTAATGCGTATGCAATAATACACTCTTTTTTTCAGACAAAGCTCTGAAATTTTATTTAAACATATCACAGTGTTGTTTTCTCTTTTGACAGAATTGTCGGCAAATCAGCTGCTTTAGAAAATGTGAAAAAGGTAAACCAGGGAAACAAAGATGAAGAAACAACGACAAAAATGAGGGAGAGTAGTCACGAATATGACTGATTTAAATTGTGTTTGCTCGTCTTTCTGCAATACCTTCTTCTGTATCTATCTAGCACACCAGAGCCTGGGAGTAGGGATTTCTGCATTTCATTTCTGGAGAATATTTATCGTTCTATTTAATTGTGGTCAATTTATGATTACACGACTGTTCTTTAAAGAGCCTGGAGGTGATTTGGAAGAATTGTGGCTTTTCATTACGTGGTCCGAGTATTAACTTTCATACCCCATCCAACCCCTTCTCCAAGAAGCGAAAACGGGGTTGGCTGGGTTATGAAATAAAACCTTAATTTTGGCTTAAAAATTTGCGTATTTTAAAATTAAAACATTTAATATGTACTTTTAAACAGGTGATCACATTTTTTGAGTACAATATGTTTTTAAACGTGTTTTATTGCCCAAATATCTGTAATAAATCCTGCAAATATAAGCTTTCCCATCGCTTAATGGAATTAAGGCGGGACCACGTAATGAATACAAATTTAAAATCATCATAGTGCGCTTCAATGTTGGTGCGCATGCTCTAATTGGCCCTCATGCTTAATATCCAGTCTTAAAGGGACACACGGCAATCTTGATTTTTTTAAGACTCGCGCCATCCCGTTAGTTTTGCACATAACTTGTATATGGACAAATCATTAATATTAATTTTTAGAATAGATTTAAAAAAATTGTTTGCATATTACTAACTTTTGGTTATAATGCATCACTCATATATTTAAACCTATGATAGAATAATGAAGAAAATTGAAAACTCTAAATTTTATTTAAATATATGGAAGTAGGTTTAAAGTTAAAATAATATTTATAATTTTAATATTTGATAACAACTTCAAGATTGCCATGTGCAGGGCTTTCCTGGACGCAGGTTTTCTTCGTCTCTGACACCAAGATTGCCATGTGCAGGGCTTTCCTGGACGCAGGTTATCTGCGTCTCTGACACATATTTTTGCCAGAGGACTTGTATTTTTAAATGTACTGCGTCCTCAGACATGCTCCCATAAAATATCCATTTCGGTACTTTTCTACATTTTCGCTAATTCAGTTAAAATGTCATGTAGGCCCTTGTTCAAAATAAAGTAAATAACAAATAAAAGTGCCTGCTCGATCAATTCATTCAGCTGCCGATATTGCTACGCTTATAAATTTTTCAAGCGTTCAATGGAAATGTACAGAAATTACCAAGGAAAAATATGTTTTGCTTCGCTAATTTAAGTATGTTCACTCTATCGCAAATATAACGTACTTAAACACACAACTTAACACAATTTGTTTTATTCTGATAAAAACGGCATATTGGAGCATCAAGCGTTCGCGGGATTGACATGGTGTAATGGGTTTTCAAATCTTCGAACACAATGCGGCATGATAACAATAAGCAAGACAGAACATGCTAAGATAGCTGGAAGCAGGAATTAAATGGGTTAACCATGACAATGGGAAAGTGATATGTCCTGCAATGTTAAACTGGGAAATATTAAAAAATCTTATTTGAAACTACAGAACTGTGAATGATATCTTGCATTATAATGATGATGACGTTTTGGTAAGAGTTATACTCCAAAATTTGTTATTTAAACGTGGGACACCCAAAATCAGGGTTGAGATCCTTAAATAGTTTTCCAGGATTCCCTGGACCCCCAAATGAAAAATCCTAGGGAAAACCCTGCATGTGTCCCTTTAATTATTATTTATTTAAAAAAGTTAGGTCCGGGAGGCTTGTCAGCTTGGCAAACATGTGTTGTATAAAATCATAAATGTTAAGTTGTTTTGGCCTCAAAGGCTTTAAGTGGTATTTATAGTGTGGTATTTGAGGTTAATTTCTTTTAAATTATTTGTACAAATGAAAGCATGCTTGCCCAACAAAGGTTATTCATATTTTGTTATTTCAACATGTTTGATACTTAAGGTATAGGTTTCCTTGTATCAAATTATGAAAAAAATATGAAAAAATAACTACGTATATTACAGCAGCATCAACACAGTATTGCAAATTGTTGGTCAGTAAAAAACTTGGGTTTTTAAAAATGACTTTCAAATTGCCAGCTATCCCTTTAACCCTTAACCTGCTAAGCACGACTATAATACCCTTTGCGTCCATTGTAAACCCAGATCAGCCTGCGAGTAATGTAAATCTTGACACTTTCGCCGCCAAATTTCAAATGTCGTCTGCTAAAAGTCGAATTCAAACCTTCCAGATATATGTTATATATAAAGCATTATGGAAAACTTTCGTACGAGTGGAGAATTAACATGTCGCCAGTTGTCAATCATTTATCCATTTCAACCAATCAAACCAGAACGATACCTCCGACGTGTATAAAGCATGTGCAGCTATGTTATATGAACTATTGTCAATATACTCCGACATCAACAATAGGGCGGAGATATCTAAGTACTGGCGACATGTCAATAGTGTAAACCCTGATAATCCTGCACATAGTGTGCATGTTGATCTGGGTCTACACTGGTCGTAAAATCAATGACTTCGACTTTGGCAGCGAAAGGGTTAATCAAAGAAAGAACAGTCCATGATATATATGTAGCGGGTTAAGGGTTAATCCATAATTTAAATGTTGTATGTGCCATTTCCCAAGTAATCATCTATAATATTGTTGTAATTGCTTTTTAAACGGGGGAATATCAGGCTTTTCCTAGAATAATTTTAAGCGTCTCCATGGCCGAATGGTTGACGTTGCATTGTAACTTCACCTCTCACTGCTGCGGGTATGAATCCCACTGGGAGCTCGACTTGTAAGTGAGGAAGTGTCGATTCTTACGGATGGCGGCAGGTGTACAGTACTGGTTCTACCCAGAAAAAATGGGTGGTCTGCCTCCACCACAAAAAATCTACTGTCATATATTTATAACCTTACATGTGTTGAAAATGATTAATTTTTAAAAAGAGTTCAAATTTGATATTGATCAAACTACGGCATTAGGCCTAATAAAAAAACATGAGTGTTTCCGGTTTCCCGACCGTCCCTACTTTATCACCGCCGACCCTAAATATTTTTAGCGGAAAAAAAAAAAAAAATAAATAAATAAATAAAAAATAAATAAAAAAAAAAAATTTTTTTATTTTTTTTTTAATTCAAATGATAATTTTATTAGCCAGAGTTGTTAAGCATCTAATCTGGATTGCAAAGGTTATCAAAAAGTTGCCTTAGTACAAAAATGGCATAATATATGCGAACAATATATATAAAAAAAATATCTAAAAAAAAAACTTTTTCCTACCTACCTACCCTAACTTTTTGACAGGGTGAAACCAGAAACACACAAGTTTTTTTTTTAGGCCTTAGCACCATGTTGTTTAGACCTAACATTTTAATTTACCATATATTTTGAATGAAATCCGACGTAAAATCTTGTGAATTCACCTAGGATAGCACATATTTTAAAGATACAAAATGAATTGCCTTGTGAAAAATGGGTAATTTATAGGCTCGTTCATTATGTTTACGGACTTTTAAGTTAAGAACGTCATTATATTTCAGTTTTAAGTCGGACATGTAGACCCCACCACCCAAAAGCCTGTTGTATTCCCTTAATTTGTAACGAATGTTTGATAATCAAAATGCATGTGATGGTGTACAGGTATCCTGTTTTATGTACATCTTCCTGTTATGACAAGAAACAATTGTTTAAGTCAGAAATAAAGAATATATGATGTTCTGTTTATTGTGATAAAGCTACTTAAGAAATTATTTCCGATGTAAATATAACATTATAAATACTGTGAACTTTATATTAAATTTATTTCACAAGTTTGGCTTTTTAAGCTACGCGATACACAATATTTTGAAGTTCGAAACCAAATTTAATATAAATGTTTTGGTTTCCATAGAACCTTTTAAACGGACACATGGCAATCTTGAAGTCTTTATCAAGCATTAAAAACTAGCCTATCGATTTATTAATCCAGTATCATTTTTGACTTTAAATCTGCTTGCATAGATTTAAATACAATTTTAATTTTTCAACTTTTGTTATTCTACCATACAGTGCTTTTTTTCTTGATTTTGGGAACATGATCTGTACCCCTGGAATTGGGAATTTTAGCGCGATTTTTCATAAAATTGGAAATTTTAGCGCAATTTTTAATAAAATTCGGAAAAATATGAAGTAAAGCATTCCTTTCATAATTATATCTTTAATACTGTTTTTTGTACACCAAGATAAGCAGAAGCATTTATTTAAGCTTTTGAACCCCAATCATTGGATTGGCACACTTAAAAAAAAAAGGGAATTTTTTCCTCTTAATTGGGAAAAAAAAGATATGTTTTGGCATTGAGAATATGATCTAATTTCAGCTATAAAAATAGCCAAAAAAAAACCTGCCATAGGTTTGAATATATTATTGGTGAAATGTAATCAAAAGTTATTAATATGCAAAAACAATTTGCTTTATACTACTCTTATAATTAATATTAATGATTGAACAAATGCAAGTTATGCAGAAAACTAATGGGACGTTACAAGTTTTAAAACATCAAGATTGCCATGTGTCCCTTTAAATTACGGCCTGGGAATGATCTAGAATAAGAATAATTATGCCTTAACTATTGCTCACTTCCTCCAGTTTGTTTCAAAAATTAATATTTCATAGACTTTGAATATGTGTTTGGCTTGGGAAGAATATATGTTCTGCAAAATAGAAGTGTTGTTTGACGTTTTGTTAATTTTATATCCAATCAAAGTTTGTTTTACTAAGTATAATGTAAACAAAGGACAAAATTAACGAAACCGTTCTTCACAGGAACAGATAATCGCATTGTTAACAATATAAACATTGTATTCAGAAAACTTGATACAAAATGTTGGCATACTCGATGCAAATGTATTGAACAGTTTCGAGAATTTTGACTTTTTGGGAAATTTCCGGAAAATTTATCTTTTGACATGTTAACTGTTTTAAATATGGCTTTTGCCTGTTGTAGAAGTTGTCTTTTCTATGTAACAATATAACAATAATCAAAGAAATATTAATTTTAGACCAATTCTGGAGGCAAGCCGCTTTAAAGACTACCTTAGTTTTTCAGTTACCTATATTAAGGCCCCATGTGGTTACGGGGCAAAGAATAGGGCCACTGCAGATCCCGTTGGATGGGTAGGCAGAGGGTTAAACCCCCACCCCCAAAAAAAAATCATGTTCATTTTATCATTTTTTGTTCATGCTCATTAAAGGTCTTCATCATGACCCCTGAATTGTTTCAGGTGCCATCTCGCTTACATCACTAGAGCAGTGGCAGAAAACAATAAACATGGCTCCAGCATAAATAGAGTGTCTACAATAGACTTTGCAGCAACTCTGCAGTTCTGCAGGTGAGAAGGTTCTAGGCCCATTCTCCATATTTTATCTTGATGTACATGGATGATGAGCCTGGCATGTTCATTCCTGTTAGGCGCCATATAACCTTTTATGTGTTGGTGCGCCTTAAATCCCCAATTCAGTTCAATTGTTTAGTGAACAAACTAGTCCTTTTCATGTGATACTGTATAAATATGTGGAAGTCTGTAATACTAGTAAGACAGATGGACTGGCTCAGTGATATTTATCTGTCAGTTGTTGCTCCACTGTTCAGTTTTGTAGTCAACAGTTTGTTTCCATTGCTATGTCTGATTTTATATGATAATGTATGAAAAGTAATATCGTGACTTAATTATTCTGGTCTTTGTGATTCATGTGACCTTACCACTTGCACCCCTATTTACCACATTAGCTTGACCTGACTAATAGAAGAGAAGAGTCTATTTTGTGGATGCAGGGATAAAAGGATTGATCTGTTTTGACTACTTATGTGATGTCAATGTCTGTCTGGTTTTTCATTAAGCGAATTGTTTGTACGTACATGGATTGTCTTGAACTCCTACTTTATCTGTGTACTATATTTGGATTTGATATTCTAGCTTTGTCATTTTTTTGTCATGCATATTTAATTTAAAGGTCTTTATCATGACCCTGTGTAGATAAACGTGGGAAAGTGGTTCATCGTAAATGAAGTGTTTATTATAGAATATTCATTCCTGTTTGGCGCCATATAACCTCCACGGCCGGATAATACCAAAGACTTTCTAAAAATGGTATAGTAGTTCCATTTGCTTGACAGTCAGTATATAAAGGAGACTTCTATTGTTTGGGGCGCTTGTTTCAGCCAAAGGTTTTTCTGCAGTAACTCGAGCATTTTAAATAATACGAACATCAGTTAAATATCATTAGAACCTGCATTTTCAGTGGTAAATAAAACTACTTTACTTTTGAAAATCGGTTGAGAAATAAATAGTTTACAGCCAAAATGATTTTTTGGTGGGTCCTTTCCTATATAAATTCCTTGTTGGTGGGACAGCAGAAAATTAAGAAATGTCAAATAACTTCAGTAATACTTAATATTTTGCTATAAAACTTCCAGGGTGTCTTAATTTACTAATATCCAACAATTTAAAACCATTTGTGGATGCAAATTCTTAAAAAAAATATTTTTCATGCAGCAGAATTTTGCATTGAAAATGCCCCATCAAAAACAACTTCAGCGCATGCATTTTTTATTTCTCAAACGATTTTGAAAAGTAAGGTATTTTTATTTACCACTGAAAATGTCTGTTTCACTGATATATGACTTATTTAGGTGATAGATTCATTTTATCTTAAAAGTCCAAAAAACCTTTGGCTGAAACAAGCGCCCCAAACAATTAGGACTGGTCGGCCTTGCATCTGGGTGAGGTATCATGTCATGTGCCTACGGCGTGGTATTCCAGTGTGGCAACATTGTAAAGTTGAACCTAGAGATCACTTCTACAAGTAGACACCGTTGTGATATATGACAGAAGAATTGCTAAAAGCGTCGTAAGACCACCTACTATATAAATATCACATCTTATTTTGATATTTTGTATATTGATTATCACCCTCAGATTTGCCTAGGGCGATGATCATATCCCGAGGGTGAATATTCTAACTATCACCCTCTCATGAATGCAATATTTATTTTATTAACGATATACCGAAATCCCATCTGACCAAAATAAGGCTCATTTTCAATATAGGTTTCACTTTGCTCGATACTTTTTTCTTCAAAACAACTTCTTTTGATATGTTGCTATGAAAGTTATCTCATTGGATTGGAAATAACTTAACTAAGAAAATGAGTGGTAGTTTATTGATGTACTTTTGAAGTTAAAAATAGCAATTTCACCATACTGAGCCGATGACTTCGCCAGAACAGTACGCACACCAATGCGCATCAAAGCTGCACATACAATAAGTTTTTTTACTATCCCCATGATCACCCTGCAATATGACCTTCACGTCAGATAGTAAGAAATTACACATTGTTGTCTGTTTGGATTTAGCGTGGGCATTTTACGTGAGGCACAATAAATGCATTTATTAAACAATGTTAATTTATTTTTTTAATGGGTTATGTCTGCCAGGGCTCTATTTAATATCCTACTTTTGTATTGTTTCTTATGCATGTATCAATGGGGGCATACACTGGAGATTAAGATTAAACCCCTTGTTGTTGACGGGGTAAAATAGGACTGCTGCAACAAATCCCACTAGAGGCAGGCCCCCCGACCTCAACCCCCTTTCTTCATGTCAATTTTGTCATTATTGGTTATCATGCTCATTCAAGATTTTCATCATGTCACCTTGTATGCAAACATGGAAACACGGCTCCATCGTAAATATTTGGAGTGATGCAGTTGCTCCATCGTAAATGGAGTGCTGCAGGTTGGAAGGTTCTAGGCCCATTGTATCTTGATATAAATGGAGGATGAGCCTGGCATGTTCATTCTTGTGAAGCACCACCATATAACCTTTCATGTGTTGGATGCGCCGTAAAACCCATTTCAATTCAATTCCTGGAGATCGGACATCAACGATCGATGATACCGAGGTAGGGAATAAGACAGAACCCGGTACCAACATGGGGGTGTTTGATACTGAGTATATTGGTAGACCCTGAGGAATTAGACACATGTTGCTGCTATGGATGACGTGTACATCTTATCTAATTGTTAAATTCCCCTGGATATGCCCACTGCCACCCCAACAACCCACACATCCCCAGGTAGGGGGAAAAATTGATAGGTGCATTATTTAACTTTTTATTTAATTCATGCTGTAAATAAGTTTTGAGGTAACTAATTTTTTGCAATCTACAAACTGCCACTGGAATTAGGGTCATTTATTTAAAATATTTATTCTTATCTTCATTTGTGCTACATTGTTATAATGCTTAAGTATGTATTTGTTGACAAAAGATTTTGCGACCAGCTCCAGTGTGTATCGAATCAGTATAGATACAGCATATATCCTACAAACAAACCCCCTGTGGTTCCCTGGTATAGAATAGAACCACTGCATATCCCGCCAGAGGCAGAGGGGTATGATCCCCCTGTCATTTTCATTTTGTCGTGCTTGCATCTTGACCCTGCGTGTGCAAATGTGGTAACGTGGCTACGCTGTAAATGGTGTGTAACGTGACTACATTTTAAACTGGGGGTCTGCAATTCTTCTGTATGCTTCCCCACCATTCTTTATTCAATGATGACAGTGTTGTATACTATCCTATATCAAATTCCTTAGTTGTAAAGTTATGACTGGTAATTCTAATACAACCGCACTATATAGCCTAGTTTAAAATATCTCTTTTATATTGAACCGATATATATCACTGTAATTTTTGCAACGTTAGGAGAATAAGCATTGCGCATTGCGCATTGTAACGTATGCAACGTTAGGAGAGCAAGCAAAGCAATGCGAAAGATTTCAGATGTGTGCAGTATTTTCACATTTTAGGGGTATTAGAATAGAAATAGAACATCGTTTACGGTGAATTGTCTATAATATATCACGGTTTGTCGTTTCGGGCTCGTGAAATTATTGTTTACTATTGAACTCCAAACCGTGATATATTAAACGATAATTCACAGTAAACGATGTTCTATTTCTTAAATAAATTCTGAATGAGGAATACTGAGACAAGGAGATGACCTACTGTGCCTGGACGTGCATTTCAGGGTGCCTGGACGTCAAATATGAATAGAAGATTTCTTTTATTACTTGCTATGTGTTTTCGTACCTGATATTGTTGGATAGAATGAAGATAGACGCTCCTGGATCTGTTTAGCTGGTTTTAACCAATAGGATATTCTAAAGGTGTAGTGACAAGAGTACACAGCCGGATGAAATATCAAAATCATAAAAAGAGCTGGTAAGGTCAGAGAAGGCTCGGATTATGCATAATTATACATGTATAAATATGTATGTGATAATAATATAAAAATTATATGTGTATGTTACATAATATGTATTAACTGAGTCAGATGTAAGTATTATTGGCCGTTTTATCAAATTGAAATGTTTTTGTTAGAATATGATTGTATGCTTTATCTGAGATGTAAAGGATGTCATTAAATTCGGATACCATATATAACATTGTTGTTTACTGTTACAGTTAACTTTGTGCTTAGTTATTGTGTCGCCTGCGTAGCATGGCAGACACTTGGGGATCACTTTGTCGGTCGTCGTCATCCGTCCGTCACACTTTAACCTGCAAACTAACCTTGGCCATAATTGAAAAGTATTTGGACTAACTTCATACGCATCTTCATCTCTTACTTCTATGAATGTCGTTAAGCATGTCCAATAACTCTGACTTTCATTTTGGCAGAGTTATTCCCCTTTTCATAAAACTTTAACCTGCAACCTAACCAAGCTCATAACTGAAATTAGCACATGGCAGGCGACACAAGTGTTCCGTGGAACACCGTTCTAGTTTCATAAAGGGACTGGTGTGACACTGTCACCAGGGCATTAATAAATAACAAGTCCAGACTCTTAAATACACGCCTTAATAAGCTTTAAAGCTACCCCATTTTAATGTCTGATCGTATAGCTGTATAGTAATTCTAACAGACTCGACCCATTCGTTGAAAAGAAGTTGTGCTAGCCCGTTGCAGGATAGGGCATATAGGTTATACTCATTCATATTTATTACAAGCTGAGCAATTATCAGAAGGTATACCCTGCTTTGCTCCGTTAACGGTCAAACACATCTTGTTGGAATGTTTAGACTGATCCTATGCGTCGAATGTACTACAATGTTAATACTATGAAAGAGTTATTTGATGCTATGGATTTTAGTGTTGTTTTAGATTTCCTAGAAGAAATCAGACTATATAAGTGTTCTTACATATATTTACTTGTTTATATATCCGTTGACGGGCATTTGTTGATTTACATATATAGTTTATATTACTACCATATCATCCCTTATTTTTTAATAGTTTCATCTTTATATATTTACGTCAATTTTTAATTACTACTTAATTTCTTCATCTGCGCACAATATGACCTATTTATATGTCGACGTGCCGTAAAACACCATTCATTTATTCATTCTAACAGACTTTACAGTCAAACAAAACTCCAACAAATCTAATCCCCGCTTCTAAACATCCCAGTTTATACTTACACGCAAGTGCAAGCATCTCGTTGGTTGTTTACACAGTTATTCAATAAGTCGTAATAAAATATACTACGCCTACGTTATACCTGAGTAAACTACTACAATATCTGCAACAAGTGCTATTAAAGAGAACTATCACAAATTGTAGAATATTAGGTAACTTACATTAAAGCGCTCGGTAGTGTTACACTGGAGGCGAGCTGGAAGAGTTGATTGGTGAAAACATCAGTTTCATATGAAATGTGCATAAGCATTACAATAAGTGGCATGTAACTTTGGATTTAATTATTGTTTATGAAAATGTTCGGACTCGAAAACTTGACGACTCTGCTCTTTTTTGTTGCTAAATCATCAAGATTTATTTAGATTTATTAATTATTATTTTATAAGAACTCTTAAAGTAGTATAAGAATTGATATTACCGATTATGCAACAAAAGCAGCATTCCACATTCCAACCTGATACAACCTAAGCTGTTAAAGTTTGTGAATTTCAAGAATTTATTATTCTGACTGGTTACTATGAATTTAAGTTAATTCCAGTGACAATGAGAGTTAGGTACCAGTCAACCTTAACCGTCATTGCCACTATTACAGACCGTCCGTCTTCTTTTTTTGTGCCCCGTGTGGTTCCGGGGCAAAGAAAAGGGCCACTGCAGATCCCGTTGGCGGGGTAGGCAGAGGGGTAGAACCCCCCCAAATTCATGTTCATTTTATCATTTTTTGTTCATGCTCATTAAAGGCCTTCATCATGACCCCTGCATTGTTTCAGGTGCCATCTCGCTCAAATCACCAGAGCAGTGGCAGAAAAACAATAAACGTGGCTCCAGCGTAAATGGAGTGTCTACAATAAAATTTGCAGCAACTCTGCAGTTCTGCAGGTGAGAATGTTCTAGGCCCATTCTCCATATTTTATCTCGATGTACATGGAGGATGAGCCTGGCATGTTCTTTCCTGTTAGGCGCCATATAACCTTTCATGTGTTGGTGCGCCTTAAAACCCCAATTCAATTCTTTTTTTTATGTAGTCATTATACCCCCACTTTCACAAAATGGAGTGTGGGCTATATAGGAATCATGCCCATAACGTCCCATCGCGTAACACATTCATGTCCCGTCAAATCGCGTCCCATAACACATTTTCATTACTTGAAATTCCTCAAACAATTTTGAATGAGTTGTTCCAAACTTCTTATAAACATAACCACTGATGACCTTTTGTCCCTCTCAGAGTACTGCCAAATTTTCGGAACCAATCAGATTTATTCCGTAGTGGTTTCTTATAATGTTTTTTAAAATATCTTAACATTGTATGGTTTAAAAAATGTTGCCTTATATAACGCTCGAACCCTGGCGCAGTTGGTTTGTTGCGGTGTTAAATAGTATATAACAAATGCCACGATCTGCAATCTGATTGGTTCCGATAATTTGGCACGTGAGCAATCTCCTCTACATCACCCATTGTTGGTTGCCTAATTTATCACAGAATTATGGCCCTTTGTTTCACTTCTAATTTAAGGGTGTGTATTCATCACCTTCAGTGATCTAGTTATCATTGAACTTTTGCCACAGTTTCTTCTTATGTTTGCTAAGCAATGCTATTGTGGCAGAAAAAGCAATATCCGGTGCAGATCCAGGATTTCAGTTTTAGGAGGTCTTGAAATATTGAACGACGGCTAGATGTTCGGGTGCCATGCTCCCTTGAAAAATTGCTGACATGATACATTTAAATTCAATGAGAAAACAATGAAATCCCGTTAGTATAGGTTAATACTATGCTGCACGCCCTGGGTCCGTCTTTAAATCTGTTAAACACAATTCATAACTTTCACATCCGGTCAACTTCCGGTAGGTTGAGATATTCACAGTAGGTGAAAATAAAGGGGTTTACTCGAACTTTATCCTCAAACTCTATATGAAAAATGAAAACATTAGACCACGATTTAAATTAAATGTATCCATATTGGTGTTTTAAAATCAGACAACACCAAAAGAAGATACATAGATGTACACAAACAATAAAGCTTTTGATATAATTATCACTACAAACTAGTTTTATAAAGGGCTAAAGTCAGTTGAGCACCAATGATAAACATAATGATAATTTGCTTTCCTTCTATTCCTTTTACAGTCCAACATACAGTGGTCTAAAAACTGCCCATTTTTGCTGGCCACTGTGCTGCATGAGCACAGTATGAGGTTAGATATTATCACTAGTGTGTTGATCACCAGGGTAATTGATAGCCATAAAATGAGATTGTGGCAGACCATCTGTGCGTTGTCTATTTATAACACAAAAATACCAGGCTTAGACTTTAGTGGGTTATCAGTTGTATCCATTAGAATAAGAGTTAGACATTCACATATTTAATACTGACTGATTGGGCTTGTAACGATTGAGTTCAACACTAAATAAAACTTTACTATTTATTTTATGTACACTGTTCCATTATTCATAAACAAAAGTGAAAATACAATAACAGGCCATTTCCATACACATATAATTATTATGACAACAAGTTCTTTTTTTCTAAAGGCAAACACATATATGTAATAGATAAGAGTCTGGTCTCAGCTCGTTGGCTTATTTAAACCGAGGTGTTTAAAAAACCAACGAGCTTTGACAGTATCTTTTTTGTAGCATGGTGTACTTGTAGCATGGTCGGTGACATTTCCTTTGATGAATGCAGAGCATTAAATCGTTTAATTTAGGGTAACTAAAGGGGCGTGGCTAAGCCGTACTACAACTACCGGATATTGGAATTTAGAGTACGGTCACTATGACGTCACAGTGTTACTAAGTACACCATGCTACAAAAAAGATAGAGTCTGCCTCAGCTCGTTGGTTATTTAAACACCTCGGGTGTTTAAATAAGCCAACTCGCTGAGACCAGATAGATAGAGTCTGGTCTCAGCGAGTTACTCTATCTTTTTTGTAGCATGGTGTACTTAGTAACACTGTGACGTCAAAGTGTCCGTACTCTAAATTCCAATATCTGGTAGTTGTAGTACGGTATAACCACGCCCCTTTAGTTATCCTAAATTAAACGATTTAATGCTCTGCATTCATCAAAGGAAATGAAACCGACCATGCTACAACTATTACTTAGTAACACTGTGACGTCATAGTGACTGTACTCTAAATTCCAATATCCGGTAGTTGTAGTACGGCATAGCCACGCCCCTTTAGTTACCCTAAATTAAACGATTTAATGCTCTGCATTCAAGGAAATGTCACCGACCATGCTACAAATATACAATATTTACAAAAATAAATGGCATATACATTTAAAGTGATTTGTAGTATATAAAAGGAAATATTTTCAAATGGAGATAATATCATAATACACTGGTTTAATAAATATGCACAGGAGTGTCGAATCATCGCTTGTTGTTTTTTTGCGTTCAATTTGGTGTTCAAATTATCATAATATGTTTTCTAGCAACTCGTTTATTAAACAGGCAATCATGTAAGATCCTATTTATCAGTAATGTTATGTAACGCAATAATTATATGAATAAGGTAACGGAAGGTCGTGCGTTATTCTTCAATACAATCAAATATCGTAGCCCATTGAGGTGTTTAAATAAACCAACGAGATGAAATCATACATATTTGTTTTGTAGCATGTCCATTTCAGCTCTATTTCAGTTATTTTCACTGTTATTCTCACTGTTATTCTCACAGTTATTCTGACAGGTCTTATTTTCAATTAAACGATTTACACTTGTCTGAACAAAGAGAATTGTCTGTGACCATGCTACAGTTTCAATTAAACGATTTACAACTGTGCTATAAAGAGAATTTTCAGTGACCATGCTACAATGCATGTTATTTATGATAAATATAATTGCAACTTTTATAAATCTTGGACAGGTATCTACTAGTATTATTAATGTACAGGAATATGTACACATATCAGGTTGTAATTGTAGCAGTATTTTAATACTTCTGTAAATGTTCAGGTTCCCACATGTTTTGGGAGTTGATGTTAACTGACGTTTCCTCCGTGCACCTTGTTGAGGTGTTGAGTGTAACTGCCGTTTTGAGTTTTTTGCCTTCTGTGGCAATGGCAGTTTTTCCAATGACTTGAAATGTGATTCTGGTCTGAAGTTGTACTCTACTTCACCAGAACTGTTTTTCACCAGGCAGCTGGGCATTGTTGCATCATGCTTTCCGTCTGTGTCCAGATATTTTATTTGCAGGTCGAGCAGATTTCCCAGCTTCTCAATTGCAGATTCTGGAGGTAACCACCTTTTCGGGTCATTAGTTTGAAACCCTGTCTGAGACTTGTCTTCAGACTTTCCAATCGTAAGAGCCCTTACATTGTCATATGTTAAGTTTTTACCTTGATATCGCTTCGGGCAGTAAATGGTTCAAAACAACATTTTCTTGAATGTTGAAAAGATTATGTTTAAATTGTGTGTTTTCTATTGCAATTTTGATGACAGTCGCATGTGAAATCTGCCGACATTTTGGAAAGAAGTCATTCCCATCTAAGCAAAGAGACGGAGCTATTCTTAGACCAATTTTATTGTCACAAAATACCTTTCCGAAAGCTTCTAACAATGCCGTGATATTGTACAAGTCGTTCTTCCCTCGAGGTTTTTGTATAATGAAAAAAACAAGAGATCAATGACCTTGAAGCTCTAGCGATTGATTTTGATTTCAGGAATTAGTCGCTACAAACTGGTTTTTTGAAAATCTATTTTTAGCCGTGGTGGCCATCTTGAATTTCCGGCCGACCTGAAATTTTGCTAGGATCAATTAGACATCAAGAGCAACATTCCTGTGAAGTTTCATGAAAATCCGTCAAGTAGTTTCAGAGGAGTAGTCGCTACAAGTTTTCATTATATAACTCTATGTAAACAAAGATGGCCACTGGCAGCCATGTTTAACGTCGAATCAAAATAATGTTCGACTTGAATAACCATCATGTCATGCTGATCATTTTAGAAAAAGTCGCATATCAATATCACTTATAGTTTTCAAGAAGTAGTCGCTACGAACTTGTATTTTGAAAATCTATTTTTAGCCATGGCGGCCATCTTGAATTTCCGGCCGACCTGAAATTTTGCAAGGATCAATAAGACATGAAGAGCAACATTCGTGTGAAGTTTCATGAAAATCCGTCAAGTAGTTTCAGAGGAGTAGTCGCTACAAGTTATCATTATATAACTCGTATGTAAACAAAGATGGCCACTGGCAGCCACGTTTAACGTCGAATCAAAATAATGTTCGACTCGGATAACCATCATGTCATGCTGATAATTTTAGAAAAAGTCCCATATCAATATCTCTTATAGTTTTCAAGAAGTAGTCGCTACAAACTTATTTTTTAAAAATCTATTTTTAGCCGTGGCGGCCATCTTGAATTTCCGGCCAACCTGACATTTTGCTAGGATCAATTAGACATCAAGAGCAACATTCCTGTGAAGTTTCATGAAAATCCGTCAAGTAGTCGCTACAAGTTTTCATTATATAACTCTATGTAAACAAAGATGGCCGCTGGCAGCCATGTTTAACGTCGAATCAAAACGATTTTCGACAAGGACCAACATCATATCATGCTGATCATTTTAGAAAAAGTCCCATATCAATATCTCTTATAGTTTTCAAGAAGTAGTCGCTACAAACTTATTTTTTAAAAATCTATTTTTAGCCGTGGCGGCCATCTTGAATTTCCCGCCGACCTGAAATTTTGCTAGGATTAATTAGACATCAAGAGCAACATTCCTGTGAAGTTTCATGAAAATCCGTCAAGTAGTTTCAGAGAAGTAGTCGCTACAAGTTTTCATTATATAACTATGTAAACAAAGATGGCCACTGGCAGCCATTTTAAAGTCGAATCAAAACGATTTTCGACAAGGACCAACATTATGTCATGCTGATCATTTTAGAAAAAGTCCCATAGCAATATCCCTTAGAGTTTTCAAGAAGTAGTCGCTACAAACTTGTTTTTTAAAAACCTATTTTTAGATTTGGCGGCCATCTTGGATTTCACATCTACATGAATTTTTGCTAGGATCAACTAGACTTCATGGGCAACATTTCTGTAAAGTTTCATGAAAATCTATTCAGTAGTTTCAGAGGAGTAGTCGCTACAAAAAAAAAGTTGACGGACAGACGGACGGACGGACGCCGCACCACGGCATAAGCTCTGCTGATCTCTGATCAGTAGAGCTAAAAACGGATTCTTAAATGTACCATTTTCACATCGTTTCCACGTTTTTCTTATTGCATACAGGTGTGTGTACACGGCGTCAATGTCTCCAGATGTAATAACACTAAAACAGTGTCACCATCTTGCAATTCATTTTGAAATCCTATTAGCCAGTCCACAACAGACATCTCTGCTTCGCCTTTTCGTTGCTTAATATTGTGAAGCAACTGAACTTCAGAGGAAGCCATCACACCTTCTGCATCAAATGATCGAAGTATAGGGGTGCAGTATTTCTCACACAAACAAGTATCTGTGCACTCACAAGTAGATTGATGCAACTCGCTGTCTATGACCAACTGAAAATTATGGTTGATCTCAAAGGTTTGTACATTTTGAGCCAAATACGTACTGATTGCTCTTTTCCCAACATCTGTCTTTGTCACAGCATCCTTGTTGAAAAGTTCCATTGATACTGCTGGAACTGATTTTAAGATGATCAACAGATGTGAAATGTTTACTTCTTCTTTGTGCTCAAGCTTGTTCCGGCCTTGAGATCATCTGGAGTGAATGAATACTTTTCTTCACAGATAACCATTTTATTGAGTGTTGCTGCATGCCGTATTCATAATTTTGATAAAGCATCATCAAAAAAACTGACCAATCAGTAACCAGAAATAAAACATACCAATATATTCTGGTAGTTGATAAACTCGGTCTTTATCCTTGATGTTCAACCAAGTTTACTGTTAAAATTAAGGTATCTACAGTATGGTTTCTTTAAAACCCTGCATAATGCATGCTTATTCATGCAAAGTTATTCAATATTTAAAAATCTTTAAAATTATAATCTTTTTACTCTGACAAAGATTTTTATTTTACTATAACACCTATTAAAGGATAAAAACCGAGTAACACACATTTTATCACCTACTGAAAAAAATATAAAATCTCAACATCTCTGTAATGAAAAATTATAATCTTGTCGTAGGTAATCTTAACCACTGTATGTTGGACTGTTTAGATAATATTACGCGAACAACCGTGTGTAAAACGGTTTAGTTACTGAAATTGCTTAAATAATTGTAAAATCATAAAATAAAAAGAAAATTTGTTGTTTTGTCGTGAATAACATATTTTATTTCATCTCGAAGTTAGAAAACTTTTATATTTTTACTCATGCTTCGCATTCGTGAAAATGTAACGTTTTCTCACTTCTCGGTGAAATAAAATATGTTATCCACTCCAAAACAACAAATATCCCCTATGTCTCATGCACAGATTCTAAAACAGTATTCCCTTGTATGTGTTCGTTTCTTTCAAAAGATTCCATGTTCTTTAACATTATGGTACAATGTGTAGTATATATTATATGTATTCAAACCTATTCGTACTTTGGTCATAAAGTTTTGTATATTTGTTATAGCTCTTCTTTCAAACTCTGGTCCCAGTTTTGAAATATACAAAGATCGGCACAATGTCCCATCTTGAGCCAATCCCCCTTTAATTAACATGTCGCCAGTTGTCAATCATTTATTCCAATCAAACCAATACTATACCTCCGACAAACAATAGCACGTGCAACAGTATAATAAAGCACGTGCAGCTGTATTATAATACAACCTATTGTCAGTATACTCCTGACATCAAGAATAGGCGGAGATATCTAAGTACTGGCGACATGTTAATTGAAGATACTGTCAGCCAAATGTTACATGATGTGTATAATCACCTCTCCGATACCCGAGAGAGATAATGATATTGAACATAATAATCGGAAGTATTTTTTATTTCGTCGGCGTTATTAATGAAAGCTAATAATGTTGAAGTATTAACATTCAGATGGATATTTGATGACCAAATGTCGCCGTCTTCGACACCAGAGGATACTGATATTTCATTTCAATATTAAGATGGATATTTTATGCTGAAAACGTCTTTTCTTTAAAAGGTTGTGTCATAATATAGACACACAATTATTCTCTATGCGTTACAAAAGAGGTAAATAATCAGACGAGCACGGGTATAGGATGATGCTTACCGCGGTAAAATTGGTTGGTGTTACGTTTGCATTTTGTTCATATCCGAAGACGTGTTACACACTGGCGTGAACATATGTGTCTGGTAGTGCACTTGCCGCGCAGTCAAAGATTCAGACTGCTATCATTAGAGTTTGCGAAACGGCTTCTGATTCAATGATTGTGTAAAAATACACTGACATTTTAAAAGGTCTCATATCTTGGAGAACCAGAACAGTAGAAATATCTTGTAAAAATACTAGTTCTTATAAACCTATATTGTAAGTGTTATGGTGTGTACAAGTTATTGCAAATGTTAAAAAGAATATCTGGTCAAACTAAATACATGCATACACCAATAACTGTGGCTGTACATCCAACAATAAGTGTATAGGTTCGTATTCGACAGAAGTGTATAGTTTCTTAAAAACCGACAGTGTGTGCGATAATGCAAATAGCTATCTTGGTAAAGTAAGTTGTATGTTTTATTTTTTAGACAAAAAACAGAAATGAAATAGATCAATTTCAATTTCTTTATTACGATTTTGGCCTCCGGCCCATAACACAATGCATTTTATATACAAACAAACAAATATGCAACTGGTGCACTCAACATATATACATAGATTTAATATACAAAACCACCAATATTTTAGGCAAACAACGCGAAAACACTACATATTCACAAAGTCTCTAAAAAACATGTTCTTTTGTGAAAAGCATGAAATATAAACATGGATAAATGTTTTATAATTAATGGATTTTCATTTGAAAACAATGATTTGAATGTGTACAGAGAATAATTATGTGTAAATTGTATTGGTAAATATTTCAGTCTTAAATCATCGTACAGTTTGCATTCAAATATAAAGTGATATTCATTTTCTACGGTGTTTCATTCCTAGGAATACCTCTGTATCTCCCTTTTTCTATTTCGAGGTCATGCGAAGAAGTTCGAAAAGATGATAGTGCATGCCTGAATTTTTGTATTGTAAGGCAATTTAAATATTGTTCAAACTTGAAATCTGTTTTAAAATCTCGGTATAATTCTAATTTTTGGTTAGTGTGAATGTTTTCGGACCATGTTTGATGAAACTGGTCTTTTAGTCTTCTTACATACACTTTAAGGAAAAGAGATTCATTTTCGACAGTTTGGTTTACCCATACGTATCCAAAACCGTTCATGTAAAGATTCATTCTTAACTGTGTTACCCAGTTGCTATGACCATACGTATCAAAATAAACTAACATGTTATAAGCTTTCTTCACATATCTATGACTTGGCATTTTTAGAAGTCGTAACCAGTATTTTATACATTTTTTATAACTTTCTATCCATAGTGGATATCTGCCGCAGTCACCAAGAACATCACTATTACTTGCCTTGTTGTGGACGTACATAAATCTTTTGCACGCATAATATTATATACGTTCAATACTGTTATATTGTTCCAGACCCCATATCTCAGAGCCATATAAAACTATTTGTTTAATTTTTGTGTCAAACAATTTAAAAAACATATCTGATTGTAAAGGACCAAATTTATAAAAGCCATTTAAAAGAGCAATAAGAACACGTTTGCTTTTAATAGCAATTTCCTCTACCATTCGATTAAGAGACATTTGACTTGAAAATAATAGACCTACATATGTATATTCTTTTGCAACATTAACCTTTTCACCACCAAGTGTCCATTTCTCGTGTTTGCTTAATGGGCCCCCATTTCGAAAAACAACAACCTTTGTTTTATCAAGATTAACTGTTACCTCCCAATGTGTACAATATTGATGAAGAATGTTTAATTGTCTCTGCAAACCTATCACTGTGTCTGAAATAAGACCAATGTCATCTGCAAACATTAACATAAATAATTCAACAATATCCGGTGATAACTGGATTCCGGTCAGACCACTGTTTGCAATTTCATATTGAAGTTCATCAATAAATATGGAAAATAGAATTGGACTTAAAATACAACCTTGTCTAACACCCTGAGTACAATGAAAATAATCACTTAAACTGGTTTTGTTTCTTACACATGCTTTAACACTTTTATATATACTATATAACCTTTTAAACAGTTTACCTTTAACACCGGCTTTTCTAAAAATAAACCATAACTTTGCTCTATTCACAGTATCAAACGCTTTTTTTAAATCTACAAATGCTACAAATAATTTCATACCTTTTTTGGACAAGTATCTATCAATAACTGCCCTTAAGACAAATGCATTATCTACCGTACAATATCCTTCTCTAAAACCTTACTGTGCTTCTGATATCTTGTCAAAGATAGTTGTGTAAAAAGTCAAACGTCTATTTAAAATTCGTGTAAATATTTTGCTTATAGCATCAAGTAACATGATTCCTCTATAATTACTGGGGACATCCATCCTACCGTTTTTGTGTAGGGGTACTAATATAGAATGGGACCAATTTTCAGGGAATTCTCCAAGATCAAACATTCTATTGAACATTTTGTTCAAAGCAGGTAAAATTATATCTAGACAATTCTTGTAGAAAACAGTAAATATTTTGTCAGGTCCAGGTGCTTTATCATTTTTTAAAGCCCTAGCTGATTCAATTATTTCTTCATTTGTTATAGGTGAGTTCATAATAATGTATTCTATCTCATTTTCGGGGATCTCTTGAAAAAGCTCTGCTAAATCTTCTTCGCTTAATTCATTGTCATGAAATGTAGAGTTTGAATTATCATTGCTGTCGAATAAGGTTTTGAAGTATTCGTACCATCGCTTAGTGTTAATATTACTTTCACGTGGTTTATTACTTTGACCAGTTATCCTTTTAAAGAGCTTCCAAAATGTTTTCGAATCGTTTGCACTATCCACTAGTGAATCTAGATTTCGTGTATTTTTATCTTCTTGCTTTTTTTTGCATGTAATTTTAAATGTTGTCCTTGTCGTAATATAATTGTCGAGGTTTTGTTTTGTCCTATTGTGTCGATATTTATGCAACAGTTTATACTTTTCCTTTTTCAGGATTTTGCATTCATTATCAAACCAATCCGGTTGGCTATGTTTATGTTTATTAACTTTATTGACTACTTTGCATGTATCAATCGACATATATATCATGTCTGTGAACCTAGTTAAAATATTGTTTATGGATATGTTATGGTTACTAATATCGTTTTCTAAATCTAGATAGTCGTCGCATTTCATATATATATCCATATTATCTCTTATCTCGTCATTGTTGTCGTTCTTAAATATATATCTATATGTTTCTTCAGATTCGTCTTCGCTTTTCTCATTGTCACTTCTGATATTTAAATTACTTTTTATTTCAATGCTTATGGGGAAATGTTTAGATTCTGTTCTTTTTTCTACTTCAAATGATTGTATAATGTCAAACACTGTTTTATCAGTTATAAAATAATCGATGACACTACAGCCTATGGAAGAGACATATGTAAAGTTACCTATTTCTTTATCTTTTCCACACCTCCCATTTAGAATATATAAGGGATATGCTTTACAAAAATTAATAAGTTCCCTGCCACAACTATTAATGGTACTATCGCAAGAATATCTTGGCATATTTATATGGTTATTTATCATATCGTTGAATTCTTCCAATTCTGGAATATCAAATTCATACGGTATATAATCTAGTTCATTAGCTGTTCGGGCATTCAGGTCTCCCGCAATTAAAATATGAACTTCATTAAGATTACATTCAGCATTTATAATACTATTTTCTAGAAGTTCTACACCCTTGAATGGTTTATCTTTATAAAATGGTGAGCAACTTGGAGGTAGATAAGTACAAACAAATAACACATTCTTTGCCAAATCAAGCACTGCTCTGTCAAAAAGCAGAAAAATACTGAACTCACATTCATGAGATATTCTTCTTACAAACGGTACTAATTCGTTTCGTATATATACAATTATACCTGCCATGGATCGCCCACCTCTATCTGAAGCTTTAGCTGAGCAAAAATAACACGTGAAATTATCAAATATATGGTTAACAGTTTCTATATTGGTAACCCATGTTTCGACAAAACCTATAACATCAAATTGACTGATATGTTCTTTAAAATCACAAAATTCTAATTTTGAGAGAAGCCCTTCAATGTTCCAAACTACATATTTTAATGATCCATTAAGGATGTTATGGCCTTGACCGTGCCCCTATCTGCCTCCACTTGCATTTGTCTCGGTATTCACGTCTGTATTGTCTACATATTCATCGATCCCGTGCACTGTATCGTCCATGTGTTGTTCACCAGTGTTTGCATATTGTTCATTTTCTGTGAGGTGTGGCTGTGTTCGTCGTTTTGCCTGTTTAAAGGTACGCTCGTGTTGTGTTGTGTTCTGAGTTGATGTTTCTAAGGTTATCAACTTACCCTTATAAAAGTAACCTTTTCTCCCACGGGCGTTCAAGTCTTTTAGCTTTCCATATTGTCGTTGTGTTAAGTCATGTGCTATTCTTATACCGTGTTCGCGAAGTTTATCTCTGCCATTAAATAGCTTGCGACAGTGATTCGTGTGAGTTAGTTTGACTAACATAGCTCTTGGTTGGTTGGTTTTGGCATAGCCCACACGGAAGGCACTGTCGATGTCGCGTGTTTCCCATGTTTCGTCCGGACAATCAATGTTGCAAAGTTAATTGCTAGTAGTTAATTACTGATGTGTACGCAATGAGACATAAATATAAAGTAGCGTATTTAACAGGAGTGTATAGTTTCGGGAAACAAGCTTTACCGCTGTTAGTTCGTAGAAATAAACGGCTTCTGATTCAATGATTATGTGAAAATACACTGACATTATAAAGCGTATACTATGTAGGAGAAACGGAACATTAAAAGGAGAGAAATATGTTATAAAAATACAAGCTCTTATACACCTTTATTGTATGTGTTATGGTGTGTACAAGTTATAGCAAAGGTTAAACAGAAATATCTGGTCAATATATATGCATGTACACACCGATAAATGTGTCTGTACATCCAATGTATAGTATCGTATTCGACAGGATCGCGTGTATACGGTCTCGTAAAAAACGACAGTTTGGGTGAACACGCAAAAAGCCAATCTTCCGGGTAAAGTAAGTAAATTAATTAAGTGTATGATGCTTTAAAATGTGCACTACTAGTATATTAATTAAGTGAATGATACTTTATGCTTTAAGATGTGCACTACTATTATATCAATTAAGTGTATGATGCTTTAAGATGTGCACTACTAGTATATTAATTAAGTGTATGATGCTTTAAGATGTGCACTGCTAGTATATTAATTAAGTGTTTGATGCTTTAAGATGTGCACTACTAGTATATCAATTAAGTGTACGATGCTTTAAGATGTGCACTACTAGTATATCATTTAAGTGTACGATGCTTTAAGATGTGCACTACTAGAATATTAATTAAGTGTACGATGCTTTAAGATGTGCACTAAATGTATATCAATTAAGTGTACGATGCTTTAAGATGTGCACTACTAGTATATTAATTAAGTGTACGATGCTTTAAGATGTGCACTACTAGTATATTAATTAAGTGTACGATGCTTAAAGATGTGCACTACTAGTATATTAATTAAGTGTATGATGCTTTCAGATGTGCACTACTAGTATATTAATTAAGTGTATGATGCTTTAAGATGTGCACTACTAGTATATTAATTAAGTGTATGATACTTTATGCTTTAAGATGTGCACTACTAGTATATTAATTAAGTGTATGATGCTTTATGCGTTAAGATGTGCACTACTAGTATATTAATTAAGTGTATGATGCTTTAAGATGTGCATTACTAGTATATTAATTAAGTGTATGATGCTTTCAGATGTGCACTACTAGTATATTAATTAAGTGTATGATGCTTTAAGATGTGCACTACTAGTATATTAATTAAGTGTATGATACTTCATGCTTTAAGATGTGCACTACTAGTATATTAATTAAGTGTATGATGCTTTATGCGTTAAGATGTGCACAACTAGTATATTAATTAAGTGTAAGATGCTTTAAGATGTGCACTACTAGTATATCAATTAAGTGTATGATGCTTTAAGATGTGCACTACTAGTATATTAATTAAGTGTATGATGCTTTAAGATGTGCACTACTAGTATATTAATTAAGTGTACGATGCTTTAAGATGTGCACTACTAGTATATTAATTAAGTGTATGATGCTTTAAAATGTGAACTACTAGTATATTAATTAAGTGTATGATACTTTATGCTTTAAGATGTGCACTACTAGTATATTAAGTGTATGATGCTTTATGCTTTAAAATGTGCACTACTAGTATATTAATTAAGTGTATGATGCTTTAAGATGTGCACTACTAGTATATTAATTACGTGTATGATGCTTTAAGATGTGCACTACTAGTATATTAATTAAGTGTATGATGCTTTAAGATGTGCACTACTAGTATATTAATTAAGTGTACGATGCTTTAAGATGTGCACTACTAGTATATTAATTAAGTGTACGATGCTTTAAGATGTTCACTACTAGTATATTAATTAAGTATATGATGCTTTAAGATGTGCACTACTAGTATATTAATAAAGTGTATAATGCTTTAAGATGTGCACTACTAGTGTATTAATTAAGTGTACGATACTTTAAGATGTGCACTACTAGTGTATTAATTAAGTGTATGATGCTTTAAGATCTGCACTTCTAGTATATTAATTAAGTGTACGATGCTTTAAGATGTGCACTACTAGTATATTAATTAAGTGTATGATGCTTTAAGATGTGCACTACTAGTATATTAATTAAGTGTATGATGCTTTAAGATGTGCACTACTAGTATATTAATTAAGTGTATGATGCTTTAAGATGTGCACTACTAGTATATTAATTCAGTGTATGATGCTTTAAGATGTGCACTACTAGTATATTAATTAAGTGTACGATGCTTTAAGATGTGCACTACTAGTATATTAATTAAGTGTACGATGCTTTAAGATGTTCACTACTAGTATATTAATTAAGTATATGATGCTTTAAGATGTGCACTACTAGTATATTAATAAAGTGTATAATGCTTTAAGATGTGCACTACTAGTGTATTAATTAAGTGTACGATACTTTAAGATGTGCACTACTAGTGTATTAATTAAGTGTATGATGCTTTAAGATCTGCACTTCTAGTATATTAATTAAGTGTACGATGCTTTAAGATGTGCACTACTAGTATATTAATTAAGTGTATGATGCTTTAAGATGTGCACTACTAGTATATTAATTAAGTGTACGATGCTTTAATATGTGCACTACTACGAGAGGCGCCCCACTTATATTTGAACACTTTTGTTTAAGGTGGGTTTTTTCAGCGGAAGTGATTGTCATAAAAAATACGTGATTTAATGATGGGAAACTGTCATTTAGAACGTATGCATTTACAAATAATATCCAATTTCACGCGGTCCTTTTTAAATTGCATTTTGAATAAGGTGTACTCCATTTTCTAATTTGAAGCCTATATGTTGCTGTTGCCGTGGAGTTGTACCTTAAACCAAATAATTGCACTAAATGCATATCGTAATTGTTTAAACCTGTGTTTATAATTTAAATATGATCGTATGTTTTATTTTAAGACAAAGATATAGATGCTGAATTAAAAGCTCGACTTTTTATCGCAATATTAAAACATTGACAGATAATAGGAAAATTTGCTCCTCTGTTACTGATAATTTTATAAATTAACCAAAATAACTGTTTTTATCATATTTTTTTGATATAAAAACATGAACAGTTCTTGTTGATGTATATCATTTATGTATATCGTATATCTTATAAAGATATATTTGGTAAACAAATATATTATTTTTATCATTATTTGCAAATGTGTGTGTTTTGACCCTAAATTTTAAGTTATATATTTTTCTATCTTTTCTTTTGAGAAACTTATGAAACTTTTTTTTTATAGCGGAAGAGTCACAAAAATGCCTGCAGTTAATGTTTTGAACTAGACGCTTTCGTAAATTTAGTCATTTTCATAGTTGAATTTCATGTTAATTTTCGCTAAAATCTTGAAAATCGACAAATTAAAAAAAAATGCATATTACACTTTTCTACGTTCAGACATGGACATATCGGATTACTATAACCTTTAACGATATTTTAAAAGCATTTGTGTTAAAATTTGTATTGCAGTTATTTTTATAATTGACGATTTTTGCTTCAAAATGTCATTCACTACCCATTTTCAAAAATGCGGATGCAGCAACATTAGGAAGCACATATATAATAGTGCATGTCATAATGTTTCATATTGAAGGAATCATTAGACTTGACATTACAATCAACATATTCGGCGAGAATTTCAAGATAGTTGATTCAGTTACACAATAAAAGTGTTCAAATATAAGTGGGGCGCCTCTCGTAGTCTATTAATTAAGTGTATGATGCTTTAAGATGTGCACTACTAGTATATTAATTAAGTGTATGATGCTTTAAGATGTGCACTACTAGTATATTAATTAAGTTTATGATGCTTTAAGACGTGCACTACTAGTATATTAATTAAGTGTATGATGCTTTAAGATGTGCACTACTAGTATATTAATTAAGTGTATGATGCTTTATGCTTTAAGATGTGCACTACTAGTATATTAATTAAGTGTATGATGCTTTATGCTTTAAGATGTGCACTACTAGTATATTAATTACGTGTATGATGCTTTAAGATGTGCACTACTAGTATATTAATTACGTGTATGATGCTTTAAGATGTGCACTACTAGTATATTAATTAAGTGTATGATGCTTTAAGATGTGCACTACTAGTATATTAATTAAGTGTACGATGCTTTAAGATGTGCACTACTAGTATATTAATTAAGTGTACGATGCTTTAAGATGTTCACTACTAGTATATTAATTAAGTATATGATGCTTTAAGATGTGCACTACTAGTATATTAATAAAGTGTATAATGCTTTAAGATGTGCACTACTAGTGTATTAATTAAGTGTACGATACTTTAAGATGTGCACTACTAGTGTATTAATTAAGTGTATGATGCTTTAAGATCTGCACTTCTAGTATATTAATTAAGTGTACGATGCTTTAAGATGTGCACTACTAGTATATTAATTAAGTGTATGATGCTTTAAGATGTGCACTACTAGTATATTAATTAAGTGTATGATGCTTTAAGATGTGCACTACTAGTATATTAATTAAGTGTATGATGCTTTAAGATGTGCACTACTAGTATATTAATTCAGTGTATGATGCTTTAAGATGTGCACTACTAGTATATTAATTAAGTGTACGATGCTTTAAGATGTGCACTACTAGTATATTAATTAAGTGTACGATGCTTTAAGATGTTCACTACTAGTATATTAATTAAGTATATGATGCTTTAAGATGTGCACTACTAGTATATTAATAAAGTGTATAATGCTTTAAGATGTGCACTACTAGTGTATTAATTAAGTGTACGATACTTTAAGATGTGCACTACTAGTGTATTAATTAAGTCTATGATGCTTTAAGATCTGCACTTCTAGTATATTAATTAAGTGTACGATGCTTTAAGATGTGCACTACTAGTATATTAATTAAGTGTATGATGCTTTAAGATGTGCACTACTAGTATATTAATTAAGTGTACGATGCTTTAATATGTGCACTACTACGAGAGGCGCCCCACTTATATTTGAACACTTTTGTTTAAGGTGGGTTTTTTCAGCGGAAGTGATTGTCATAAAAAATACGTGATTTAATGATGGGAAACTGTCATTTAGAACGTATGCATTTACAAATAATATCCAATTTCACGCGGTCCTTTTTAAATTGCATTTTGAATAAGGTGTACTCCATTTTCTAATTTGAAGCCTATATGTTGCTGTTGCCGTGGAGTTGTACCTTAAACCAAATAATTGCACTAAATGCATATCGTAATTGTTTAAACCTGTGTTTATAATTTAAATATGATCGTATGTTTTATTTTAAGACAAAGATATAGATGCTGAATTAAAAGCTCGACTTTTTATCGCAATATTAAAACATTGACAGATAATAGGAAAATTTGCTCCTCTGTTACTGATAATTTTATAAATTAACCAAAATAACTGTTTTTATCATATTTTTTTGATATAAAAACATGAACAGTTCTTGTTGATGTATATCATTTATGTATATCGTATACCTTATAAAGATATATTTGGTAAACAAATATATTATTTTTATCATTATTTGCAAATGTGTGTGTTTTGACCCTAAATTTTAAGTTATATATTTTTCTATCTTTTCTTTTGAGAAACTTATGAAACTTTTTTTTTATAGCGGAAGAGTCACAAAAATGCCTGCAGTTAATGTTTTGAACTAGACGCTTTCGTAAATTTAGTCATTTTCATAGTTGAATTTCATGTTAATTTTCGCTAAAATCTTGAAAATCGACAAATTAAAAAAAAATGCATATTACACTTTTCTACGTTCAGACATGGACATATCGGATTACTATAACCTTTAACGATATTTTAAAAGCATTTGTGTTAAAATTTGTATTGCAGTTATTTTTATAATTGACGATTTTTGCTTCAAAATGTCATTCACTACCCATTTTCAAAAATGCGGATGCAGCAACATTAGGAAGCACATATATAATAGTGCATGTCATAATGTTTCATATTGAAGGAATCATTAGACTTGACATTACAATCAACATATTCGGCGAGAATTTCAAGATAGTTGATTCAGTTACACAATAAAAGTGTTCAAATATAAGTGGGGCGCCTCTCGTAGTCTATTAATTAAGTGTATGATGCTTTAAGATGTGCACTACTAGTATATTAATTAAGTGTATGATGCTTTAAGATGTGCACTACTAGTATATTAATTAAGTTTATGATGCTTTAAGACGTGCACTACTAGTATATTAATTAAGTGTATGATGCTTTAAGATGTGCACTACTAGTATATTAATTAAGTGTATGATGCTTTATGCTTTAAGATGTGCACTACTAGTATATTTATTAAGTGTATGATGCTTTATGCTTTAAGATGTGCACTACTAGTATATTAATTAAGTGTATGGTGCTTTAAGATGTGCACTACTAGTATATTAATAAAGTGTATGATGCTTTAAGATGTGCACTACTAGTATATTAATTAAGTGTATGATGCTTTAAGATGTGCACTACAAGTATATTAATTAAGTGTATGATACTTTATGCTTTAAGATGTGCACTACTAGTATATTAATTAAGTGTATAATGCTTTACGCTTTAAGATGTGCACTACTAGTATATTAATTAAGTGTATGATGCTTTAAGACGTGCACTACTAGTATATTAATTAAGTGTATGCTGCTTTAAGATGTGCACTACTAGTATATCAATTAAGTGTACGATGCTTTAAGATGTGCACTATTCGTATATCAATTGAGTGTACGATGCTTTAAGATGTGCATTACTAGTATATTAATTCAGTGTACGATGCTTTAAGATGTGCACTACTAGTATATTAATTCAGTGTACGATGCTTTAAGATGTGCACTACTAGTATATTAATTAAGTATATGATGCTTTAAGATGTGCACTACTAGTATATCAGTTAAGTGTATGATGCTTTAAGATGTGCACTACTAGTATATTAATTAAGTGTATGATGCTTTAAGATGTGCACTACTAGTATATTAATTAAGTGTATGATGCTTTAAGATGTGCACTACTAGTATATTAATTAAGTGTATGATGCTTTAAGATGTGCACTACTAGTATATTAATTAAGTGTATGATACTTTATGCTTTAAGATGTGCACTACTAGTATATTAATTAAGTGTATGATGCTTTATGCTTTAATATGTGCACTTCTAGTATGTTAATTAAGTGTATGATGCTTTAAGATGTGCACTACTAGTATATTAAATAAGTGTATGATGCTTTAAGATATGCACTACTAGTATATCAGTTAAGTGTAAGATGCTTTAAGATGTGCACTACTAGTATATCAATTACGTGTACGATGCTTTAAGATGTGCACTACTAGTATATCAATTAAGTGTACGATGCTTTAAGATGTGCACTACTAGTATATTAATTAAGTGTACGATGCTTTAAGATGTGCACTACTAGTATATTAATTAAGTGAATGATACTTTATGCTTTAAGATGTGCACTACTAGTATATTAATTAAGTGTATGATGCTTTAAGATGTGCACTACTAGTATTATAATTAAGTGTATGATGCTTTAAGATGTGCACTACTAGTATATTAATTAAGTGTATGATGCTTTAAGATGTGCACTACTAGTATATAAATTAAGTGTACGATGTTTTAAGATGTGCACTACTAGTATATCATTTAAGTGTACGATGCTTTAAGATGTGCACTACTAGTATATTAATTAAGTGTACGATGCTTTAAGATGTGCACTAAATGTATATCAAGTAAGTGTACGATGCTTTAAGATGCGCACTACTAGTATATTAATTAAGTGTATGATGCTTTAAGATGTGCACTACTAGTATATTAATTAAGTGTACAATGCTTTAAGATGTGCACTACTAGTATATTAATTAAGTGTATGATGCTTTCAGATGTGCACTACTAGTATATTAATTAAGTGTATGATGCTTTAAGATGTGCACTACTAGTATATTAATTAAGTGTATGATACTTTATGCTTTTAGATGTGCACTACTAGTATATTAATTAAGTGTATGATGCTTTATGCTTTAAGATGTGCACTACTAGTATATTAATTATGTGTATGATGCTTTAAGATGTGCACTACTAGTATATTAATTAAGTGTACGATGCTTTAAGATGCGCACTACTAGTATATTAATTAAGTGTATGATGCTTTAAGATGTGCACTACTAGTATATTAATTAAGTGTACAATGCTTTAAGATGTGCACTACTAGTATATTAATTAAGTGTATGATGCTTTCAGATGTGCACTACTAGTAAATTAATTAAGTGTATGATGCTTTAAGATGTGCACTACTAGTATATTAATTAAGTGTATGATACTTTATGCTTTTAGATGTGCACTACTAGTATATTAATTAAGTGTATGATGCTTTATGCTTTAAGATGTGCACTACTAGTATATTAATTATGTGTATGATGCTTTAAGATGTGCACTACTAGTATATTAATTAAGTGTATGATGCTTTAAGCTGTGCACTACTAGTATATTAATTAAGTGTACGATGCTTTAAGATGTGCACTAAATGTATATCAATTAAGTGTACGATGCTTTAAGATGTGCACTACTAGTATATTAATTAAGTGTACGATGCTTTAAGATGTACACTACTAGTATATTAATTAAGTGTACGATGCTTTAAGATGTGCATTACTAGTATATTAATTCAGTGTATGATGCTTTAAGCTGTGCACTACTAGTATATTAATTAAGTGTACGATGCTTTAAGATGTGCATTACTAGTATATTAATTCAGTGTATGATGCTTTAAGCTGTGCACTACTAGTATATTAATTAAGTGTACGATGCTTTAAGATGTGCACTAAATGTATATCAATTAAGTGTACGATGCTTTAAGATTTGCACTACTAGTATATTAATTAAGTGTACGATGCTTTAAGATGTACACTACTAGTATATTAATTAAGTGTACGATGCTTTAAGATGTGCATTACTAGTATATTAATTCAGTGTATGATGCTTTAAGCTGTGCACTACTAGTATATTAATTAAGTGTACGATGCTTTAAGATGTGCATTACTAGTATATTAATTCAGTGTATGATGCTTTAAGCTGTGCACTACTAGTATATTAATTAAGTGTACGATGCTTTAAGATGTGCACTAGTAGTATATTAATTAAGTGTACGATGCTTTAAGATGTGCACTACTAGTATATTAATTAAGTGTACGATGCTTTAAGATGTACACTACTAGTATATTAATTGAGGGTACGATGCTTTAAGATGTGCATTACTAGTATATTAATTCAGTGTATGATGCTTTAAGCTGTGCACTACTAGTATATTAATTAAGTGTATGATGCTTTAAGATGTGCACTACTAGTATATTAATTAAGTGTACGATGCTTTAAGATGTACACTACTAGTATATTAATTAAGTGTACGATGCTTTAAGATGTGCATTACTAGTATATTAATTCAGTGTATGATGCTTTAAGCTGTGCACTACTAGTATATTAATTAAGTGTACGATGCTTTAAGATGTGCATTACTAGTATATTAATTCAGTGTATGATGCTTTAAGCTGTGCACTACTAGTATATTAATTAAGTGTACGATGCTTTAAGATGTGCACTAAATGTATATCAATTAAGTGTACGATGCTTTAAGATGTGCACTACTAGTATATTAATTAAGTGTACGATGCTTTAAGATGTGCACTACTAGTATATTAATTAAGTGTACGATGCTTTAAGATGTGCACTACTAGTATATTAATTAAGTGTACGATGCTTTAAGATGTGCACTACTAGGATATTAATTAAGGGTACGATGCTTTAAGATGTGCACTACTAGTAATTAAGTAAGTGTATGATGCTTTCAGATGTGCACTACTAGTATATTAATTAAGTGTATGATGCTTTAAGATGTGCACTACTAGTATATTAATTAAGTGTATGATGCTTTATGCTTTAAGATGTGCACTACTAGTATATTAATTAAGTGTATGATGCTTTAAGATGTGCACTACTAGTATATTAATTAAGTGTATGATGCTTTAAGATGTGCACTACTAGTATATTAATTAAGTATGTGATGCTTTAAGATGTGCACTACTAGTATATTAATTAAGTGTACGATGCTTTAAGATGTGCACTAAATGTATATCAATTAAGTGTACGATGCTTTAAGATGTGCACTACTAGTATATTAATTAAGTGTACGATGCTTTAAGATGTGCACTGAATGTATATCAATTAAGTGTACGATGCTTTAAGATGTGCACTACTAGTATATTAATTAAGTGTACGATGCTTTAAGATGTGCACTACTAGTATATTAATTAAGTGTGCGATGCTTTAAGATGTGCACTACTAGTATATTAATTAAGTGTACGATGCTTTAAGATTTGCACTACTAGTATATTAATTAAGTGTACGATGCTTTAAGATGTGCACTATTAGTATATCAATTAAGTGTATGATGCTTTCAGATGTGCACTACTAGTATATCAATTAAGTGTATGATGCTTTAAGATGTGCACTACTAGTATATCAATTAAGTGTACGATGCTTTAAGATTTGCACTACTAGTATATTAATTAAGTGTACGATGCTTTAAGATGTACACTACTAGTATATTAATTAAGTGTACGATGCTTTAAGATGTGCATTACTAGTATATTAATTCAGTGTATGATGCTTTAAGCTGTGCACTACTAGTATATTAATTAAGTGTACGATGCTTTAAGATGTGCATTACTAGTATATTAATTCAGTGTATGATGCTTTAAGCTGTGCACTACTAGTATATTAATTAAGTGTACGATGCTTTAAGATGTGCACTAGTAGTATATTAATTAAGTGTACGATGCTTTAAGATGTGCACTACTAGTATATTAATTAAGTGTACGATGCTTTAAGATGTACACTACTAGTATATTAATTGAGGGTACGATGCTTTAAGATGTGCATTACTAGTATATTAATTCAGTGTATGATGCTTTAAGCTGTGCACTACTAGTATATTAATTAAGTGTATGATGCTTTAAGATGTGCACTACTAGTATATTAATTAAGTGTACGATGCTTTAAGATGTACACTACTAGTATATTAATTAAGTGTACGATGCTTTAAGATGTGCATTACTAGTATATTAATTCAGTGTATGATGCTTTAAGCTGTGCACTACTAGTATATTAATTAAGTGTACGATGCTTTAAGATGTGCATTACTAGTATATTAATTCAGTGTATGATGCTTTAAGCTGTGCACTACTAGTATATTAATTAAGTGTACGATGCTTTAAGATGTGCACTAAATGTATATCAATTAAGTGTACGATGCTTTAAGATGTGCACTACTAGTATATTAATTAAGTGTACGATGCTTTAAGATGTGCACTACTAGTATATTAATTAAGTGTACGATGCTTTAAGATGTGCACTACTAGTATATTAATTAAGTGTACGATGCTTTAAGATGTGCACTACTAGGATATTAATTAAGGGTACGATGCTTTAAGATGTGCACTACTAGTAATTAAGTAAGTGTATGATGCTTTCAGATGTGCACTACTAGTATATTAATTAAGTGTATGATGCTTTAAGATGTGCACTACTAGTATATTAATTAAGTGTATGATGCTTTATGCTTTAAGATGTGCACTACTAGTATATTAATTAAGTGTATGATGCTTTAAGATGTGCACTACTAGTATATTAATTAAGTGTATGATGCTTTAAGATGTGCACTACTAGTATATTAATTAAGTATGTGATGCTTTAAGATGTGCACTACTAGTATATTAATTAAGTGTACGATGCTTTAAGATGTGCACTAAATGTATATCAATTAAGTGTACGATGCTTTAAGATGTGCACTACTAGTATATTAATTAAGTGTACGATGCTTTAAGATGTGCACTGAATGTATATCAATTAAGTGTACGATGCTTTAAGATGTGCACTACTAGTATATTAATTAAGTGTACGATGCTTTAAGATGTGCACTACTAGTATATTAATTAAGTGTGCGATGCTTTAAGATGTGCACTACTAGTATATTAATTAAGTGTACGATGCTTTAAGATTTGCACTACTAGTATATTAATTAAGTGTACGATGCTTTAAGATGTGCACTATTAGTATATCAATTAAGTGTATGATGCTTTCAGATGTGCACTACTAGTATATCAATTAAGTGTATGATGCTTTAAGATGTGCACTACTAGTATATCAATTAAGTGTACGATGCTTTAAGATGTGCACGGATTTGGACGTAAACATGTCGGAGTCGATCCTCTACACAAGTTATACACCCTTGACTTTGGGATGCTATAGGATATTTCATTCAAATCCAATATCAAAATCGAAACAATACAAGAGGTCCAAAATAGACTGTATTGACCAATAATACTTTTTATTAAAATCAACTTTCAGAGTATTGTTACCGGTCCCATCCATCCTTCCCTACCTCATATTTGTGCTGAAGTTTGATAAGTGCCACTGAAAGGAGAAGTAATAATGGATAACAATTGTTGTTTTCCTTCTTTACTAAATTGAGCAAATGAACTGATATGATAATAACATAGAGCTTGGAATATAAATTCTGATTGAACACTATAAGATGGGTCATGTTATAAGCTAACTTTACATTAATCCATTAGATAAGAACTCTATAATATTTCATCTGTAATGTTGGCCTTTTTGTTTTTCGTGTACAAATATTGTGTTTTGTTGAATATATTTGAAACACAATATGTTTCAACCAATAAATCCAACAGTATAGCTTGCTGTAAACTGTAACAGAGGTCCATGCAGTAAGATGTAACACTGAAACAAACGATTGTAACGAAGGTATTCATGCAGTAAGATATATAACACTGAAACAAACGACTGTAACGCAGATATTCATGCAGTAAAAAGTAACACTGAAACAAACGACTGTAACGCAGGTATACATGCAGTAAGATGTAACACTGAAACAAACGACTGTAACGCAGGTATACATGCAGTAAGATGTAACACTGAAACAAACAAGAATACAATAACGGTTGTTACACTATTATTCGCAACAGATTAGGTATTCAAAGCTTAAAAGGGCTGTCTTGGGAATTTGCTCAAAACACGCTAATATTGACCGGTTTGAACAGGTTCACAGTGTGACGTAAGAAGTAACATATTAATAGGCATATTACGATTTTTAATAAATAATAATCTCAGCGGCGTAGCTACCTTATTACCTATTAGACAAAAATGCCCAGGCCTGCACATAATTTTCACAAGCATGGTTAACAAATATAATAATGAAATAAAAGTGTCTGAATTCGTTGTATATAATTAGAAATATACTTCAAAATGAATCAGGGATGTTCTACATTTTCATTTTATTTTCATTTCTCCGAGTGTGTGGGAGAGGGAGGGGCGGGGTGCATGCCGGACCCCCAAATAACACTTAGATTATAAAAAATCGGGCTTGCACATCCAAACAAGGTTTAGATAAGCCCGTTCGATAAAACCAGACAGAAATAAAGTTGCTAGAAAGATGACAAGAGCATGTTCAAAAAGGTCAAAATGTTCGCCATCATGTTTATAACTGTCAAATCCTTCCTGCCTACTAATGAGAGGTGTATGCGCCTGTCTGGATAAATAATGACACCTCATACATTAGGCAGAGATACAATATAATGAGTTCTAAGTGTTACACGTGACATGTACTTTAATAAATAAAATGTACTAGCATTCGCCGGTTATGATGACCTGTGCAAGAGCAGGCATATCGAGCATGGTATACTTAGTTACTACAGGAGCATCCATCTGGTGGTACACACATAGTTACAGCTTATGACTACATGCTGGTATCTGGACGTTGGTACCCGGACGTACTACCTGCTGGTTCCCGGACGTACTTCCTTCTGATACATTGACGTAAGACCGGCTTGTACCAGGACGGACTACATGCTGGTACCAGTACGTACTTCTGATACCTTGACGTACTACCGGCTGGTACCCGGACGTATTACCTGCTGGTATCTGGACGTACTACCTGCTGGTACCTGGATGTACTTCCTTCTGATACCTTGACGTACTACCGGCTGGTACACGGACGTTCTACCGACTGTACATGGAGTTACTACCTGCTGGCACCAGGATGTACTTACTTCTGATACCTTGACGTACTACCGGCTGGTACATGGACGTTCTACCGACTGTACCTGGAGTTACTACCTGCTGGCACCAGGATGTACTTACTTCGGATACCTTGACATACTACCGGCTTGTACCCGGAAATACTAGCTGCTGGTACCGGGACGTACTATCTGTAGATACCCGGACGTACTACCGGCTGGTACCCGGACATACTACATGCTGGTACCAGGACATATTACCTGCTGGTACCTGGATGTACCTCTTTCTGATACCTTGACGTACTACCTGCTGGTACCCGGACGTACTACCAACTGGTACCTGGACGTACTTACTTCTGATACCTTGATGTACTACCGACTGGTACCCGGACGTATTACCTGCTGGTACCCGGACGTACTACCTGCTGGTACCTGGACGTACTTTCCTTTGGTACCTGGACATGCTACCTGCTGGTAACCGGCCGTACTACATGCTGGTACCTGAACGTACTACCTGCTGGTACCTGGACGTACTACATTGTACCTGCTGGTACCCGGACGTACTACCTGCTAGTACCCGGACGTACTACCTACTGGTACCTGGAAGTACTACATTGTACTTGCTGGTACCCGGACGTACTACCTACTGGTACCTGGAAGTACTACATTGTACATGCTGGTACCCGGACGTACTACCTACTGGTACCTGGACGTATTACATTGTACTTGCTGGTACCCGGACGTACTACCTGTTGTCCGTCCGTCGTCCGTTAACATTTTTATGTCAACACTCTAACGCCTTCAGTTTGCATCCGATCTTTATCAAACTGGGCTAATCTTAATATCCATAAGAGCTCGGACGACTTCGAAAACCATCGATATCGGATAAAAAAACGTCCAGTTACAGCCCTCGATTAAACGGAAAATGCTATATGTTGCCTTTTCAACACACTAGCGCCTTCATATTATATCCGATTTTTATCAAACTTGGCCCGAGTCATAATATCAATGAAGGCTCGGATTAGTCAACTGCTAACATAAGGAATCACATGTTGTTTGAAATGGAACACTGAGCAGAGAGCCATGTAGGTCCTAATTAATCCAAGTAGGTCCTAATTGATTTATAAGAACAGAGCATCGCACACGATGTGTTAGTTAAAGTGTTAAATGTGTTAATTAGGTCAAGACTGAGATATTACAATCTAATTCGAGTACTTTCGACTGAAAATTGTTTAAGGTAAGATTATTTTTTTTTAAAAATGCTCCAGTTTATCTAATTACAGCTTATAGCAAATATAAGCTTTAACATGTATAACAACAATGGATTAATACTGTTTGAATATAATGATAACAATTACTGGAGTTTCTTTATTACTTCTAAATCATATTACCTTATAACGCTATAAAAGTAAGTATTTTAAATAATAAAAAATAATAAATCTATAAATACAATGATATGTAAATGAATGAATGAATGGTATTTTACGGCACGTCGACACATAAATAGGTCATATTGTGCGCAAAAACTGATGAAAGATCAAGAAATGAAGTAGTAATTGAAAATTAATGTAAATGTATAAAGATAAAAGTATTTACAAATAAGGAATGATATGGTAGTAATATAAACTATGTATATATGTAAATCAACAAATGCCCGTCAACAGGTGTGTAAACAATTAAATATATATAAGAACATATTATAATGATTTATAAAGTCTGATTTCTTTCAGAAAATCTAAAACAAGACTAAAATCTATAGTATCAAATAACTTCATAGTATTAACTGTGTAGAACCTTTGTCGCATAGGATCAAAGTCTACACATTCCAACAAGATATGTTTGACCGTTAACGGTGCAAAACAGGGTATGATAAGTAAAAAAAAAAAGCAGTCCATCTGCACTTTAGTATAATCTCAAATGTTCAAAATTGTATCTTCGTAATAGAGAAACTCGTTGAAATGGAAAGTCATTAAAGATTATAAGAATCTTACATGGATATCCGGTGAAGATAGGGAATTCCAACCCAAGGTATACGTGTTTTTATCGGAACCGAGGCTCTGCCGAGGGTCCGATTAAAACATTTATACCGAGGGTTGGAATTCCCTATTTGAACCGGATACCCGTGATAGATTCTTTTTCTTGCATATCAGAGACATTGTGTGCGTTGACGCCGCCAGCTATTAACGTTTTGCATGTTATCCTGCATACCGGATGTTGGCGCGCGTGAATTTTATCTCGACCCTTGGGTGAGATGGAAATATCTAGCCCCGGTAAAATGGCGGATATCCTTGTCCGGTATGCAAGAAATAATTATTACCGGACATTTACTAAAATGATCTTAATTTCATGTAGTTTATCGTCTGTGTTAAGGTAGCCAACAACAGCCAACTTTTACCAAATATGTACACCATTTCAAAACCTTCTGACGACAAGATATATATATAACTGTTAAAACTATATAGACACAATATAAACGGTTTAAACCAGCCAGGTAAACCCCAAAACTGGAGTGTCGAATTAAGAGTTACCAACTCAGAATTCATTTTACGCCTACCCAAGAACCAATAAATCTTTACTTTCGGCATATATACATTAGTATATTACCTGAACACATGGATGAAGTTTTGATAAACGTTTTGGTATTGTAATTTTGCCGTTATTTGGCGGGTTAGTTTCTTTAACATTGGCTTATATAGAAACATTTTTGGATTGAACGCGTGTTTTTATATAGCTGCGCGCGTTCTGTGAATACTACATTTCCTATAGAATAGAATAGAATGGAATAGAATAGAATAGAAAATATTTTATTTCCAATCATTGGCCATCACTGGCATAGTAATCACATAATAATTTGGATATATATATGAGGTTATAAAATAACAAAAGCGTAATTTTGATTATACAACATAATTAACATAAGTAAACATCTAATTAGGCATAAAACAACAATAACAGTTTATCAATTCAAGAACTTCAATAAGTTCTTACAGCTACATTTCTATTAAGCAGTTATGTGCACATTATATTTATGAAAAATCCATGATTTATAAGACTAACATGACAGACATGTTTTGTTACTTATATTACAGTTCAAATGATTAAATCTCATGGTATAACATGTGTTAATAAACCCTGCTGTTCTACTGATTATATACTCATCTTCATTACTTAACAAGAAAGCAAACTGATTTGTGCATGATAAAGTATTGAAATGTTTACATGTATTAGAGATCTCTGTTGTAAAGTCATTTCTTACTGTAGCATATTTTGGACATTCCGACATAAAATGAATTTCACTTTCAATTTGATTAGTATCACAAAGTTTACAGAGTCTGTCTGTTAATGGAATATGCTTGTACCGACCAAGTTCTATTTCCAGTTTATGCGCGCTTATTTTAATTTTAGTAAGACAAGATCTAACCTTAGGATCCTTAACAACATGTAGATATTTTTCAAACTCAAATACATAACACTTTTGACTTATATATACTGAAGCGAAAAAGAAACGCAACTCGGGAATTTCCGCTATATATCGTATGTACAATATGCTGCTTTAATCGAATGGTACATGGCTATACGTAAGATCTTTTCTTTCGAAAAAAAACCCAAACACATAACACAGCAAATAGTATTCCTTCAAAGTTTCATTATTGACAGAGTATGCGTTGTGCGTGTGAGCAAACTTAGGATGCAACATTTTGCAAACTCGTTACGTTAAATGGCTCAATTTTTCAGAGAGGAACTTCAACATTTATGAATTTACTGTGATTAAAACGTCTACAACATCACGTTGTTTTTTTACAAAACATCTTGGAATTTCTTCGGAATATTGTGGAATTAAGTGTGCAGTCTATACAATATGTAGTTAGAAATTCCCGAGTTGCGTTTCTTCATCGCTTCAGTATTTATAGGAATAATGCAATCTCTACCCAGAGTTCCTCATTTGACTCTGTCAACGTCAAAGGAAGTAGGGCGAACGGTTTGGTCACGTGATTATTCAAAAAAGTTATGACGATGTTTATAATCAATCCTTTTGCGTGATCAGCAAAGATAAAATATAGACCTATATTAAATAATTTCAATTTTTATTTCTATGACTTAATTTGTTTTAGTAATTTTCTGCTATCGAGCTTCGGTTTGAAAATATGCGTTTCGATTGGGGAGACGCTTAAGTACGTATTATTTGTGCAGTAAAATAGTCCCGATTAAAACTAAATTGTTTTCATGCATTATTTCAAATCTTGCAACATCTAATTTGCAGATATTCTGAAAAATTTATTTACACAAGAAATAAATAAGTTTCAGGCAAACATATTCAAATTTAACAGGTTTTACCAAAATCTTGTAATTTAGTAGTTAGCAGAGATATATGTGAGTGCAAGGAACGATAACTCTGCGTGGAGATTGGGAATAATGAACCTTGTACCGATAGTTCACAAACATTTTTGATCGGATCTTCATTTCACAGAAATCATTGCCGGTGATTTCTATTGTTCGGGGCGCTTGTTTCAGCCAAAGGTTTTTCAGCATTAACGTAAGCAATTTTAGTATTACGTAAATTAAATATATATCATTAGAACTGGAATCTTTAGTGGTAAATAAAAATATCTTGGTTTTAAAAATCGGTTGAGAAATAAATATTTTACAGCCAAATTCCTTGTTGCTGGGACAGCAGAAAATTAAAAAAATCTCAAATAACGGTTAGCCTTAATATGTTGCAGTAAAACTTTCAGAGTTTCTTAATTTATATTTACCCAACACATTCAAACTATTTTCGCGTACAATTTTTTTTTTTTTATATATTTCAAATATATGATGCAGCAGAATTTTGCATTTGACATTTTTATTTTTCGACCGTTTTTGAAAAATAAGGCATTCTTATTTATCACTAAAAATATCTGTTTCACTGATATGCATTTTATTTAGGTACTAGTTGAGTTTTTTCTTACAAGTAAAAACAAACACACCATTACCTGAAGCAAGCGCCCTGAACGATAGTAGGCTGTTTCGTATTGGTTGTTTTACATTATGTAAACGCATTCGCCGATTAAAAACAATGTTTTTCTTTTTTTCCAGATTGATTCGCCAATATGCGTCATCAACCACTTGTGTTCTTGTGTATTGTTGTATGCCATATGACACTTATCCTCCAATCTGAAGCAATGTTTGGTTTGTGTTCAACGGATTGGATGTCAAATTCCGGTTGTTTTGACCTCAATGATGAATGTAACGCGGTGGGTATAAGTGCTATAGTACCTTGTTTTACTGTTATGTGCTTAAAAGTGTATGGTAATTAGTTTTGGCACCACTTCTAACATATGTTATCTGTTTTAAGCAACATTAAATATGAGGTAGTGCAGTACCTACAGAACGCATACATCATGAAACACGCATTTACACAATGATTTACACGTACAACAATGTTTATAAATCCTTGATGATACTTAGAAGACCCAATGCCAAAACAACATATTCCATATGTATAAACATTTTATGAACTTAAAAAAGCACAGTTTCCATTTTAAACTGTCGACTGAAAACCGTTTCCCTCTAAATTGTTTTTCAAAATGGCGAAGTCACGCGATCATGTCTCGGAATTTCTATGCAAGACTTTACGAGATTTCCTTCTTCGCTCTATTCGAGTCTCAACTCCTTGTGTCGTACATACCCTTCTTTATACCAACACTTACATGAAAGTCGAGTGCCAAGACATCACAAACCCAAAAGTGTTGACAATAGCGGTAACGCATCGGAACGTATATTATAGTGGCTAAATAGGCACCTGAGGCGGGTGGGTAAGATCTTCTAAATGGTACTGTTGATGTATTTTATAAGAACATTTTATCTCAACCAAACTTTTCTTTATCATACATTCATTAATATAAAGGTTTCCTTTTATCTTTTTGTCCGAAAACAGAAGGGCGGAGCCTGTTTCCATGACGGTGTTGGCGACCACGGTGAAGGTTGTGTATGTAGGCAGATAACGAATGGTACGCTCTACAATGTGATCACCCATAGTCATATTCCAAATGTGGGAAATAGCTTGACTGGCGGGTGAAATATCTGAGATTTATATACATGAAATGATGTCAATATTCAGATTCGTTGTGTTTTAAAAATACTTTTATCTGCGTTTGACTTGGAGTTGATATATGTGTGTTAGTATGACATAAATGACAATGGATAACGAAAGTTTGCAATTACGTCATCATTACGTCATCTTTAATACCTTATCATTGTATACAAAAATAAAACATGCCAGTTGCGTCCTTTATCTCCCTAGATACATTATTATGAGATTTTTCACATAACGTTCTATGACGCAGATTTTCACTGGTTTGTCTTGATAAAGTGACAATTCGTAAAAGAAATGTACCCGAATAGTTAAAGGGACATATGACAATCTTGAGTTTTATTCAAACATTACAATTTGCTCCTCGATTTATTTATCCTGCGTCATTTTGACTTTAAAAGTGCTTGCATATTATTAAATAAAAAAATGAGATTTCAATTTTCTTCACTATTTTACCAAATTTTTAAAATATATTATTGGTGCAATATTATAAAAAGTTAATAATATGTAAACATAATTTGCTCTGAACTATTCTAACAATTAATTTTAATGATTGAACAAAAGCATGTTAAGATAAAAACTATCGGGACGCCGGGAGTTTTTAAACAAGAGGTCAATGACCTTGAAGCTCTACTGACTGATTTTGATTTCAGGAAGTAGTCGCTACAAACTTGTATTTTGAAAAACTATTTTTAGCCATGGCGGCCATCTTGAATTTCCGGCCGACCTGAAATTTTGCTAGGATCAATTAGACATCAAGAGCAACATTCGACGTTTCATGAAAATCCGTTAAGTAGTTTCAGAGGAGTAGTCGCTACAAGTTTTCATTATATAACTCTATGTAAACAAAGATGGCCACTGATAGCCATGTTTAACGTCGAATCAAAACGATTTTTGACAAGAACCAACATCATGTCATGCTGATCATTTTAAAAAAAGTCACATATCAATGTCACTTACAGTTTTCAAAAAGTAGTCGCTACAAACTTGTATTTAAAAAAACTATTTTTAGCTTTGGCGGCCATCTTGGATTTCGCATCAACATGAATTTTTGCTAGGATCAACTAGACTTCATGGGCAACATTTCTATAAATTTTCATGAAAATCCATTCAGTAGTTTCAGAGGAGTAGTCGCTACAAAATAATGTTTACGGACGGACAGACAGACGGACGCCGCACAACGGCATAAGCTCTGCTGATCTCTGATCAGTCGAGCTAAAAATCAAAATTGCCGTGTGTCCCTTTAAGACCAGGGGGAACGCATAATGTGCCCATGTTTTCGTCAGCAATCACATTAATAAGCAACAACATAGGGTGTGTAATTATTAAGAACGAAGGAGTAAATGCAATTAGGTCAAAACTAAACAGTCATGAATGAAATTACAGACTTGATCAACTAACAACTTAACAGGTCCCGCCTCTTTCCATTAACAACAGGTATCATTCAGTCAAAAGCATTTACATTTGCTCGCGCATACGAACGTATGTATTCAAAACTTACCAATAACATCTTGCAAGACAATAACATATACTATACTAATTTCAGTGATTGATTTTGAATTGTACTATTAGCTTTTGAACATTGCAACGTCAAAAACACTTGAAACTTAAAACCATCAAGTCATTGATTTCATCTAATAACATATTTTGTTACACTCTCATTAAACTCCGCAGCGATTTGTTTAACCCTTTTGGGAATGGCACCGGTACCTATGGGAAGTCATAACCGTCAAAATGTGGACATTTACAAACCATTCAATGACAGGTCGTTTAATTCAACACGTATTGATTTGATGCGACGTGTAAACTCTGTTCATTCATTACAGAGTGAATTAATACGGTTCGAAGTGAAATGATACGGTGTAAAATGTCAAACCATACGACGCAAATAGAAATCATTCAGTGCAATGACAAACCATTTGACAAAAAAAGTAATGCAATACAATAAAATAAAATAAAACTTAAACGATTCATCGAAAAATGTGAAGTGATACACAGCAAAGTAAATCAGTATGATGCAATATGAATCATTTTAACGCAAACACATTTAGTCTGGTGGTAAGTAAAACAATCGGACGAAAACAAAGTCGGTGCAATGCAAACACAATCCGTCCGACAGAAACTGATTTCATTACGTGCAAAGTAAAACGGTACGATATCGGCATCACTGTCGATATTTGCCACATTACTTGCAGGGTTATTTCCCCTACATTAGTACTGGCTTTATGATAAACAAGAAGCCCAAGAGGGCATGTGGACGCTCTACTGGCTCAAGATAAAGTTTATGTATAAGGGGCCACAAGTCTTTCAAAATCATTCAACCGGAACATGGTGTTGATATACGCAACTAGGCTTGGTACTAATCATCCCTGCAAAGTTTCGTTGATATCCAGCCAGAGGTTCGGGAGAACTAGTCTAGACAAAGTAAGTGTATTAAAACCTTTAAGGGCTCATAACTCTTCCAAAATTCATTCAACCAGAACATGGCAATGACAGATGCAACGAGGCTTAATACTGATCATCCCCGCCAAGATTCACTAAAAACTGGCAAATAGTTCAGAAGATACTAATCTGCACAAAGTTTGTGTATTAAAACATTTAAAGGGCCATAACTCTGTCAGAAAAATAATTAAATCAAAATATGTTGATGATATGCACAACTAGGCTTGATACTGATCATCCTTGTCAAGTTTCGCCTATATCCAGCAGGGGTTCAGAAGAACTAGCCCGGAAAAAAAATGTGGTATCAAAATCCTTTAAAGGGCCATAACTCTGCCGAATATCTGTAAACCGGAACGCGACAACGGCATGCACAACTAGGCTTGGTGCTGATCATCCCTGCAAAGTTTCATTGAAATCTGGCGAGGGGTTCAGGAAAAGTAGATCAGACAAAGTTTGTGTATTAAAACCTTTAAAGGGTCATAATTCTTCCAAAAATCATTTAACCGGAACACGGCAATGATTTGCACAACTAGATATGGAATTGATCGTCCCTAAAAAGTTTGTTAAAATCAAACCTTTAAAGGGCTATAACTCCGTCAAAATCATTCAACTGGAACACGGTGACTATGTACAACTAGGCTTGGTACTGATCATCCCTGCAAAGTTTCAATGAAATCCGGCCAAATGAAGGACCTTTCGTCTTAATGAGGCCGAGATATAGCATATTTCAGAAAATCAAGGGCCATGACTCCGATGTAAAAGGTCCAATCTGGTCGGTTTTCGAACTTATCCGAGCTTTCATTGATATTAACAATCTGGTAAAATTTCGTAAAGATCGGATGAAAGATGAAAACCCTATCGTCTTAACGAGGCAAAATATAGGATTTTTAACTAAATCAAGGGCCATAACTCCACTGTTACTGGTCCGATCTGGCTTGGTTTTCAAACTTCTCTGAGCTGTCATTGATATTAACCATCTGGTAAAGTTTCGTAAAGATCGCATGAAAATTGAGGACCCTATTATCTTAACGAGGCACAATATAGCATTTTTAACTAAATCAAGGGCCATAACTCCACTGTTACTGGTCCGATCTGGCTTGGTTTTCAAACTTCTCTGAGCTGTCATTGATATTAACCATCTGGTAAAGTTTCGTAAAGATCGCATGAAAATTGAGGACCCTATTATCTTAACGAGGCACAATATAGCATTTTTAACTAAATCAAGGGCCATAACTCCACTGTTACTGGTCCGATCTTGCTGGTTTTCGAATTTTTCCGAGCTTTCAATGATATTAACAATCTGGTAAAGCTTTGTAAAGATCGGATGAAAAATGAAGGCCCTATCGTCTTAACTAGGCAAAATATAGCATTTTTAACTAAATCAAGGGCCATAACTCCGCTGTTACTGGTCCGATCTAGCTAGTTTTTGAACTTTGCCGAGCTTTCATTGATATTAACAATCTTTGCAAGTTTGGTAAAGATCAGATGCTGGAATGTTCACAAGGCAGAAAATGGCATTTTTCAGAAAAAAAACAAGGGCCATAACTCTGGTGTTACTGACCCAATTTAGCTGGTTTTCGAACTTGTCTGAGCTTTTATTGATATTAACAATCTGCGCAAGTTTGGTAAATATCATATAATACATGAAGGTGCTAGAGTGTTCACAAGGCAGAATATGGCATTTCTTTTAGGAAAAAAGGCCATAACTCTGGTGTTACCGACCCAATTAAGCTCGTTTTTGAACTTGTCTAAGCTGTCATTGGTATTAATAATCTATGCAAGTTTGGATCAAATAATAAATGAAGGTGCTAGAGTGTTCACAAGGCAGAAAATGGCATTTTTCAGAAAAAAAGGACCATAACTCTGGTGTTACTGACCCAATTTAGCTGGTTTTCAAATTTTTCGAGCTTTCATTGATATTAACAATATTTGCCAGTTTGGTAAAGATCACATAATAAATGAAGGTGCTAGAGTGTTCACAAGGCTTAATATGGCATTTTTCAGCAAAACAAGGACCATAACTCCGGTGTTACTGACCCAATTTAGCCGGTTTTCGAACTTGTCCAAGCTTTCTTTAGTATTAACAATCTTTGCAAGTCTGTTAAAGATCAAATAAAAAATGAAGGTGCTAGAGTGTTCACAAGGCAGAAAAATAGATCTTTAGAAAAAAACAAGGGCCATAACTCTGGTGTTACTGGACAATTTAGCTGTTTTCCGAACTTGTTCGAGCTTTCATTGATATTAACAATCTGTGCAAGTTTGGTAAAGATCAAATAATAAATGAAGGTGCTAGAGTGTTCACAAGGCATAAAATAGCATTTTTCAGAAAAATCAAGGGCCATAACTCTGGTGTTACTGACCAATTTAGATGATTTTCGAACTTGTCCAAGCTTTCATTAGTATTAACAATCTGTGCAAGTTTGGTAAAGATCAAATAGTAAATGAAGGTGCTAGAGCATTCACAAGATAGAAAATAGCATTTTTCAGAAAAATCAAGGGCCATAACTCCGATGTTACTAATCCGATTTGGCTGGTTTTCAAACTTGTCCGAGCTTTCATTGATATTAACAATCTGTCTGTGCAAGTTTGGTAAAGATCAAATAATAAATGAAGGTGCTAGAGTGTTCACAATGCTTAATATGGCATTGTTCAGCAAAAACAAGGGCCATAACTCCGGTGAAATTAATCCGATCTGGCTGGTTTTCGAACTTGTCCGAGATTTTATTGATATAAAGACACTGGTAAAGTTTCGTAAAGATTCGATTAATAATGAAGGCCATAGAGTGTTCACAAGGCAAATGTTAACCGACGACGGACGGACGACGGACGACGGACAACTCGCCATCCCATAAGGCCAGTAGAGCTAAAAAGCAGTGTGTTCTTTTCAATGATAAGCTTTATTAACCGTATATATACTTTTGTGAAGATCGGGAGGCATAGGAACTTCCGTCTTCTCACAACAACAAATACAAAAAAGGTTCTCAATACGTTATTTTTCTTCTTTTTTTATTATTTAAAAACTTGCTTACACTTGTGTGTGTGTTTCATTGCATCCTGGATCGGATCGTTCTTAATATATTGGGGAAGTGAGAGTGTGTGTGTGTGTGGTGGGTGTGGGTGTGGGGAGGGGGAGGGTCTACAGGACTGTCGGCTTATTTGGACTGCAGTACAGGGAGTCATAGTGTTTCATCAGCAAGTAGTAACAATTTAGCTATTAATAAATTGGTGGTTGATAGTTACTGTCAGACTTGTGTTAACAGTCTCTTTGATTGAGAAACTACATTAAGCAGCCATGCAGCTTTATCAATTTACTGACACTATTCTCAATATGGAGGGAGTGTCTTATTTACATGAATATTTAGATTTTCATATTACCTTCAGCTTAAATTCCACTAAAATGGGCCTGTATTGTTAAGCAGCCACCTGTGCTAAGTGGTCAGTTTTGGTACTTCCCCTGGATGGCTGCTTAAGACAGCGTTGTATTAAAATGTATTCATGGTTTAATACTGCTTTTCTTCAGATATAATCTACATAGCATTTTTGCAAGCTATTGAAGATATCAGAATATGCATAGAAATATGCCTCCCGATCTTCACAAAAGCATACGGTTAATATAGCTTATCATAGAAAAGAACACACTGTTTTTTTTATCATAAAGGTGTATCGGAAGTAAATAAACTCCCATTGATCCCTGTGTAAATTTTAAAAACCTCCCTAGTTGATCATTTTTCAAAATGAAGTTCAAACTAAGATTCACTTACATACTCTTAGTGATGTGGCCTTCCTCTCTAGAAAACTGCTGAGAAAATTAGGGGTCATGTGGCATATAAGAAAATAAAATTCTGATCTTTGTTGCCACCGTAAACAAAATGCATTCATTCGGCACCCCTTACATGTATTCTACTTTCATTTTCAAAACCTTCAAGTGATAAATAAAATCAACATATAGCCATGCAATGGTTCTTACCTCTCACAAACAAGTCAATGAACCCATTTCAGCCAGAAAAACAGACCCTAAATACTCAAAAATGCCTTTTATCACAAGACAAATTGACGGATTATATTATTGGGAACTCATTTCGACTACAACAGGCATGAATACCAAAGTGATTTACTTCCGGTATGCCTATAAGGAAACTTCTTCAAAATTAAAAGTCATTATTTTACCTTCTATGTGTGTTATATATAACATGATAGTAACAATTCCTACCAGTTTTAGTGTTATAGAACAATTATTTTTGAAAATATGTCCATTTCTTCAGATGTCCGCCAAAGTCAAAGCCGAGGCATAATTTGTTGCCTCTAAAAAATAGTGATTATTCTGAAAAACGCGTCATTTTTTTTAATGTTTTACCCACCAATACATGCGATACAGATTGTTTAACCATAAAATCATTGAAAATATGCAGCTGATAAGGAATATAAAAAAATATATGGCAAAAAGGGTAATTGTTTTGCATTTTTAAAAAAAAAATCATTAAAATTTTGTAAAATTAACACTCTGACATTTCCTATCTAACCTGTGTATTACTTGAAATGTGTCAGATGGAATCTGACCAAGTTGGTACTATGACATAAGAAAGGGCAAAATTGGTATTGCATGTCAGTGTATGGTGATTATTTGTTCCAATGTGAATTTTGAATAATCCCAAGCATTAATTATTTCACAAATTGTTGTTTGATAGTCAAGATATATGTGAAATGTAGAAAAGTCTTAAAAAATTGGGCGCAAAAGTTTACTTCATTTAAAGAAAATTGGATTTAAAAAAGGAAATTTACCTCATAATAGAGGTTGTTCCATGGAATTTGTAAATAATGAGAGTGACCGCAAATATCTCAGACTGCCTGATGAGTCATATGAAAGAAGAATTGTTGAAAATGAGGGTGTACTCACTTTCAGTGATGTTGATGGGACTGCGACCAGTGTGGTGCCAATGCGACCAATCTCCACCTGCCGCAACTTGGTTACTCAGTACAGTGAACCCGACTCAGACATACACCCGGACTTGTTTACCAATAACGTATACCACGGATATGAACTGTCAATGATGTTCAATTCTGAAATAAGAAATCACCGTCTTGAAAATAAAGACTCGGGAACCTGATAATGAATACCAAAGTGATTTACTTCCGGTATGCCTTAAACCAGTACTTATGTAGGGGAGATAACCCTTCAAGTAATATGGCAAATATCGACAGTGCTGCCGCCATCGTATCGTTTCACTTCATCAGTTTCTGTCAAACGGGTTGTGTTTGAATTGCACCGACTTTGTTTTCGTCCGATTATTTTACTTACTACCAGAATAAATATGTTTGCGTTAAATTGATTCATATTACATCATACTGATTTACTTTGTTGTGTATCACTTCACATTTTTACGTTTTCATCGTACCGAGTCGTCTTGTATTTTATTGTATTGGATTAGATTTTTAACAAATGGTTTGTTATTGCATTGAATGATTACTATTTGCGTCATATGGTTTGACATTTTACACCGTATCATTTCACTTCGAACCGTATTAATTCACTTTGTAACGAATGAACTGAGTTTACACGTTGTTACGATATACAGTGTTTAGGCTTACTGAAAGCATTTTAGGATTAACACTTTACTATTGATATTTCCTGTATACTACGTCACCAGGATTCGTTCATTAAACATTCTACATGAAACATGGTGTCAGAAGTTAAACCGGACGATACTTTCAGCAAATGCGGCCTGAATTAAGCATTGTCACCATTAAGAATACAACAGAGAGACAAACGAATGTCTAATCTACGAGATTGTAAAGCAAATCCAGGATCTCTCGTGTTTTAAGTGCGGAATTGAGCGTATTATTCCCAGGACTTGTGTTCTTTTCCCGCGAAAATTCACGGTTTATTGACGCGCTTCGTAAGATGGCTTCCAGCAAGCTTCCAGTACCTTTTCCAATGCAGGTAAAGGGTGATCTTAGGGATAATTGGAATTTCTTTGAATCTCAATGGAACAATTATGAAGTAGCAACCGGACTAGAGGGAAAAGACGATAAGATTCGCGCAGCTACGCTATTGAGTGTTATGGAAAAAGATTGCTACCGAATTTTTCAGCATTTAGACATGCCTGAAGACGACCGCGCAAAGTTGAGTGCAATATTGAAGGCACTAAAGGAACACTTTGTACCAAAAACAAACGTTATATATGAACGTTACGTATTTAACACAACAGATCAGTTACAAAACGAAAGTGTAGACGTCTATGTTACCAGACTTAGGGGTCTTTCCAATTCATGTGAATTTGGCGCTCTGCAAAATCAAATGATTCGAGACAGAATAGTGTTAGGCACTAAAGACAGTGGAGCCAGGTCACGGATGCTTCGTGAGCCAGACTTAACACTCGAGAAAGCAGTAGACATGTGTAGAGCGAGTGAGATAGCGGATCACCAAATGAGGAAACGCAGTTCTACAGAAGAGGTGAACTATACGTCAAAACAGAAAGTCACAAAAACATTTGACAAAAGGAAACAACACACGTACTTCAGAACAGAAAGAGCAGAGTATGTGTCGTTACTGTGGTGGAACACACGGCAAGAAAGACTGTCCGGCATATGGAAAAGCGTGTTCAAAATGTAAGAAGAAAAACCATTTCGCGAAAGTCTGCCTACAAAGTTCGAGACCTAAAGTGAACATAGTGGAGGAAACAGACAGTGACGAGTCTATATATACATTGAATGCCTTGACAGATAAACAGTGGTTTGTCAATGTTACCATGTCGGTGCAGAACAATAACAAGACAGTCAAATGTCAGATAGACACAGGTGCCTCGTGTAATGTAATTTCAACCAGTGTGCTGTCAAGCATTACAAAACAAAAGAAGCTGAGAATTACTCCAACAAAAACAAAGCTAAAATTGTATGATGGGGGAACATTAATTCCTGTTGGAAAATGCAACATTAACTGTACCGTAGGTAAAGTGACAGAAACACTTGAATTTCAGCTTGTGGAAATTGAAGGCAAAGATACCTCAACATTGTTGTCGGCAGCAGCTAGTGTGAAATTAGGCATAATGACAGTAAATGTCGTAAACAGTGTGTTACAAATACCTGAAACTACACTAACAGAAGAAAATATTCTTCAAGAATATAGTGATGTTTTCAATGGACTTGGATGCCTACCAGGGACCTACAGCATTGAAATAGATAAAACTATGAAACCAGTTTAGCATCAGCCGCGAAGGGTACCGGTCCCGCAGAAAGCAGAAGTCAAAGCAGAAATTGAAAGACTTGTGAACAAAGGAGTCATTACAAAAGTTGTAGAACCTACTGACTGGATTAGTAGTATGGTGGTTGTGAGAAAACCAAATAAACTTCGAGTATGTTTAGATCCTAAAGATCTTAACAAAGCAATAAAGCGTTCTAAGTACATGATGCCAACAATTGATGACATTCTTCCTAAAGTGTCAAAATGCACAGTTCTCGACGCTAAAGATGGATTTTGGCAAGTGAAACTTGAAGAAAAAAGTAGTTACCTAACAACATTCTGGACTCCTTTCGGTCGATACAGGTGGTTACGCCTACCGTTTGGAATTTCATCAGCACCGGAAGAATTTCAGCGCAGACAACATGAATCGGTAGAAGGACTACAAGGTACAAAAGTTATCGTAGACGATATCTTAGTGTATGGTCAAGGTGAGACCATGGAAGAAGCCATACGAGATCATGATGAGAAACTTGTTAAAGTTCTAGAGCGAGCAAGAGCTGTAGGATTAAAGCTGAAACTTAGACAAACTGAAGTTAGTTATATGGGTCATGTACTCACCTCAAGTGGTGTATGTGCAGATCCAAAGAAGATACAAGCAATATTGGACATGCCAAAGCCAACTGACTTAAAAGGGGTACAGCGTTTTCTTGGATTCGTGACGTATCTTTCCAAATTCTTACCGAATTTGTCAGAAGCATGTGAACATTTGCGAAGGTTAACGACAAAAGATACATTGTGGTATTGGGAATCGCAGCAAGAAGAAGCATTTGCCACTATAAAGAGACTAGTTACTGAACAACCAGTTCTTAGATACTATGATTTGGAAGAAGAAGTAACATTACAGTGTGACGCGAGTGAAGCAGGACTAGGAGCAACATTGCTTCAGAAAGGTCAACCAGTCGCGTTTGCCTCAAGAGCATTGAGCACAGCAGAAAAACATTACGCGCAGATTGAAAAAGAATGTCTAGCCATAGTATTCGCGTGTGAACGGTTTGAACATTACATATATGGTCGTCCTCTAGTCACTGTACATACAGATCACAAACCTCTAGAAACAATCTACAAAAAGCCATTGTTAAACGCGCCAAAGAGACTACAACGTATGCTCTTAAGACTTCAGAAATACAGTTTATGTCTGCAATACACGAAAGGGACAGAGATGTACATAGCTGATACATTATCCAGAGCGTTCCTACCAATGATACAAACGGACAAAGGTAATACTGTTGAAGTATTTAGCGTTCAAGAGCAGAAACTACAACAAGATTTAGCAGCAATTAACTTTGCGGAAACAGTTAACGTGACTGAACAGCGCTTTAAGCAAATTCAAGTACATTCATACCAAGATGAAGCACTACAAACACTTAAGTCGGTTATTCTGTCTGGATGGCCAGACTTGAAAGCAGAAGTACCAGTTTAAATTCGTGAATATTGGAACATTCGTGATGATTTATCAGTTCAAGATGGTATGGTCTACAAAGGATGTAGAATAGTAGTGCCAAAGACTCTTCGTTGTGAAATGCTAACCAGAATACATGCAAGCCATATGGGTGTCGAATCCTGTCTCAGGAAATCACGAGTTGTACTCTACTGGCCAAATATGAACATGAAATCAGTGATCACATTGAAAAATGCAGCATATGCAATGAATATAGTTCCAAGCAACAGAAAGAGACTTTAATAACACATGATGTTCCAGACAGGCCTTGGAGCAAAGTTGGAGTGGACATTTTCACGTTAAAGCAGTCTGATTACTTAGTGACAGTCGATTATTACTCAGATTTCTGGGAATTAGACTTGCTACCGGACACAACATCAGATACGATAATAAACTGTCTGAAAGGCCATTTCAGCAGGCATGGTATTCCGGACACTCTGGTATCAGACAATGGACCTCAACTATGTAGTGTTGAATTCAATAAATTCTCTCAACAATGGGAATTTGACCATGTCACGTCTTCACCGTATCACAGTCAGTTAAACGGAAAGGCAGAATCAGCTGTCAAAATCGCGAAAGGGTTGGCGAAGAAAGCGATCAGGAGCAATAGAGACATTTGGAAAACAATTCTCGACTGGAGAAACACTCCGACAGAAACAATCCGACAGAAACAATGGACAGCAGTCCAGCGCAGCGCCTAATGTCAAGGCGAACAAGACACACATTACCAATTGCGGATGAGCTACTTAAGCCTAAAGAAGTAGAAAACGTACTACAGAAAAAAATGCTGAAACACACGCTATCCAAGTTTCAGTACGATAAAGGAGCCAAGGACTTGCCAGAGTTGGTTATTGGACAATCAATACGTATGGCGCCTCTACCAAATGATCGAGACAAAAAATGGCGGTTCGGAACCTGTGTGGAACAACATTCACCACGGTCCTATATGTCGTCGATGTAAATGGTCATCTATACAGACGCAGCCGAAAATACATCAGATCTACATTAGAAGCCATTCCGGAGTCGATAATCGGTGATCAAAGTGTTTTAATGATCAATGTAATAGTAATGATAAAAAGTGTGTAGAAAAAGCAGCTAATAGAGCAAACCAAAGTGCTAGTGAATCATATGTAAATGCTAGTAAAAATTCAGCCACTAGTGAGAAAGTAAAAGTGAATGGCAAAAGTTCTCAGTGTAAAGAAAAGATCATTCATGTGGAATCATCGCCCAAACCAGAACCAATAAACAGACATCCTGCGATCAATTCTGGAAATCCATCCAAATCAACCAGGACAAGAGACATAAGGCCTCCAAAGAGATATGAAGATTTTGTTTAAGCACATATGTACTTATGACATAGACCAGTTAAGTTAGAAAACATAGTTAGATACATTTAACTTGAATTGTTGTATTACCATGCACAAAGAGTGCTTAAGTCATTGGTAGTGTTTTCTACACTGTTTTTTAGTTGCAGTCCTTATGAGTGGTAAAAGTTAATACCATATGCATATTGACTTAAACTGTTTTAAGTTCATATTTCTTTTCAATGGTATAAGTTACCTGATGCATAGTACAAAGTTAATTTTTCTTTCATTGTTTTGTAAAGAAAGGGGGATGTTACGATATACAGTGTTTAGGCTTACTGAAAGCATTTTAGGATTAACACTTTACTATTGATATTTCCTGTGTACTACGTCACCAGGATTCGTTCATTAAACATTCTACATGAAACACACGTCGCATCGAATCAATATGTACGTCATCAAATGATTTCACGTTGAATTAAACAGCCTGTCATTGAATGGTTTGTAAATATCCACATTTTGACGGTTATGGCTTCCCAATTCACTGTATTAGCCAGGAAACGGGCGTTTTGGAAAATCGCGGCCAATATTTGGGGGAGTGGGTGGGGTAAAAAAGAAAAGAAAAAAGTTTTGTTCAACAACACTTCCAAACTCTTACTTTCTCAATATTGTTATGTTCTGCATACATTTATAGAAGAAATATGACCTAAAATGTACTTTTTTCACCTTTATCTGTAAAAATAAATTACCCCAGAGACACCCATTTGTCGCAAATTGGCGCGTAGCATGTGTTAAGCAAATTAGTTTGCACACCCTGTTTGCAAATTTGCACACCCAGTTCTTGAATTTCTGCCTAATACACTGCTTCCCATAGGTACCCATTCAACTTGGAAAATTCGCGGCGTTTTGCCTTAATTCGGGAATTTTTCATTATCAAACAAAAGCATAAAAAAGCAATATTGAATGCATTGCAAACATAGGACCATGTATACATTCTCTTATAGTATTTCATTACCCTCACCTAAAAGAATATAGTTCCACCCTTCTTCTGTTTAAATAAAGTTTCACTCGAAATATTAAAAAAAAAAGTTTTTTGATTGGGGATTTTTTTCACTCCAGTTGGAAAAGAACATACTTTTTGCCATTGGGAATGGTACCGTTTTTCGGTACCACTTATATAATTAAGAAATAAAATTTCCAGCGGGTTTATATTTTCCAGAACTATACCTGATGGCGGGACTTGAAGTGCATCGATACCAAGGACCGCAGACACCGCGGTTTCGGTGTGTTTAAATGCCAAACACCAGGTTTTGATCTCGCACAATATAAACCCGCTGGAAATATTTTATTTCTTATCTGACATTTTCGAGAGATTGAACATAATATATACAAACACAATTCTCACAACTTACATTGTACGTCAATCTCTCAGCATCAAACGAAGAAAATATACAGCGTTATCGTGTTTCGAACAAGTTCTACTTGTTGTTTGAACGTAGCGGTGCCTAACAGCTTAAAAGAACGTAGTCGTTGTTTTGGATGTTTTCCGACGTTGAAAACCGTATAAGTATAGGATAGAGCATGAGTTTTGCACGTGTACGGGGAGATAATGCAAGAGCGTCAGCATTATCGTCCGTACACGTGCAAGACTCATGCTCTATTGTATTTATACCACAATAACTAACATATGCTGTGTATATCCTCGGGTATTACACGATGCATAATGTGTATTTAGGCTATTTTGGTATAAAATAACGTTCTAACCGTTAAAGGACGTGCGTCAGAGGTTTATATAGCTTTTTTAAAACTCTTCCATAGCCTATCAGCATTGAGTATTTTCATAACCATGTTAGATGGGGAAAAATACTGCTTTGGCAGAATATTACTCAAGGCACGGCGGAATCAGTAGTGTTATAACTTGGAGATCATCGAACTGTGTCAGTGTGGATTTGAAGTAGAATCCCTCTCCAAAAAAAGAGTATAATAATGGACCTTGAGAAACGGCCGAGCACGACACATACGAAATATTGCAGTCTCGGTTTGATTGAGACTGTTCATGAGCGTAGTGAAATATGCTAGCTACCGCTCACGCCCTCTAACCCCGGGTTGAGCAGAACTCAATATTCATAAAATCAATAATACACAATTTTAACCATCCCGAAGATGGCATGCATGAATTTAGTTGGGAGCAGCGTTATGAAGCCTGCGTAACACAAAGAACAGCCAAAAGACTACATAAAAAGCAGACAACAACTTCCTATAAGTGGTTAAACAATACCCAGAGCCTGCTTTGGGCGTGGTAGTCGGTGCTATGGGCGTGTAGTCGGTGCTTTGGGCGTGGCAGACCTTGAGACGTGTTATGATTACCTCTCATGAACAGAATATAAGAATCCATCATGAGTATCCATGTGAGATAAGGAAAAATCTCACTCGAAGGGTCAGAATTGCAACCATTAGTCCAGGCAAATTAGTCCTAAAGCCACCACACCTCAAACAAATTCCAACAGAAATGAAATTTGCGTTTTTGAACTATTCAAAGTCTTGGTAATCACAGAAAAAAAGTCCCTAAAATCGCACTTGGGGAAATTAATTTTTTCTTCATTTTAAATGACACTACTTTAAAAACCTAAAACACAAACATAAATGGAAATATTAAAAAATTATCAAAACAACTGCTGAAATATTATTTTTATTTATATAAAATCATCATCATTAGATAGTATTGTGCTATTTTCTATAATGAAACTTAACACATATGTTATGTAACCGTCATTATTATACATTTTACTTCTTTTGCATGTATAATTACACCACCCACCAACTTAATGAGATTTGAGTTTATGCCAATGTGATATAATTATTTATGACTTTTACGTAACAATTAGCACAAGGAAAATAATAAATGATTCACTTACTCACATATTTACAATATCGTATTAAAGGGACATAGGAGTTCTTTTAACATCGTGTATAGATAAATTGGAGATTATGTTTTGATCATGTTATACCTCAGTACGAATACTTAAGCAAATGAAGTAAAACGGTAGTAATAGTAGTACTTTCCGTTTCTTTTTCTTTCTTTTTTAAAATATATGTAAATAATTAATACCTTTATTTAAATGATATTTCTCAAACCTACCGTCAATTAGCAATGTCCCTTTAGCAAATAAGATTTACTGTCCTTAATTTCAAATATATTTATATTAAATTAAACACCATTTTTCTAATGGATTGTGTGTTTCTAAAGACTACAGTTAAATAGTTAAACTAATGTTCTCGTTTTCTCATAAAACAAACATACACATTATCAATATCATCGTACAAACTCACAGTATGTCTTTTTTAAATGTTATATTATATTAAATATATCTCTAATATATGTATATATACAGCGTAACTACCAGGGCAATTATTAAAAAAATCACACTCAAATCAAAGGCAAGAGATGATTGCTTATTACGTGCAATTCCTAACATTTATAAAACAAAGACTTAATTTTAAGCAAAACGCAGTACATTCAAGCTTAACTAAACTTTGTTATATGTGATCTTGTATACATTTAAAATGTTATATTTCTACTAATGATTCAGTGTATGAGTTTTCAATCTGTTCATTATTCCAATAACTCATCTTCATCTATTGTAATCGTATTGCTACATCCTACACCACGACAATCTCCACAAGCAGGCGAGCAAGTAAGTCCATGCTTTTTGTAGTTGCAACGTTTAGTGTCACAGTTTAGCTTACAGTTGCACCTGATGCACCTCAGAAGCCTTTCCGGGGCTGGAGGCATGCTACATTTTACAGGTGACAATTTGTCGTTTTGTAGCCGCCAACCCCACTCAACGGGATCAATGTTGTCCGCTCGTCTAATCCAGGTCTGCACTTGAAAATAGACTCGAAGACTATGCTGGTGTATTGCTGCACGGGTTGGTGGCAATGTCTGAACTTGAACACATGTTGAGTTTGTCATGACTTTGTTCAAGAACTTTGTAAATCTTAAATTGTCTAAGTCCTGGCTTTGTAATCCGTTGTGCAGACGTACGCATATTTCTTCTCCAGTTCTTATAATGTCATCCTTCTGTGAATCTTCAGTTGTGAAAACCTCTGCAAGGAGTCTGAAGTTTTCGCATTTCAATTTCTTGAGACCTACATTTTTACCTATTCCATATAACCTTGAAGTGGTGTCACAACCTGTGAACGCATGGACAAAAGGAAGATATCTGCATGTCTCGGCACCGAGTACCTGTCTAGTAGAGTGAATGTTCCATATCTTATTCTTTTTAATGCCATGCCTTGCATCTGAAGTAAGATATACATTTTTGAAACTGTCATCTGCATAATTGCATAACAAGACATAACAAGACAAGTAGATCAGTATCTTCACCAACAAGGACTGTTGGAAATGCTTGTGCTATGTCGACCGCTGTCTTTGCGAGTAACACATCTGCATCACCAGGTGCATGGATGACATGGCAACCTTCCTTCTCTAAATGTTTGCCAAGCAAATCGAGAAAGCGTTGTTTGTTTTCTGTGTTGGAAAGAAATTTTTCTTTTTTTTATTTAAATGGCATTCTACCAGTAAAATTCACTGTTGCTCCGGTTATTCCTTTTGTACTTCGTAAATGGGTAACATCTTTGGTGGAGGGTCCATTCGAATAGCCGTCAAATACATCTTGTAGGCAACCATATTTACTTGTAACGAGATTTACATACGTTTCACAAATGTTATCAAATGAAGACCCGTACGCCCAAGGCAGTCTTTGCAAGAGAGAGCCTCCATCCAGTACGTACTGTCTGTTACTTTCTGTAAATGTATCAACACCACAGTTTCCAAGACCCCAAATGGCATTTGCTAACGATGCCTTCTGTGCTTCTCTCATTAGACCCGATGAATCGAACAAAGCTGCTGGATGACTGCATAGCTCGTACTTGAAGACGTCTTCTGTGTTTTCTAATGTGTTATCTGCAACAGTTATGAGTCTTTGAAACAGTAGTTGTGGGTCTACATGTATATGTTCACCATCTACCTTTAATGTGCTTTTCGTTCCAAGTGTAATGGCTTGTTGCGTTTTCTTAAAGCTGTGTTCTAACACTTTCTTTCCTTCCATCAATTTAAGAATGTCTTTTCCAACATCATTTGCATTCTGGACATTTACATTTGCATCTGCAGTTACTCCGGTTTCAATATTTCTAAGACTATCTTCTTCAGCAAATGGGTTTCTTTCTCTAAGGTACGATATAAATGTAGTTCTGTCTTTTTCATCTCTGACCCTTCTAGCTACATGCGTCTCTTTATGCTGTTCACTTGTTTCATAAACGGTTGATGTGAATTCCTGCATAGCGTTGTTTACATCCGCACATGCTGGCATTGAACAAATCCATTGTGTCCTTTGCGCCTCTGTCATTCCACGACCTCTAGTCATTCCACCTACAGATTTCACACTTCTCATTAATACCTGCTCAATAATAATGTCTGTGGATAGGCCTGCCAAATAGCGGTCACTCCTGCGTACAACATGGTAACCATTACAGAATGCCTGGTATATTTCGGGGTGTTTTTCTTCAAGACTCGACATGTGTTGTAGGTAAATATAACTGGACTTCAGATAGAGATTATGTCCAGCTGCTGCAAAGTATGGCAACATTTGTTGGAGAGACTTCAAATGTAACTTCCAATCACCGGTTCTCTCTGCTTTTATAAATGCTTTCAATATGGCAACCATTTCTATGTACTGGATCCAGAGTCTAGCTGTCTTGAATTTGTTCATCTCCATCTTTACTTTTTTTACTCTTTTTCCAAGCGTTTCAAGAAATTTGTTTGAGCTCAAATCCGTTAGTGAAATGCTGCAAGCAAGCATTTCGTCAAAAAGTTCATGTATACAATCTATGTGTGCTTGTTCATTCAGACCATTCTCATAGTAAACATCATTGTCAGCTTCAACAATTTCCACGGGGTCTTTTGGTAAGATCATGTCTTCCTCAATCTGTTCCTGCTCCTTGTGCATCACAGTCACAACTTCATCAGGGCCTCTATGAACAATATTGGTGTCTTCTTCAGTACTGATTTCCTTTCTTTGTGGAAATATTTTTTCACTGAGGAGAACATTCAGAGCATCAACGATCAAGAAGTGTCCCCTTATTCCTCTAGCAATTGCCTTTCCGCTTAGCATATGAATAACAGCGTTTGGGGCATTATGCTGTCTCGAGCGTTTCTTGTAGACCAGTACTTTCCATTAGTCGCCCTATACATACAAGAAAACTCATCTCTGCGTGAAACCCACCAAGCCTTAGAAGTATTGACTTTATGTTACTATTCTCTGGTTCATTTGTGACTATGGTCAGAGCTTTCCAATATAAGGGCTGGTCGAACGTGATTATAGGTTTCGCACCTATACGACCTGATTCAGCACAAACAAATTTAAGTGTAGAATAGACGCATGATAAATCACTGGGGTTTATTTCAATCATTGGCAAAAACACAACAGTCGACTTCCCGGGATATGGTCCTATCTGAACCATTTGCATGATTCCTGACCAACCCGATATAGGAGATTTCAACGGCCGTGCAATCTCTATGATAAAGTAAATTTTCTTAGTTGGATCTACATAACTTTCGAAGTCGACCAAGTGTCTATATACTAACATGTCCATGTTGTTACCCTGTTGAGTGTAATAGTGAATAGGTATCTTTCCAATTGCTTTCAAATATTCTGTTGTTGCTTTTACTCTTGGTACTGACCTAGAACTTTCAATATTAGGAGTTACTGTTGCGATAACACCCATACCAAGGAACGTATTATGACCATCTAAAGTTCTGGTGTTGTGGTCTACGTTATCTGCAACAAATTGAAATACATGCTCTCCTTTACTTTGATATGTGTCCTTATCAGATGATAAAGCTGCACTCATTTCAAACATTTGAACTTCTTGATAGGAACAACAAAACCCGAGGCTATTAAGTTTTTCGATGAGAAACCTCGAACCGAAATGATGATGCATCTGTACGCCTAGTCCAATCTGCAGGGGTGCTAGAATTCCCCTGGGTCTAGATGCTTGTATTATGGCTTGGCCAATGGCTGTCACCTTTCTCACTGCCTGTTTTTGATCTATCAATTCACCGAGAAAAGACTGTAGACTGGCAGGAATAAATTCCAAATTAGTTTCAGTTGACATTATATCATTTGAATTTGGATAATCTGACTTCGAAATTTCTAAGGACCTAATGTCATTTTGAATAAGTTTGGCAGCTGTTTTAATAATTTCTCGTTTTTCTGACTCAGTCTCATCACTACTAACATGTCGCTGAAAAAAAGAATGCAAAATAGAACATGCTGTGTTACGATATGTTATGACATTTTGTTTCCCATTAATTTCAGTAATAATGATTTTATTTCCATAATGATCAAGCAATTTCTTTTTCATATAAACACAGCTGTAAGCATCTTCGCCACAACGTTCGATCATTTTCTGTACGAGGTCAGAAACAGTCATTTGCTCATTGTCACTGCTTTCAAAGTATTGTATTACTTGCAAGAATCCATTTTCCACCGTGCTTTTAGAGGGTCGGCCAACGTTTTTCTTACTAGATTTACTGGAATTTTCAATTGTCTGATACGCCACTGGAACACTATATCCTGTCCTAAAGTTTGTACAGCAAGATTGGTGATATCTTGCTTCTACAGCAGGAAGATCTGCAGCATATTCAAGGCATCCAAATACTTTCTCTCCCCATTCATCATTGCGTTTCTTACATACGTCTCTAATTGTTTTCTGAAAGTCAAGTGTTCTCACAGGGAACACATCTTGGCCTCTCTTTTTATCAACATATTTAGCTTCTGTTCCACAAAACAAACATTTTGACATGAAACTGAATTGGGAACCTTCTGATTTTCTGGTTTTCGGGCGTGCTGTTGTGCTTAGAGGGATATCTGAAACATGTTGGATGGCTCGAGGATGACAATAGTCGCGACGACATGCTTGGTGTACAAGTTGACCAGGAAAGACAGACATATCATCACCTGAAGAAAAAACAACAACAATATTTCAAAATAGAGTAAGAGTAAAGCAAGAAAGTTGTAAATCAGATGAAAGAGGAAGTTTCCCATCAGACATGCCTTCACCAAGGAATACTATCATCATTAGCTTAAACTATATACTTAAATCATTATACTCCTTACCAAAATAAAGATGTTTTGCAATATAATTAAAGCTTAATCGCAGTTTAAAACAGTATGACTTCTATGTTTTGCTTATACATTTACAACGGTAACTACCTCTGTTTTTGCTTGCTGACAGTAAACTCTGACACCCCTTTTCTCCCAGTTTCGCTGTTGGTTTACCATCTCTGGTATTGCAGATAACACAATCTGAATCATAATGTGAGTCACTGAAAAATATAGTACATACGTTTAAATATAATTCCACATATAAATATCGACGGTGTTTAAATATCAACACGAATGTGATGCACCAAACAAATTTAACGAGAGTGTAAATTAAGAAATAAACAAGTTATGCATAAATAAAACACAATGCGCTAATAACCAACCTCATTGTTGTTGTATTGTCTGTACAAATATGTTCCACGGTAGTCTTATTTCCAGTACTCCATGTAGTAGGTTGATAATGACAATTCAACAATATCGACCATATAAACAGCCTACTGTGGTCGAACCACATACTAGCCGCTACATCTTGCGTTTACTCAATCTACAAAAAGAATAAAATAAAACTGTTCATTGAAAACTAAGAATTGTTTGTAATATTAACGCATATTGTTTTAGTTTGGTGATATTTACTGCTATTTACTGCTTGAATAGATACATTTTACGATAGCATCTCTTTTAGTGACATATGTGATCATTTAAGTTCAAAAATAGTAAAGATCTCGTTCTAATCGCGAGAAATTCAAAAATCCGTTTTCTTCATACAATTTGGCTTTACAGCTCACCATACTTTAAAAATAATGACGTAACCTGTGGCATATTTGCATTTTCAAAAAAAAAAATACGCGTTTACCGATACAAATTTATATAAATGTGTATTATTAAAATAATTTCTAATATAATTGTAATCAATCAGGCCCTTTAAATGTATTTGAAGTTAAAAAGGGAAATATCAGTCAAACGTGTCATGTCTAAAATTTTACTAATTTTTATGTGTAATTTTACAACAAGAATCGCTTTTAATATTATAAACATCCAATAAGATGGTGTATTGACAATAAAAATACAAACAATATAACAAACTATGTCTACTTACCGTGTAAATTTGTTGATTTTACCACGTTGTTTACATGTGCAGACGATTGATAATTCATCATTTCCGGTACCTCCACTGAAGAGTACTCGCTATGGTGTACGTAATGGGCCATTGTGTTTTAGGTTGAATTCGGGTAAATTAAATTGAATATATCTCGAAATGCCTTAGGAATATTTTGGGGGACTTTCTTTCTGATGATCACGTAATGTATATCTATAGTATAACTTAGGATTTCTTTCTGTTGGAATTAGTTTGAGGTGAAAACTTAAATATACTAGAGTACATGGACGAGGCTCTGTCTAGTTTCTGGTTGCAATTCTGATCCTAAGGTTGAGATTTGCCTATCTCACATGGATAAACTCATGATGGATTATTTTTCTCCCATTAATCGCTTCGTACAGGCATAAAACAATCAGTAACTTCAATAACTGTATTTGAATAACACTAGAATAAAGCCACGTCACGTGACGTCATGACGTCGCATGTAATATATAGTCTGGAGTGAATAAAGGATTTATTTTCATCTCGAAGGGAGGAAACTCGCATATTTTCGCTCGTGCTATAAGATTTATTTTCATCGAGAAGTGAGAAAACTTATGAGTGCTTTACACGAGCGAAAATATGCGAGTTTCCTCCCTTCGAGATAAAAATAAATCCTATATTCACGACAAATCAACAAATATTTTATTTATTATATACCCACAACCTTGAAATTTATGCAGAAAAAACATAATGCGCCAAAACAATGACGTCAATAACGTCAACAACGGCATTACGTCAGTTTTGGTATTTCACATGTGAAATATAAACAATGAAAATGTGAGGTTTTATTTTAATCATGAAATCCACTATTCTGGAGAGTATATATAAATAGTGAAGAATAAATGGGTATTTTCATATCACGCCCTATATCATGTCCGAGACGCCATATCAGCCCGAGAGCTTTAGCTCGAGGGCTGATATGGGTGGAGGGTCTGATATAGGGTGTGATATGAAAATTTGTTTATTCTATTTTTACCCTTTATTTCACGCGTGTGATAAAGCTTTATTGCTCGACAACGAAATCCTGATTGATATGACTATCTAGGTCCATGTCGTATCGTATATTCAAAAACAACATAGTTATAGGGAAGTATGCGATAAAGAGTTTTATCACATAACATGGCTTCTTGGAGTGCAGTAAAGCCTGGACTAATTTTTTGTAATAGTACTAGATCTAGTGAATGAGGACCGAATCACTGTATTTGTATGTATAATTAAGGTGTCTGGACGTATCGTATGATAATCCATGCAAACAACTGGGATTAAATTGTATACATTCAAAATAAGTGACATGTGATGCCCGTAAACGGGTATATAAACATGTAAATATATATAAGAACATATAATAATGATTTATATAGTCTGATTTCTTTCAGGAAATCTAAAACAAGACTAAAATATATAGTATCAAATAACTCTTTCATAGTATTAACATTGTAGTACCTTTGACGCATAGGAACAAAGTCTACACATTCCAACAAGATGTGTTTGACCGTTAACGGTGCAAAGCAGGGTATACATTCTGGTAATTGCTCAGCTTGTTATAAATATGAATGAGTATAACGTGTATGCCCTATCCTGCACCGGGCTAGGACAACTTCTTCTCGACGAATGGGTCTACTAGAAGAACGCCATTCTATAGTATAAAATAACTCTTTCATAGCATTGTTCTTATATGTGTTCTTCAGTGTTCATATTGTTTATTGGTGCCCATCGCTTACCTATTTGAGTCATTCCCTAGTACACCCCCTTTACATTATACTTCAAATGTGTCTTTTCGTCTGTGTTGTTCATATTATAAATGGATAAACAGTACATAATTATGCCCACTTTTGTTACTAAATATCCAACGCTGGCCCACCCGATTCTGTTCTCTCCCTTTCCCCACAATAGCCTTTTTCAATGTTTTCAGAGCCCTTTGAAATAAACATTGTTTGAAAATAGTGCATCAACCCATTTAATATGTGAAGCAAGAACGTTGGCATGCGTGTCCTACTAGTATTTAGTTTTCAGGTGACAACCCGCGTAAAAAAATATTAACGTTTGTTAACGTTTGGCTTATTTACGATTTAATATATGAGTTTTCCATGAAGATTTTCCATAAACATGATAATCGATCATTTAAACAGCATAACGAATATAATTAAGTTTACATCTAAATGCAGAATGTAAAGTGTAAGTAACGTTTGTTATATATATACTCTGTAAAAAAAGGTTTTGGACCATGGCAGTGTACGAACCTGTACAATGATCGCTGAACCATGACATTCGACCAAAACCCTTATTATCTCAGTTGATAATTCACAATAGATCAACAATGAACAATAATTATCGTTTACAATGAAAGTTTGCGAAAAAATAATAATCTTTTTGTTGGTTACTCGAATGTATCCGTAACTGTTACTTTTTATGGACTTTGCAACATTTTTTACAGACACTTTGTGTGTTTGCGATATTTTTTAAAACTCAAATCTTGTTTGGAATTCAATGTTTCTGCTACCAAATTAACCGGGTAGGGTAGACCTTGGTTACTAAAAAAAGATACTTAATTTCTGTCCACTAGTTTTATTTTTATATGACTTTATATACCCTGGTCCAAAACCTTTTTTACCGAGTATATTTTCAGACATGGATTCCAAAGTCTGTCGTTACTGTGGGAAGGTAGTTAATAACAGAAGTTCCCATAGCCAGCATGAATTACGGCACCGTAATAAATGAATGAATAAATGGTGTTTTACGGCATGTCGACACATAAATAGGTCATATTGTGCGCAAAAAACTGATGAAAGATGAAGAAATGAAGTATTCGGTTTGTCACGCCAGCTATACGGGATCCTAGCTTCTTGTTTAATTTACATCTATCTAATTAGATCAAGAGCAAATATAATTGAAAATGACGAAAAAACAACCTAATATTTTTGCAATTTAGAATCTCATAATTACTCTTCGAAGATAATTCATAAAATAGACAAACAAAATGGAAAAATCATATCAGATCAACATGAACATTTTAAATGAGGCTTAGAAATTCTATGAACAACTATATACTAGCAAAGACAATGAACTAGAAAATATTAACTTAGAAACTGACTTGAAAGACTTTGATATACCTAAACTTACAGACAGTGAATCAATTAATATTGAAGGTCATATGTCCTATGAAGAAGCCTCTGAAACACTTTAAAAAATGAAAATATGCGTAACCCAGGGTCAGATGGATTTGTTTTTTTAATGTATTTTGGCAACAAATAGGGCATTTTGTAGCAAGATCTTTAAATTATGGGTTCAATAAGGCCGAACTATCAATAACTCAAATAATAAAGGATTACGACTCGCCTTAGGTGCCTTTCGTACATCACCAGCCGAAAGTCTATATGTTGAAGCTAATGAACCATCACTGTCTCATAGACGGGACAAATTATCCCTTCAATATGCCATTAAATTAAAATCCAACCCTCCTTCAAACCCAACTTTCGATCATGTTTTTAATCCTAGTTATGAACCTCTTTTTGAGAATAAAGCAACAGACTCGGTTTTATTGAGTCTGTTCATTAAACCAAAATTAAGAGACACTGAAATCGACCTAAATGTGATTGCCAAGTACAAAGTACCACAAATTCCACCGTGGACTTTGGAAACACCAACAATTATTTTTGATCTTTGTAATAGCAACAAATCCAGTACAGACCCTACTGTCTTTCAAAGCAAATTTAATGAAATTAAATCGAAATACAGTAACTTCAAGATATATACACAGATGGTTCTAAAGATGGAGATAAGGTAGCTGCAGCAGCGGTTGTTCACAAACACACCATAAAGAGTCGCCTGCCTGACAAGACCTCTATCTTTTCAGCTATACTTAAGGCAATTGAACTTGCCTTAAATTATATTCAGGAATCTGATGATGACCATTTTGTAATATTTTCTGATTCCCTTTCATCTCTTCAAGCACTGGGTAATATGTAACATGATATCCCAGTTGTGCTTCAGCTTTTAGAAAAGTACAATTCTCTTATAGTTGATAACGTTATTATTTTCTGCTGACTTCCAAGACATGTAGGAATACGTGGTAATGATAGAGCTGATAGTGCTGCTAAAGCAGCATTATATTTACATATATCTAATGCTAAATTATCTAATACTGATTTTAAAAGTTGTATTAACACATTTATTCGTAACTCTTGGAAAGCCATTTGGGATTTGGCAGTTAACAATAAACTCCATCCAATTAAACCGTTACTCGGAGAATGGCGTTCTTCTACTAGACCCATTCGTCGAGAAGAAGTTGTCCTAGCCCGGTGCAGAATAGGGCATACACGTTATACTCATTCATATTTATTACAAGCTGAGCAATTACCAGAATGTATACCCTGCTTTGCACCGTTAACGTCAAGCACATCTTGTTGGAATGTGTAGACTTTGATCCTATGCGTAAAAGGTACTGCAGTGTTAGTACTATGAAAGAGTTATTTGATACTATAGATTTTAGTCTTGTTTTAGATTTCCTAAAAGAAATCAGACTATATAAATCATTATAATGTGTTCTTATATATATTTACTTGTTTATATACCCGTTGACGGGCATTTGTTGATTTACATATATAATTTATTACTACCATATAATCCCTTATTTTTTAATAGTTTTATCTTTATATATTCACACTAATTTTTAATAAATCCTTCATTTCTTCATCTATCTTTATCTTTATACATTTACACTAATTTTCAATTACTACTTCATTTCTTCATCTTTCGTCAGTTTTTGCGCACAAACGTAAAACACCATTCATTCATTCATTCATTCATTCATTACATAGTTAAAATCCCTTCTTAATCCCTATGATTTATCAATTATCAATCCCTTGATCCATTTAAGATGGAATCAATGATGGAAAATATGACATTAAACAATGACCAAGAATAAAACAAATATGTTTCCTACCTTCCAAATCCTATACAATATTAAAACATAAATGTCCTATATTCTTAGGAAACTCTAAGAATACAAATTTACAGACATAGCAAATATGAATTAAGCAACTATGAAGTGATTAAAATAACTGATCCAGGATGGATGCAAAATATAATTTCAAGAGACTTCTTGACACTTCAACTTCCTTTCCAAGACTAACTAAAACTACCTATTGACCAATCAGATTTCACCTGGATGTCAGGTGACAATCTGCTTTCCCTCTAAAACCTATTAAGCTATGACCAGTACTATTAAAGGGTGTTAGCCTAATAATGTTAAGGTTAGCATAAATTTAACACGTGCAATTATTAGTTCCTTAATGACAATACATATTAAAACAGTAAAAACACACTCTACCACATAGATACAGTATAACCGACTTTAACCAGCCAGGCCAAACCCCAAGACAAAAGCGTCGATTTAAGAGTTACCAACTTAAGCTGGCCATGGTGTTGCAAACGGCTGAATTTGTTTTATAGTTTCCCAGTTGGATGTGTTAGCTCACTGCAGCATTTATTCCCTCTTTGGAGGTTTTTGTTGAGCTTTTGTAGCTTTGGTATATTCCTCTTTGGAGGTTTTTGCTGAACTTGTGTAGCTTTTGTATATGACATGACACAATCGCTTCATTGGTTGAAGTACGTCTTTCATAACACTTTGGAGATATCTAAGCTGTGTTCCGCTTCCTCCATGTGTAACGGTGCCACGCATACACACACCGCGTGGCATGGTGGCGGTATTTCGCGGTCACAGCATAGTGTAGATAAAATATTCTAAGAACTTTAGAAGGTTATTTTCTATGCAAGAAGTTTTATAATGTAAGACTTGTATTTGTGAACATCTGTTCCCATGGTTTGCCCTGTACTTTGGTCAGAAACAATTTAAACTTAGTTTGGACTATGAACATTGTATTTATGTGAAATGTTTCAATTTGGTTAACTTCACGTTTTACACTATATATTGTTGAAACCATGGCCAGCTTATTTCAATAAATAAAAACTATATACATCTTGTTTCATTTGTAATCCATCTTAATTCATTTTACGCATATTCAATCATGGGTGTTTCAAAAACCCTTTATCAAATTTATAATTTTAATCGGCACATATACGTTATTATATGATATGAACACACGGACAGAGTTTTGATGAACATTTATTTGTGTAGTGTAATTTTGCCGTTATTTGGCGGGTTAGTTTCTTTAACGCGACGCTCAGTTTTTGGGGTTTGGTATGGCTGGTTAAAACCGTTTGTATTATGTCTATGGAGTTTGGATTCTCAAAATATATAAAGACCTTGTAGTCAGTGGGTTTAAAAACAGTGTACATATGTAAGCAATCTGTCCGCTTAAAGACCCACCTTATGTCTATAAGGGAGGTAATAGCTGAGGGTGTATATTTGAACATGTTTCATGTCAGGGACACTTTTTCTTCAAACAATCATAAAAAAAAACAGTTATACTGAGTAGCGATATCTTTCAAAAAATATATGCTTGAAGTTTTATTGGTTTTCTTTCATTATTATGAAAATAGTGTTATATGGTTCTTTCTGATTTTCATAATTAAATAAAATCATCAATTTGAAACCAAAATTCATGGAAGGAGCTAAGTATTTATGAGACCATGTGAATCCACTGTTTGTATACAAATGAACAAGAAACACATGGTAGTATGCTATTGCTGTACATGTTAGTAAAATGTGTGTAATATACATGCTTAGCGCTTACTTAGGATGTTTTTAATTTGTGAAATTCTCCAAATACATGTACATGTGTGTTGCAGCATTTTATATCCATTTTTCTAAACACTTATTAATGTTTTCACCAATCGAAGTTTGCATCATCTTTACAATTTTAGTATTATACTGTTTGTGTTTTGTTGCTCAAATACTGATGTATACACATATCCTTTTATTGAATAATCTGTGTAACAGTACATATATTAAAATTATATCACAACTGTGTTGTATACCAACAATGACCGGTATACGGCTCTCCTGGTAGGTTAGGATAGCGAGACCTTACTAAGTTTAATACACTTCTGGCATTATCTCTCTTTGAATTCTAACAACACACTCATCTACGTGGTCCCTTTTCATTAATCTAGCCTTTCTAACAAGATACTCAGTTTTGCGCCAAGCATTTCTTCTGTCGAGCATTGACCAACATTTCTTGTATCTTACTCTTCTTGAAATTCTATTTTTGGCATGTGGTATTGACCCACTTCCAAGTCATGATTGTTCATGTGTAATCACACATGGAGAACAAAAGCAATGTACACAAGAATCATCTACACTTGTCATCAAATCTGTTTCTGTTACCTCATTAACTGATAAAACTTGAGCATCATGTTCCTGTTGAATAGACTCACTTTCTTTATTGAATTAATTGGTAGCTCATGTTGCACATTGTCATTATTTTGTTGTTTTTCTGGTGATTTGTTTATTTCAATAAAATTCCAATTGGAATAATTGAAAAGAGCTTCAACTGTAAGTGTTTGCTCTTCGTTAACTAACAATGATAACACAAATGTTTTGGATGTATCCATCACACACAAAATAAAAATATAACACGTTTTCATCAACTTCTAAAACATATCACTTCACCGCATTTTATTAAAATGCCGCCAAGAACAGTATGATGGAGTTCAATTTATACAGGTTGATCACTTATTTCTTTTATTATTTTGAGCATTTAAATAGCATAAAATAAACATAATTAGAGATGACTTGCGAGTAATTACACATATGTTTGTTTAAAATGTATGATAAGAAATGAATAAAACAAATGGGAAAATAAAAGTGCAGAAATGGATCCTCTACCTTACTTGTAATGGAATTGTCCAATTATGATTCAGGCTAATTGGACCAGCAGAACATGATCCTTACAATGCAACCTTATCACAGGTGTTGAAATATATATACTGATTATGTCTGGTATTTGTGGAGCAGTGTTGCTGTATACAGATTACACATTCATTAAACATATACTAATGTAAACAAACACAAAATGGAATTAAATGAACAGGGACAAAAGGGAAAGTACTATAAAGACAATCCTTTGGCAGTCAAAAAACGGAATGCGCAAAGAAAAAAAAACGTGTATTGAGGGGAAAATTGGATTTATTTGTCAAAATGTAGAAGGAAAACATGAAATATAGGAGAAGGAAATCATAACAATGTGACCTCAAAAGAGCTCCTGCTTGAGGTATTGAAATCCTATAAAAGCAGACATATTGATATTAGTCAAGAAATTGAGCAAGAAAATCGAACAGAGGAACATTTTCATGATCCTTCTTTTCAATATATTAGACCATGTGATGACAGCGAAGATCAAATGTTTGTTACTACGTCAGAAAAAATAGAAACTCTCCTGAACCATGCAAATGATCATATCAAAGTAACGACACTGATAAGAGTCAACACATTTGTATATTGAATACCATACCGCATACAATGATATTTGGCCGGATTTAGAGTCCTTTTGTGATATTTGGCCGGATTTAGAGTCCTTTTGTAAGGGAAACAAGTTTGTATCATCATTGAATTTATACTTATATAATTATATAATTTGATGTTATGTTATGTGTGTCTTCGGAGTTAACATTATTGTTCGGCCCACAGTATTAGTGTTACCTAGCAACATTTAATGTATAATTCATAATTATAAGGTATTTTAAAACATTTAGACCGTGAATTTGAGTCTTTGATTTATGTTAACAATGTCTACCGAACCTAGATTAGTTGTTTTTGGTCGCATGTGAGAGGTCGTGTGTTCAACACCCGACAGGGTCTCATGCAGTATATATGGACGGATGGAAGGTTATTTTGTAAAAGAAAACATGTTTGTATCCATATTACATTGAGACTTATTAGATATAAGTTTAAGTTATGTTTAGTTGTCTACTGAACACGGATTTTGGTGGTTTGATAAGGTATTTTCTTACTATGATCGGCAGTCATAAATCAATGTGATCCCAATAAATGCATAGAAGATTGTTTTTGACTCTTTTCTCTTATTAAACTGCTAAACGCGTATATCATATTTCGGAATATATGCATCATTTAAGTTTATCAGGGGCCTACGGTATTACACCTCCTTGATTTCATCAATGAATTATATAGCTGTGTAGTGTTCTTAATCTTTATATATATATATATATATCGTTTTCTTTTCTTCATATTTAATCATATCAAAATGTTTTTAAATAAACTTCTGTTAAAACGATTTATTCCAATTTATTAATTAAATACTTATATTTGTTTTTATATCAATTCCTTATATATGTCTATATTATTGCTTTAATTAAAATCCCCTATCCATGAAAAAAAACTATTAAGAAAAGTATTCTTTCTATTTGCTGATCGATATCATGGATTAACTTGTTTGAGACGGCACCCTTAATTTGTCGCGGACATATTGGCTCGCTGCGGACATATTGGCACCCTACGTGAGGTCCAATATCTGTATCTGCGGGTTACTCCCAACTTGTTGGACACATTGGCACATTCTGGGGGATACTCCCAACTCGCGGACACATTGGCACGTTGCAGACATATTGGCACCCTACAACAGATCCCTTTCAAGTTTGAGGGTCTCCCAGGGTTTTGGGGAACAAGGGAACATGACCATTTATTTTTGGGGAACAAGGGAACAGTGTCTGTTATTTTCAGGGAACAAGGAAACATTGGCATAATTTCATGTAACTGGGGAACATGAGTTTACAGAAAATAAAAAACAATTTCTAGTTTTAATGTTTAAAAAACACGTAAAACGTTCACAGAGTGTTACGTGATGACAGTGGTTTCTTAATAGCATCTATATTTGTGTAATAAAATGCATCAAAGCTTCAGTTACGCGTGTAACTCAAGATTCAGAATCAAGAAATGCTGCAGCTCAAAGGCAATTACAGACAGAAAAAATATGAAGGAAAAAAACAACCTACATTTAAGCACACTTTCATCTGTACCTGATACGGTGCATGCTGCTAAGAGAAAAGACTGATCGAGTTTCAGGAACTGGTTTCTCTGGGTTGATGCTTTCAGAACAAATTTGGTGCAATTAAGAGTTACGAAATGACCCAGGTTTGCATTCCAGACCGTCAAGAAAGATTCCTTTGAGTGCTGTTAGAAACAGGGATAGGCAAGATATTGACTCCATTCTTCAAATTTCTGATGTTGCAGTTACAACAATCATAGAGGAAAATGTCAAATTAGTGACGCATACCATTATTCCAGAAAAAACATTTACTCACAGAGGATAATAAAAAGGGAGTTTTAAAAAGTCCATTTGGTGTTGCTATGGGATCTCTTGGTAATGTTTTCATTTCTGATATTGCAACAGGGAAGGTCAACGAAGTTCAAGCTGATGATTACCCAGCTATTGTTACATACATTGTGTTAGATGCTGGGACCATACGCCGCTGGACATGGAATTATGACAGTGAATTGAATTTAATGTTGTTTAACGTCTCATCAACACAATATAGGTTATTTAGAGCCGCCCCAGAGAGAGAGGGGAAGGATACATAGCGGGAACCGTGCCCTACTCTTATTATCGAATAGATTCCTATGGTTCTTTAACGTGCTCGGAGGATAGATCGATACACGGGACCGCTCGGTTTACGTCCCTATCCGTAGGACGAGGCTAAGGAAAAGTGTCTTGCCTAATAAGAATTATGACAGTGAAATTATCATGAAAAATGTCCATCGCCATATGCATGCCATCTTCGGGATGGTTAAAATTCTGTACTATTGATTTTATGAATATTGAGTTCTGCTCAACCCGGGGATGGGGGCGTGAACGTTAGCTGGCATATTTCACTACCGTTCATGAACAGGCTCAATCAAACCTAGACTGCAATATTTCGTATGTATCGTGTTCGGCCGTTTCCAAAGGTCCACTCTCATACTCTTTTTTACAGTTGAAATGGAATCGTTAGATTGTCCTATAGGAGTGGCAGTGAATCGGGGTGATTTATAGGATGCAGAGTCAAAGAAGAATGCAATCGTGTATAAGGACTTGACAGGTGAGACAATTATAGAAGTTGAGAGATTAAATGTTGAACAACTACTAACATGGAATAAAAGCGACAAGAGAAAATCAAAAAAAATTGTTTCAAGACAAGTTAAATCAACTACTGGAAAAGAAAGTGTGATGGTAGAAAAGGCAAATTCCGTGTAGACAAGAATATTTGACAGCAGTAACAAAGGGGGGAACTAAAAATAAAATATGGTTTGCTGTATTTACTAGCTTTCATGAATGACTCACTGTTTGTTGTTTCTCATGATAAAGATGGGGCATACTTAAAGTCATCTGTGAATGTGAAACAGTAGAACCAGTTATATCAAAACGAATGGAAACGAATGTGTCAGAGTACACAGTCTGGCTGTTTTACGAGACAGATTAGTATTTAGTGACACAGATAACTATTCAATTAAGTTGCTCAATCCTACAACAGCAGAATGCAGCCACTATATTGGAAATGGGAGAGGCCAGAGAGATGAAAAGGATGGCCAATTTTCTCAACCTGCAGAACTATGTGCAGATAAAAAAAACACTGTTCGTTGTAGATACTGTAGATACTGCTATTGGTGCCCCCAAAATGATAACCGGTGTTAGTAGACTTGTTCTCTATCTAAACAATCTCCGAAAGTTTAGCTTGGCATTTGATCGCCACTCAGAGAAACAGAAACCATTGTATATTAGCCTAGTTACAGATACTGGAAGATTTCAGGGGCCAGTTGGTATACGACTTCGACTGTCAGTGCGTTGACAATGTGAAAACATACATTGAAACAACAGGGTCAACGCAGTGTCCTCGGGGAATTGTATCAACTGTTGTAATTGATGACGAAAAACGTATTTTAGATTCCCTGTGTGAAATCAAGAGCTTACTTTCCTGTGACAATGTATCACATAGACTTTTGGAAATCTTCATAATGAAGTGTTTGTTAACATTAGTCGTAGAAAATTTGTTTTCAGAGATAAGAGCTGGGTCTTCAGACATGACAATGCAGCTTGAGTTTGACTATAGATATTGTAGAGCAATTAAGGATTTAAAGCAAAGGTGCAAAACAAAATTCTGCTACAGTAACTTCACAAATTCGAAGTCATATTACCCCAAATTGATGTCAGAGATCAAGTATGTTTATCTGCCCAAAATTTACGCTCCTAAATCTGTGCATCTGACCAAAGAGCAGAAACAAGAGATGAGCGACTGCAGAGCAACATATGGTCAAAAAGTTCCACAAAAAAACAGTGAGAAGTATGATTGTGAAAGACAATCTAGGAACTCTGCCAATTACTGCATGTAAACCAGTTGACTTCAGTAAAGTCAGAGAAAGTACAACAAATTCAAGCTGAACAATTACCTGAGGTTGTGTATGATGCAGGAGATTTAATATTTTTGAATATATTGAACAGAGTAGGCATCATTATGCTCTAAAAAAATGTTCTCATGTATGAAAATGGCAAAAGGCATAAGATACTCCCAAGACCCATTCAATCCGTAGTAGTTTATGGAAGACGATGAAGTGGCCGTTTGTATGAAAGATAGAAATGGAAGATTGGAAGAAAATGTGTTGTACACAAAAATCAAATTGAGGTAGAAGAGGAGGAGTTTAGTATGATGCAATCCCAAATAGGCAGTGCCACTGAAAAGGTTACTTTTAGCAGAGGCAAGAGCGGAGGTTGATGAAAATACCATCAGAAGGTAAACAAGAGGACAGAAGAGGAGAGTAATGGATGCTTTTTTCTACTATGATGACTAAATGCCAAGTAAGATAAAATATGTAAATCTTTCAAAATAATACTGTTGTGCTCAGTACTTATTAACATGATGAGAAAATATGATAAACACATGTTCAGAACAAATCTATGTGAACAAAATAACAAAGTAGATCACGTAAGTTCTTGTGCTCAAAAATTGTTGTCTAAGATGCAACTATTAACTGTTGTAGGCAAAATGATTTGTTAATCCATCAGACTTAATTTTAGGGAACATTTGCAAATATGTTTGGGGAACAAGGGAACATTGGTAATATTTTGGGGGAACAAGGGGAACAAGGGCACATTGGACAGCTATTTTGAGGAACAAAGGAAAATATGTTTGGGGAACAAGGGATCATTGGGTCATATTTTCAGGGAACAGGTGAACATGGACCCCTCCCCAATGGGAGGCCCTCAAGTTGCTTCACGAAGGATGGGATTCAGATATTACGAGTATCGGGGGCGAACTAGCTTAAGTACGAACAGACGAATAACTATATTTTATGTATAATCCATTGTTTTATCAATGATTAAGTGGAGATAATAATATAAAATCACAACAAAATAAGTTAAAACTAGAAGTAAAGATTAAGTGTGTTTTATAGATAACCATCGACCGTATATTTTCGTTTTTATATGTTTTTCGATTCTTAAACTTGGTAATCCCCAAGTTGTTGTGGAAACGAATGCCAATATGGCGGATAAAATGAAATTTCGGTAAAAGTTTAACACATTTTTAATCGAATCCAAATGAATCAAATGCTTTGGTAATATTTTAACATGTTTGAAGACACACTATTGTTTTTTTTCATTGGAAAGCTAACACTCAACTGATTAAAACCATTAATAATTGCAAAATCATAAGATTTATAACTTTTCAAATTTCAATCCATGAAAAACAGGCATAATTACAGCTACAGTAATCTCTATGCTGGAGACATATGGATGACGCGCCTATACGGAATAAAATGACCAGAAAGCGTTAGTGAAAATAGGACTCAAAGGAACGTATAAGAAAATATGTATTGCCAATTGGTTAATAATGTATAATAAAATAATAATAAAAAAGATCATCTGAGACTGTGGGTGCATGCAGGTGTGTAGAATGTCTGTTCATCATCTCCTTCTTTTCTGAGTTAAGTGTAGAAATCCACATAGGAAAATCATAAACCATGTGGGGAGAGCTCATACAGACTGTTGAGACTGGCCCATATATTTTCTGTTCTGTGACAATTATAGACACATATATATGCCTGTTGTTCGTTATGTGTCATACAGCGCTTTTTTCGAGGTGAAAGTTCACCTGCCAGTCCGTCTCCTATTTTCCCAATGCAGACAATTCATTCTGGAGAACATTTCATTTTGATTTTAGAGGAGCTGTGGTGGCCAATTGGTAAGCATACTTGACTCTCGTCCCAGAAGTCATGGGCTCGATTCCTGGTAGGGTCATGTCCTGGGTTTTCAAACTTTCTCGGGCAATGTATTGTGAAAATATGCCATCCTTCCTAGGGGATGTAAAGCAGCCGGTCCCGTTTGCAGGTAGAGAAATAACCTGTGCCTGGTAAAAGATCTTGCTGAACTTCTGTGTTGAACAGCGATACATAAAGCCTGTAAACCCTTCCTCTGAAACGATGCTGCCATGATAATCAAAACTGATTGCCTGCAGTATCAGTAGAAATTGGTGATACATAAGAAGCAAAAGGTCTAAGGAACAGTTGCACTCTTGGAGTTAATGTGTCACTAGGAATAATAGTGATTTTATTGTATTGGGCCAAAGCTTTGGCCTAGGGGACGCTTGACAGTACATCTGCTTGAAGATGTCATGATACCATCCAGGAAAGCCTGTGGCTTTCTGCATTTGAGGAATGACTTGATTCACTTTAAGGTGTTTCCTCTGAATTCCTTAAAATACTGTAATTTGTACAATAGGCTTTGGCTAAATCTAACAGTCAGGGCTGTACAAATCCTATAGCCCGACGCCCGGGACTAGTCCAAAACCAAAGTCGGGCGTGTCACTTTTTCAAAGATTTCAGTCCCGGACTAGTCCAATTTAAAAAAAAAAAAAAAAAAAAAAAAAAAATTCAAAAAAATTCGGGCATGTCACTGTTTGAAAGATTTCAGTCCCAGATTTGTCCACATGTCATAAAAATACTCCAGCACACTTCTCAACGTAATCCTTTAATTGCACTCGCTTATGTAATGCAATAAGCATCCACAGCGGCGATCAGCGATTACCCCGGGCAATTTTAGCAACAATCAACCATGCCGGAAGTCCTGCCTCCAAATTACTTTAATTGACAGTCGGCATTGTCGCATAATCCAATCAATTGACCTGATCTATTTTAATCCAGACCCGCTAGCCAATGAAACGAATACTACAGGTAAATCACATGTTCGTCACGTGATTACCTGTTCAACCAAGGTGAGCTGAAAATGGCGATACATTGAAACAATAACACTTAACACGTTGAAGAGTAAATAAGGATTGTTTCCTTTACTGTGTATAATGAATTATAATGAGTATGCAAGACGCAGTTTTAACATATTGAGAAATCGAAAGTATTCAGGACTTGTGTGCATTTTTTGGGACTAGTCACAATTTCTTTGGGACTAGTCACTTTTGACAGGGTGACTAGTCCCGGACTAGTGGCTAAAAATTTTATTTGTACAGCCCTGACAGTATGATCTGTCAATTGTCCTCTGCATTGTAGTCGGCTGGCTATTGACAGGATGGTCCATATAAGCTAGTTTAAACATATTTATTTTACATTGACTGTGAAACAAGTTCTTGCAACTTAGATCAACCACTGTTGATGGCTTCCTGGGTAGAACCAGTACTAAGCAATGTGGATTAATTATTTTGCTCAAGGATAAATAATGTGGCCTCGGAGAGGATCGAACCCACAACCTCTCGATCTAGAGTTCAGCATTCTGCCACTGGACCAATCACTCCACTTATAAGTTAGGTCTCTCAAGACATGTTGTCTTTAAGGGTTACACCTTCCTTGTCAAAGAACTGCAAGACTGAGCTGTGCACAGTATGTTTCAGGATCTTGTATACAACTGATGTCAGATTCAGAGAGACTTTTTCTTTCTTTGATGGCATGTGCTTTTCATGTCAAAACCCATGATTTGCATTCTTTTCTTATTTCTAAATTCGGGGGAGCATTTCCCTGAACACCCTAGCCATTGTACCTACACACATTTCAGAAACAGCTAGACCTCTGTACCCTGCAGGGTCTTTTTAACCTACTAATATTTTCCCAATTCTGGTGGAAAAAATCCCAATCTTTGAGGAAAAAAAAGAGTGTGAAAGTGACAGACTCTTCATTGTTTGTATGTTAAAGAAATGCCCAGTGCAATAATTGATAGATATTATACCTAAAATATACACTTTATTGAAAGTTTTCCCATCAAAAACATTCCCCTGAATAGCAAAACTCATGCTCTTTTTCCCCAGTTCCAATAGAAAGCACACATATTTTCCAAATTCAAAGTCATGAACCCCTTCCCAATTTGGAGGGAAAAGGCCATGCCCTATGTATTACGGTACATTGTTTCGTAGAAGGAAAGAGAAAAAGGTACTGACCGTCATTCTGTTTAAATTATTTTTTTCAGTTTTGCTCAATACTAGACAGACTATAATGTAGAGGGGCTTGTGCCGGCATTACTAGCTGGCAATACTTACACAACAATTAGACAGATTATAGTAAAGACACACAACCAATACCGAGATGTCGGAGACAAAGTCCATGAGAGTTGTCCCCAGTGGGAAGATATACAAGCAGATGTTCGAGGCTCAGGTAGGTAAACATAGGTATTCCTATTAGGGCTGCAACAATACACTCTGCACACAATACATCGCGATACTTTCTCTGATGATACATGTATCATTTGATCTGTATCACGATACAGAAGCGATACACTAAAAAAGGCACAATTTCTACTTTCTAAGTACAAGAATAAGACCTGAAATGCCCTCCTTGATAAAAAAATAATTTGTAAAAATATTCATAGCTTTTAAGTTACATGTATGTAGATCATACTAAAATATATGATAGTATTTGTAGCATTACTGGCCAAACGTAAAACATACCTTTTTAAAGACAAAAGTGCAGTAAGTTATCAAAGTGTATCCTGATTCATATCGTATTGTGTGGTCAATATCACGATAAGTATCGTATCATTATCAAAGTGTATCCTGATTCATATCGTATTGTGTGGTCAGTATCACGACAAGTATCATTATCAAAGTGTATCCTGATTCATATCGTATTGTGTGGTCAGTATCACGATAAGTATCATTATCAAAGTGTATCCTGATTCATATCGTATTGTGTGGTCAGTATCACGACAAGTATCATTATCAAAGTGTATCCTGATTCATATCGTATTGTGTGGTCAGTATCACGACAAGTATCATTATCAAAGTGTATCCTGATTCATATCGTATTGTGTGGTCAGTATCACGATAAGTATCATTATCAAAGTGTATCCTGATTCATATCGTATTGTGTGGTCAGTATCACGACACGTATCATTATCAAAGTGTATCCTGATTCCTATCGTATTGTGTGGTCAGTATCACGATAAGTATCGTAACATTAATGATCATTGCAGCCCTAATTACTATATACTCCTCCATGAGGACATGTTATTAGTTTGGTTGCTTGTTTGTTATCAATCAAAAGTGTGCTCATTCGCTCCCACTCATACATGAAAAAATGATCACACCTATCCCACTCACTCATGAATTAGTTTGTCATAAACAAAAGTAATGGTTTATTAACCCTTATATAATCTAGGCGTAATGTGTGAAAGATCCTTGTGGAAACACTTCAGGTAGTGAGCTGTACTATAAACATTATTAATCATTTTAGGTGCAACTGAACCGTAGTCTGACCAAGATCCCACGGGAGACAACAACGTTAAAAACTACCAAGGGTGGCACTTCCATACCCATAGTACGACTGACAAAAGGTAACATCCATATATAAAACTTACAAAATTTAATAATTTAAAAAACTACTGATCTGCATGCAGGGATTTTTTCTGATCAATGTCATTTTCTTCAAAATTAATTATAAATTTCTGAAATATATTACGATAAAAGCATGGTGAGATTTGTAAACTTATTTCGTTTTAAAATTCAACTTTGAAATCAGGATAAAAAAAATCAACATTTCGTGAAACTTGATTTTTGTTTTTTGAAAAACAATTTTTACGAAACTTATTTTGTAATAAATTGGCGCAATGGATATTTATCTATTGAAATAAATTTCTTGTATTTGCAAAATTAGTATTTTCTTAAAAATAATTTTTAATCGAATTTCATTTATATATATTATAATAACGTTAAACTTTTTTTGACTGACTAGCGACATTGAACATCTTGAAATAATTTAAATTATGTAAGTTAGTGTATTATTTACTAGTCTAACAGGCTTAAGTGTATATTTTTGAAAGTCTTAATATTTCAGGCTCCGGAGTTTTAATTTAAACTCTGATTGTTTTTGTCCATTATTAGGAGATGTTGAACACGGACTCCTTATTGACAGACAGAGAACCTGGGCAGAAGGGTTCCCTAATGATCCATATGTTGAGAACCCTGTTGTTTACAAGTATGTATATAATCATATTTGATTTTAAACATTTTTATTTGATATTCAGAATTTGACTTATTAGCATTAAGAGTTACTTTTAGTTTATATTTATTTCATTCTTTGCCACCGCGGCGGGTTCGAATCCCACTGGGAGCTCAACTTGTGAGAAAGTGTCGATTCTTACAGATGGTGAGAGGTTAACAGTACTGGTATTATTCAGGAATAAGTGGATGGTATGCCTCCACCACAAAATCGACCGTCACACATAGCCTAAAATGTGCCGAAATAAGACATAAAACACCAAACAAACATTCTTTGCCATCATGTTTATATAACATGCAGTGCTCACACTGGCCAATTTCAATTAATAGACATATCATTTTTTTAACAAAATAAATAATAGCCAAAGTCAACCCGGCGTATTGAGTGGTTTCTTTTTTTGTTAACTCCGACAATGTCTACATTATTAATTTTTTATTTTTTTAAATGACTGAAGTATGCTATAGTATACTTGGATGCTGAGATAATATGTGAAATATACTGCACAACACTGAGGGCAAATAGAAAGGAAGATACTTTTTCTTCTTTTTTTTTATTACTCTTATTCAATAATAATACTACTAAGTACAGTACTACACTCTTTCTATCAGTTTTTGCGCACAATATGACCTATTTATGTGTCGACGTGCCGTAAAACACCATTCATTCATTCATTCTCTTTCTATCATGACACTTTGATATTATGTTTATAAATATATGTGAGTCAACTGACATACACACTGCATGAAAATGATTTTCCGTTTCTAAATTGTCATCGCAGTGATCACTTTGCCTATCAACACCAAAGCCAAAAGCACTTAATTTTCGGACTTTATTATCCGACTTTAACGGAGACAATTTGAGTTTTGGACGCCCCATATTGACCAAGAATGTAAATATTAAAGTTGTCATATTTATTCTTTTATATATGTCATACCAAATCTTACCATTTCTGCTCAAATTTGAGCTATGTAAACATAGAAATTATCGTCAGTGCATCTCATCCCTTTGTTCCATTCGTCATGGAATTTAACAGTTCAATTACTAGACACTGGGAGATATTTGCCAGTAGAGCAAACGAGTAGATATAGCTTTTCTATTCCCAGTATTTCCTATACAAATCACAGACAAATATGTAATATATATATTTTAAATAAACTAATCGCCATTTTTTGTCGACATTTTTTTGAAATAATCGACAGTATTATAAAATAATCGCAAATGGCGACCATGTCATATGGTAGCGTGAGCACTGAACATGGGAGACAGGTGGACTGCTATAAATGTATTCTTACAAATATTTGTAAACTTTATAAGCTTTAGCATTGATAAGGTAATACATTTATATTTTATGGTATTGTTTTAAAAAATAAATTATTGTTTGGGGCGCTTGTTTCAGCCAAAGTTTTTTTTGACTTTTCAGACAAAATTCGTCTACTACCTAAATAAGTTGTATATCGGTGAAACAGACATTTTCAGTGGTAAATAAAAATACCTTACTTTTCGAAATCGGTTGAGAAATAAAAAATTCATGTGCGAAAGCTGTTTTTGATGGGTCATTTTCAATGCAAAATTCTGCTGGATGAAAAATTTGAAACCTTTTTTTTTCAGAATTTTTATTCCAAAATGGTTTTAAATTGTTGGATATTAGTAAATTAAGACACCCTGAAAGTTTTATAGCAAAATATGAAGACTTACTGAAGTTATTTGAAATTTCGTAATTTTCTGCTGTCCCACCAACAAGGAATTTACAAAAAGTCCCATCAAAAAATCATTTTGGCTGTAAAATATTTATTTCTCAACCGATTTTCAAAAGTAAAGTAGTTTTATTTACCACTAAAAATGCCAGTTCTAATGATATATAACTGATGTACGTATTATTAAAATTGCTCAAGTTACTGCAGAAAAACCTTTGGCTGAAACAAGCGCCCCAAACAATAGTGAAAAGCTGACTCTATTGAAGTTTGATGCAGTATTTTGATCAGTTTTGCACACGTTTTCATTTAAATGAGACTTTTTTCTGATAACCTGGTATTATTCTATGACGTTATTTAATAGTGTCGAGTATAATATTGAATTCTATTGGACGAGTACCCAGCAGATACTGATAGAATCTATATTTGGACAAGGCAAAGCTTATTTTCACACCTCACTAATCTAACAAAAAATTGTACATTTGAATTAAAACAGTACTGTTTCAATTCAGATGAAATATAATTGTGAGGTAAATCGTTACTGACTCGTTGATTCTTACTGTTAGAGTTATCTTCCCATAGTACAAATATGGAATATGGATTTTTTGGACTCCACATCTACTAAATAAAGATGGAGTACACTATGAAAATAAAATAGATTTTTTGTATTAAAGCAACGGTTTTGAGTACAATAGTGGTAATATGGGATTGTCGTTTGGGTAAAAAGACAGAAAGAGATTGGTTAGAATTATACAGGTGTGAAATAAAAATGGTAATATGCTGCATGTTGATACAAATGGTTGTATTCACTTAGTATCAAAAGTTAACGGTTTATTTCAAGGTTATTGTTTTCAAGAAATACATAGTGAACTCCGGTGAGTAACTGAATTTGTATGAGTTAGCGGCCATATTTGTGAATATTTGCCTACACAATTTGATGCAATTATGCTACATGTAACTATACGATTCTGACATTTTGAAACCTGATATTCAGTGATTCTAAACATTTTTATTAACTGTATGAAGTTAAAGGGACACATGACAATCTTGAGTTTTATATCAAGCATTAAAATTAGCACCTCGATTTATTGATCCTTTATCAATGTTTATAACTGTATGCATATATTTAAATACAATTTTTTTCGTTACTCTACCAAATTTTAAAATATATTATTGGCGCAATGCAATCAATAGTTAGTAATATGTATAGAAATTTGCTTTGCCCTATTCTGATAATTAATATTAATGATTGCAAATGCGCAAATTAGGTAGACAACTAACAGAACGGGAGTTTTATACAAATCAGATTGCCTGGTGTCCCTTAACCCGCTAAGCATGACTATAATAGCCTTTGCATCCATTGTAAACCCTGATCAGCCTGCGAGTAACTCTCAGGCAGATCAGGGTTTACAATGTCCACTTCTGATCAGTCATTTCACCCAAAACACACCTTTGTCACATAAATGGAATGATCTTAATTCGAAGAAAGAACAGTCCATTTTATATATGTAGGGGTTAAGGGTTAAGGTTTTATAATGCTGTAATGGTGATAATAAGGTAATCTCTGATATGTAACTGTTTTCTTGATCCCCAGGCAGTATGCTGAGTTCGTTGGCAGTCAGATGAAGGAACCCGAGGCCTCGATCGAGGGCCGAGAGGTCAGAGGGCTACCAGATGCAGTTGGTGAGTTGCAGAGGTTCATCTTTTGCGCTTGAGATATAAAATTATAAAATTTCAATGTCTTGCTTGGTGTTAAATAGGGAAAAATATTATTTCAATAATAATATTTTAAAATAATAAATCAGAAGTTCCAGTCAATTTAAGGAATTAATTTTCCTAGCAATGAAATTATTTAAACATACTTATGTTTATACTACATACATGCAAATGTTGTTTCATATTAGATACAGAAACAATAACACCAAGAAAACATTATTTTTATATTATTTCTTCTTGATTTTTTTGTTTTTTTTGTAATACATATATTTGAATATATAATACAGTTAAAGTAGCTATCCCACCAACAGCAGCCACATTTTACAACATATGTACACCGTTTCTATACCTACAGATGACAAGGTGTATACATAATTTACCTATTTTGAGATTTGCATGCCATATGTTAAATAGCTATAGCAAAAAAAGGCTCCAATCATTGAGCATATATAACTGACAGTCGCAGAGAGACATCAGATTGTAATTTGTTTTATACTTTCTTTATCTTACAGCTCCAGCAAAGGCAGGTTCCAACATCGTTTAGTGTATAGCTGTCAGTTGTAAAGAGAGATGCAGTCAGATATTTGTTTTATACTTTCTCTATCTTACAGCTACGGCAAAGCAAAGGCTCCATCACCATCAAGCATATACCTGCCAGTCATAAAGAGAGACATGCTATCAGTGGCGTAGCTGCTTTTAGGCTACACCTTTTCCCCAGATATGATCTGTTTATTCCCAAAAAATGTCTTCCCGAATTCGTCAGAATGCACTATTTAACTTAATTTTTAGCTCTACTGATCAGAGATCAGCAGAGCTTATGCCGTGGTGCGGTGTCCGTCGTCTGTCCGTCCGTCTGTCCGTCTGTCCGTTAACTTTTTTTTTGTAGCGACTACTCCTCTGAAACTACTGAATGGATTTTCATGAAACTTTACAGAAATGTTGCCCATGAAGTCTAGTTGATCCTAGCAAAAATTCATGTAGATGTGAAATCCAAGATGGCCGCCAAATCTAAAAATAGGTTTTTAAGAAACGAGTTTGTAGCGACTACTTCTTGAAAACTCTAAGGGATATTGCTATGGGACTTTTTCTAAAATGATCAGCATGACATTGTTTTGATTCGACGTTAAACATGGCTGCCAGCGGCCATCTTTGTTTACATAGAGTTATATAATGAAAACTTGTAGCGACTACTCCTCTGAAACTACTTGACGGATTTTCATGAAACTTCACAGGAATGTTGCTCTTGATGTCTAATTGATCCTAGCAAAATTTCAGGTCGGCCGGAAATTCAAGATGGCCGCCACGGCTAAAAATAGATTTTTAAAAAATAAGTTTGTAGCGACTACTTCTTGAAAACTATAAGAGATATTGATATGGGACTTTTTCTAAAATGATCAGGATGACATGATGTTGGTCCTTGTCGAAATTCTTTTTGATTCGACGTTAAACATGGCTGCCAGCGGCCATCTTTGTTTACATAGAGTTATATAATGAAAACTTGTAGCGACTACTCCTCTGAAACTACTTGACGGATTTTCATGAAACTTCACAGGAATGTTGCTCTTGATGTCTAATTGATCCTAGCAAAATTTCAGGTCGGCCGGAAATTCAAGATGGCCGCCACGGCTAAAAATAGATTTTTAAAAAATAAGTTTGTAGCGACTACTTCTTGAAAACTATAAGTGATATTGATATGGGACTTTTCTAAAATGATCAGCATGACATGATGGTTATCCGAGTCGAACATTATTTTGATTCAATGTTAAACATGGCTGTCAGCGGCCATCTTTGTTTACATAGAGTTATATAATGAAAACTTGTAGCGACTACTCCTCTGAAACTACTTGACGGATTTTCATGAAACTTCACAGGAATGTTGCTCTTGATGTCTAATTGATCCTAGCAAAATTTCAGGTCGGCAAGAAATTCAAGATGGCCGCCACTGCTAAAAATAGATTTTCAAAATACAAGTTTGTAGCGACTACTTCTTGAAAACTATAAGTGATATTGATATGGGACTTTTTGTAAAATGATCAGCATGACATGATGTTAGTCTTGTCAAAAATCGTTTCGATTCGATGTTAAACATGGCTGTCAGCGGGCAACTTTGTTTACATAGAGTTATATAATGAAAACTTGTAGCGACTATTCCTCTGAAACTACTCGACAGATTTTCATGAAACTTAACAGGAATGTTGCTCTTGATGTGTTATTGATCCTAGCAAAATTTCAGGTCAGCCGGAAATTCAAGATGGCCGCCACGGCTAAAAATAATTTTTCAAAAAACAAGTCTGTAACGACTACTTCCTGAAATCAAAATCAATCAGTAGAGCTTCAAGGTCATTGACCTCTTGTTTAAAATATCGTGGAGAGCATCCTCTCAGACTCCAATTAACAACGTTGGACATGTGGTGTTCAATTTCTTGGGCCTACAACTTAAAATCGGCCAGCTACGGCGTTCGTATGACCACTCAATGTTAATATGAAAGCTGTAATTGGTTCAAATCGTGTAATCAACCAATGAAATGCACGCTTTCAAATTGATGGACTTTAATCAAGGGAGAGAATTATTGTTCAACAAATAACATTATGGCTTCATATAACACGCGATTTAAGACGATTTCTGGTTGAATTTTAGTTTGTAAAGTTTGATTGTCCCGAGATTTTTTGACTAGCCCGTCGGGCAACCATTTTTGAAAGAGAGACTAGCTCGGATTCAGATTGGACTAGCCTCGGGCATCGGGCTTTCCTATTCTTGGAGCACTGTACGACCCTGGCTATATACTTTCTCATCTCTGTATTACAGATCGGGCAAAGGAAGGTTCCAACATCATTGAGCGTATAGCAGCCAGTGGCAATGAGAGACATGTTACATACTTTCTCATCTCTGTATTACAGCTCCAGCAAAGGAAGGTTCCAACATCATCGAGCGTATAGCGGCCAGTCGCAAAGCGAGACATTTTATATAATTTCTCTTCTCTGTATTACAGCTCCAGCAAAGGAAGGTTCCAACATCATGGAGCGTATAGCGGCCAGTCGCAAAGCGAGACATGTTATATAATTTCTCTTCTCTGTATTACAGCTCCGGCAAAGGAAGGTTCCAACATCATTGAGCGTATAGCGGCCAGTCGCAAAGCGAGACATGTTATATAATTTCTCATCTCTGTATTACAGCTCCAGCAAAGGAAGGTTCCAACATCATTGAGCGTATAGCGGCCAGTCGCAAAGAGAGACATGAGGCAGCAGTGGAGGAGATGCATCAAGAACTCAGTGTCATCAACTCGGTATGTTTACACATTTTGATTTGTTTCTTTATTATGCCTCCGAAGCGCGGCAGGCAAATAGTAATCACACCGTTTGTTTGTCCGTCCAACTGAAACAACCGTGTTTCAGCCATAACTTTGAAAGTACTGATTGGAATTGCATGAAACTTCTCAAAAATGTTAATCACAATGGGATGGTGTGTCTCACCAAAAGAATCAGGGTCGTACCTCAAAGGTCAAGGTCACACTTGGAGGTCCTGCTTGGGCCCAGTTGTTCAACGCTCTGTTAAGGTAACCGAGACTTAAGCAAACATTTCAAATCTCTCTGAATTTCATATAAATGAATATTTCAATTTAAGATTTTGCATGTGATAGCCTCATATAAAGATACAACTAAAAATAAAATAATTTGGGTTTTACGAAATCAATTTCATAAGAAAACGAAATTTGAAACATTCCACTAATCGCGCGTTTAACTAACAGAGCTTTGAACAACTGGGCCCAGTCACTGATGTCAAAAACTTTTTCGGGGGCATTTGTTACTTACTGTGACATTTAACAAAACAGCTTGACATGGGCGTCATAATGGCTTGCCTGTCTGTATTAGGTAGTGCGTCCGGAAATGTCTTTTTCTCCCGCATTCTTTGAGACAGACATGGCCACACATCATAGCTCCTGTAACCCCACCTTTTATTTTTCACAGGAAAAGGGGATAAATATATACCATGCCAGAGTAACTGTAATGGCCATGATCAGACTGTAGTGAACTATCGAATATGATTATAGTCATCTGTAATACTGGTCAAAGTTTCATATTTTCATTGATTTAAATAAAGAATTGAATTGAATTGGGTTTTAAGGTGCACCAACACATGAAAGGTTATATGGCGCCTAACAGGCATGAACATGCCAGGCTCATCCTCAAAGTACATTGAGAAAAAATATGGAGAATTCTCATCCTGAACTGCAGAGTTGCTGCAAATTCTATCATAGAAACTCCATTTACGCTGGAGCCACGTTATTGTTTTTCTGCCATTGCTCTTTTGATGAGAGCAAGATGGCACCTGAAACAATGCAGGGATCATGATGAAGACCTTTAATGAACATGAACAAAAAATGATAAAATGAATTTGGGGGGTTCCCGGGGGCCCCGTTGGGTCATGGTGCAAAGAATAGGGCCACTGCAGATCCCTTTGGAGGAGTAGGCAGAGGGGTAGAGTCCACACGGGGCAATAATGAAAAAAACAACACATTATGATGTTTCCCTTTGTTTTATTTAAGAAATAGAACATCGTTTACTGTGAATTATTGTTTAATATATCACAATTCACATGAAATTATTGTTTACAATTGAACGACAAACCGTGATATATTATAGATAATTCACCGTAAAAGATGTTCTATTTCTATTCTAATACCCCTAAAATGTGAAAATAACGCACACATCTGAAATCTTTCACATTGCTTTGCTTACTCTCCTAACGTTGCATACGTTACAATGCGTAATGCGCAATGCTTATTCTCCTAACGTTGCAAAAATTTCAGTGATATATCGTTCAATATAACGAGATATTTTAAACTAGCTTTATAGTGCGGGTGTATTAGAATTATATATAATAGTGTTAAATGATGGTATCTGACTCTTTTGACTTATGAACTTTTACAATCAGAGCAGGGCAAATAAACATCCTATAAGGACAAGTAACATGTCAATGCCACTCGTCCTACAGGACGAGTATACAGTAAAATATATTTTGTCCCCTGCATATATAGCCTTCCCCAACCCATGACACACTCAGACACTTAAAATTGGAAAATAAATGGATTGTCATTTTAGTAACTGAACAAAAAGAGCAAAAAAAATACAATACATTCTATTTATACTTTTAATAATATTAAATAGTATTATTATAGCTTTTTCAGCTCTAATACTGAAAGAATATAAGATCCAATGTGATGACATAATAATAATTTCATGATATTTGTGTTTTTCTTTACAATGTGTGTGTTATATATATAAATATTATTTCTTCTGTAGGAGATGGAACCTCGCATTGCTGAATCATGTGAAGCACTATTGAATAAGTTGGGAGAAGACGATAAAGAAATAGCTGCGATATTCGTCAGATTTGAAAACGATGACGTATGTATTCAATTCTATGTTTCAGTAAAGCATTTCCACAAAATTATTGATTGATTTGTTTTAATTAGAACACAGTCCTATTGATATATATTACACCTCATTTGCATATTCCTCTCTTTGTTTAATGTGACATCATCCGGTCCATAAAGTTGCATATTGACCGGGCGCCCAGTCCGATAGCTATATTAATGGGAAAAAACGACGTCAAAATAAATCATAAAACTTATTGATTTAATTTGTTGGTCAGATTCGATATAATATAACAAATAATGTCTGGTGCTTCGGTCCATATGAAGTTTATGGACTGGGCAGTCCATAAACTTGCATATGGACCTCAGCACCATACATTATCTGTTGAATAATAAGTCTTTACGCTGACTGTTTTGAATTCATTAAACTTAATTTATAGTAACTGACAACATCTTGTTACCTTGATTACAGCAATGAGGACCGCTGCATATGGTTTTGTTCATTCACTGACATATTTCTGCGACAGGGCATAGGTAATTTGTAATGATTGCAAAATGAGATAGTCCTGTAACAAGTCGACGCTGAAAGATTAACAGTTTTAATAAAATGAGTGAAACTTGAATAAGAGATAATTTGTCATTTCTGTGTGCCTGATTTATTTTGTGCCATTTATGAAAAGCATAGGTCAAGCTTAAAACTTGTTAATACCATTACTATTTTTTAACCCATGACTCAAATATTACCCTTAAGGGCTATAACATTAAAACATATCTGGGACCCCAGGAAGGCAATTTAATAAACATCTATGGTTAAACACTATTTTCTAAAAAATGGAACACTATTTTCTAAAAAATGGAACACTATTTTCTAAAAAATGGAACACTATTTTCTAAAAAAATGATTCTTTAAACTCGGTGTTGCATATATGGGTGGGTGTTCAATTTCAGAAGTGCTTTCCTGGGCTCCCATGTATGTTTTAATGGAATAGCCCCAAATCTGTAGCCGTATCTCAATGTATCTTTTGTCTACTAGTATAATTAGAATAATTTATGCTGTTTTCTGCAGGACCTGTTGTGTTACCCGCTGGAAGGACTACAGGAGATGTGGACGGAGATCCAGAGTCACTCGGGGGTCAGGCAGGGCTGGATAATGGAGCTGGACACAACACTGAAGGCATCAGAGGATGACCGCATGGACATGGTAAATATGTCATAAGTCATATACAACATACTTAGCTGCAAGTTGATGAAACTAGTGTACATTTCAATGAATTATGACTTACATTGATTTCGATTCCAAAATTTTAAATGATGATTGAGATATGAAACTATAACGGTTGTCACTGTCATGATCGACGTCCGGCTCATACTTTAATTTGAGACCACCCATGTTTGTGGACATTAATAACAGCCGATATAAGCATTATTCATATCACTGTTTATGTGTGAAAATGTGGATTTAATTCCCATGTTGTTTGTTTGTTTGAGCATAGTATAGTATTTGAGTATAGATCACGCATTTTCCAAAGCTATAATTATACCTCTGCTTTCACAAAGTTAAGTTAGGGCTATATAGGAATCACGTTGTCCGTCGCGTCCCATTCCTTAACACATTTTTTTGTCCCGTCACGTTGTGTAACACATTTTTATTTCTCGCATTCCTCAAAGAGTTTTGAATGGGCTGTTCCCAAACTTCATATACACATAACAACTGATGACCTTTTGTCCCTCTACATCATCCATTGTTGATTGCCTAATTTATTACAGAATTATGGCCCTTTGTTTAAGAGGGAGTATTCATCACCTTCAGCGATAGTTCTAGTTTTATTCTTCCTGTAATTAATTTCTCAGAATCTGCATCAGTTCAGTCACCTGATTGGCGTTTACGTTTGGGTGGTATTTGCAACATCCTAAAAAATCTGTGCTGGACGTCAATCACAATGGTAGTTGTTTCTTGTATATTTTCTGATCTTTAGCTGCTACCATGGCTGACCATAACCCTCATGCATGATAATCAATTCTGCAATAAAACAGAAATTTCATTTGTTAGAAAATGTATTGAATAATACAGTCGAACCTCGATAGCTCGAAGTCAGCGGGACCGTAGGGATATGTTCGAGCTATCGGTGGCTTTGAGGTATCGAGGTAACGGTAAAAACCAAAATATCTATCCGAATTTGTGTACCACCCGAAATAGTGTTACTTGTGTACGTGATGTATCATTCTCGGTATGTTTTTTATGTTCAGTCAAACCTCATAACGGATATATAACATGTAATTGCTACACTGAAAATACAAGAAAAACTGCAATAATGTGTTTGTTTTATCATTTATTTAAAGAAATATCACACTAGTAGATTTTAACATACATTCCAAAAGTCCGAATAATGAGAACAAGGTAAGACTGGTTTCGGTACATTATTTAATTAGAAAATCAACCGTTTTTAATTTATCATAATTAACAGTAAACGAAGTTCACTAAACATAAATTTTATCTGTCTATTATCGCTTTTCAATCATAAATGTTTCGCACCTTTAACAACCAACTTTATCTGTTTTCGCACTATGATCGAACTTACTACAAACAAATACAAACGCGTTGATTACAATTAATATGGCCGACGTCGCACGGCAACGGATCATCACCTTTGATTATGCAAGGTTTAAATTCAAACAAAAATGGATCTTCGGACCGTAAAAATGTATTCGAGCGAGCCGGGGTATTCGAGAAATAATATTCGAATAATCGAGGTTAAATTACATTGAATTATATAGGAGTTATGTCGGGACCGGAAAATGTGTTCGAATTACCGATGGTATTCGAATCACCGGTGTTCGAGCTATCGAGGTTCGACTGTACTAGACATTTGTAAAAGAAATTAAATTCGGTAATTTTTCATTTATTACCTTGAACTCTGCTGCTCAGTATGTTGCCATTGCACGGCTATATAGTGTTTTTATTTATTAGGAGCTTGGCCCTGTTCATATTTGTAACTCTATTACAGATTCGCAGCGTGTTTAAAGATTATGCTAAGAATCTAGAGAAGATTGCCCACATTCTGTCACCAGATCTACACAGATTCATGGACAAGGAATCACAGGTACAAGTTAATTAAGTGAAAAAGTTTAATAAATGCACTTTTTTGTATACGTAAAACTTCTCTCAAGTCACAATCTTAAGGATTCTGTGCTGCAAAAATATTTTTTCATATGATTTATTTTATAGTTTTTTAGCTCTACTGATCAGAGATCAGCAGAGCTTATGCCGTGGTGCGGCGTCCGTCGTCCGTCTGTCCGTCTGGCCGTCTGTCCGTCTGTCCGTAAACTTTTATTTGTAGCGACTTCACAGCTGAAACTACTGGATGGATATTCATGAAACTTTACAGAAATGTTGCCCATAAAGTCTAGTTGATCCTAGCAAAAATTCATGTTGATGTGAAATCCAAGATGGCCGCCAAAGCTAAAAATAGAGTTTTAAAATACAAGTTTGTAGCGACTTCTTCTTGAAAACTATAAGTGATATTGATATGGGACTTTTTCTAAAATGATCAGCATGACATGATGTTGATCCTAGTTAAAAATCGTTTTGATTCAACGTTAAACATGGCTGCCAGCGGCCATCTTTGTTTACATAGAGTTATATAGTAAAAACTTGTAGTGACTTCTTCTCTGAAACTACTTGGCGGATTGTCATGAAACTTTACATGAATGTTGCACTTGATGTCTAATTGATCCTAAAAAAAATTCAGGTCGGCCGGAAATTCAAGATGGCCGTCACAGCTAAAAATAGATTTTAAAAAAATAAGTTTGTAGCGACTACTTCTTGAAAACTATAAGTGATATTGATATGGGACTTTTTCTAAAATGATCAGCATAACATGATGTTGATCCTAGTTAAAAATCGTTTTGATTCAACGTTAAACATGGCTGCCAGCGGCCATCTTTGTTTACATGGAGTTATATAGTAAAAACTTGTAGCGACTACTCCTCTGAAACTACTTGGCGGATTGTCATGAAACTTTACAGGAATGTTGCTCTTGATGTCTAATTGATCCTATCAAAATTTCAGGTCGGCCGGAAATTCAAGATGGCCGTCACAGCTAAAAATAGATTTTTAAAAAATAAGTTTGTAGCGACTACTTCTTGAAAACTATAAGTGATATTGATATGGGACTTTTTCTAAAATGATCAGCATGACATGATGTAGATCCTTGTGGAAAATTATTTTGATTCGACGTTAAACATGGCTGCCAGTGGCCATCTTTGGTTACATAGAGTTATATAGTAAAAACTTGTAGCGACTACTCCTCTGAAACTACTTGACGGATGTTCATGAAACTTCACAGGAATGTTGCTCTTGATGTCTAGTTGATCCTAGAAAAATTTCAGGTCGGCCGGAAATTCAAGATGGCCGCCACAGCTAAAAATAGATTTAAAATAAATAAGTTTGTAGCGACTACTTCTTCAAAACAATAAGAGATATTGATATGGGACTTTTTCTAAAATGATCAGTATGACATGATGTTGGTCCTTGTCGAAAATCGTTTTGATTTGACCTTAAACATGGCTGCTTTGTTTACATAGAGTTATATAATGAAAACTTGTAGCGACTACTTCTTTGAAACTACCTGACGGATTTTCATGAAACTTCACAGGAATGTTGCTCTTAATGTCTTATTGATCTTAGCAAAATTTCAGGTCGGCCGGAAATTCAAGATGGCCGCCACGGTTAAAAATAGATTTTCAAAAAACAAGTCTGTAGCGACTACTTCCTGAAATCAAAATCAATCAGTAGAGCTTCAAGGTCATTGACCTCTTGTTTTGTTTGTTTTTATAGATCTACAAACATGTAAATTTTCTATTCCTTTTGCACCTTAAATTTCATAGCTTTGATGTGTAAAGGGATTTTTTACACCTTACTTTGTATTTATGTTTTACTGGTTAACTGTTTGTTGCAATAGTCCAGTGGTTAAGTGACCTAAGTGTTATAAAAATTTCAGAAATGAGATTATTACACTTGTTTAATATGGATTAGATTCCAGTTGTCCTTATCACCTTATTCCTGATTTCCTCCAAATTCCCCTATTCGAATACATTTTCCCCGTGTGGTTGCCGGGGTAGAATTCAACCACTGTAAATCCCGCTAGAGGCAGATGGGTAGGACCACCTTTTCATGTTCATTTTGTCATTTTTTATCATGCTCATTCGAGGTCTTCTTCATGACACCGCGTATGCAAACGTGGAAACTTGACTCCATCGTAAATGGAGTGTCTACAATAGAATTGGCAACAACTCTGCAGTTCTACAGCTAGGTTAGAAGGTTCTAGGCCCATTTTCCATATTTTATCTAGATGTAAATGGAGGATGAGCGCGGCATGTTCATCCCTGTTTGGCGCCATATAACCTTTCTTGTGTTGGTGCACCATAAAACCCCAGTTCAATTCAATTCAAATACATTTATTTGTTTTTATGGTGTTTTACAACATTTTCAACACATGTAAGGTTATATATAACGGTTGATTTATTGTGGTGGTGGCAGACCACCCACTTTTCCTGGGTAGAACCAGAACTGTACACCTCACACCATCCGTAAGAATCGACACTTTCTCACGTTCAAGTTGAACTCCCAGTGGGATTCGAACCCGCAGCGGTGAGAGGTGAGAAGGTTTACAGCGCAACGTTGTTAACCCCTCAGCCACGGAGACGCTAACACATTAACTCCATTGAATTCCATTCGTTATCATTATTTAGACAGAGGATATAATAAAAACTGCCAAATCAGCAAACAAGATGCTGACTGGGTGTAATTGTTTTATTTCGACTGTTTATGAAGCGGGAATGGGATATTTCTTTTAACTCATTCAAATAAGGTGGTCATAATATTTTGTTTAGGAAAGGACAAGGTATGATAAGGGGATATTTTGGCCCCCAATATGTTCAAAATGCAAGTAAATAATATTTACATATAATCTGTTGTGCATGTTGAAGTAAATTGATCATATTGTATCTTCAAAAGAAATTTTTATTTATTTTATTTATCTATAAGAATTAACAGGGTCTCATGAAATGGTATTTTTGGTAATTTTGTTATATTTTGTAGATTTTTAACTTTCTGGGCAAGATTTTGATCCTTAAAATATAGAGCGCACCTCCGAGCACACACAGTTTTTTGGCTGATGATGCATCCCTATCAGGTACTTGTTTCAACAAAAAATCAGCTGTGCTCGAGGGTGCGCTCTGTATTTCCAAGACCAAAAACTGAAAGAAAATGCCTTGTTTGTGAGGCTCTTAAAACTCATTTAGAGCCTTCAAACATACTTGTAATGAGTTTTAATAATGATTCAATTCATTTGTAGCTAAACTAGATATTCAAAACTTGTGCATTAAAACTTTCAATATTGGGGGCCAATTTTGTCCTTTATCACACCCAGCCCTTTTAATTTTTTTTATAGTTGTTATCCTGTTTCAGTGTAAATTCTTGGTTGAATTGGGTAAAAATGTTTATTGCAAAAATACAGCATCACTTGTTTTTTACACTTAATTTGGTGGTATTAACCTGTTAAAGCTTAAAGAAGTAATGATCAATGAATTGAACAATAACACTATTTCCATTTTAAGCTTAACACCCTTACAAAGAATGTTACAGATCATAACAACTACCTGTTTATGCCCCCGAAGGGTGGTACATAGTAGTCGCACCGTCCGTCAGTCGTCCATACGATCGTGTCCGGTAAATAAGTCTGACAATAATGGATTTTCAAATTACTTGGCACAAGTGCTCCCCACACCATGATGACGTGTCGCGCAAAATCCAGGTCTGTGGCTCATAGGTCAAGGTCACGCTAAGAGGTCAAATGTCAAAAAGAAGTACTTTCTTGTCTGGCAAATAACTCGGACATTCATGGAAGGATTTTCAAATAACTTGGCACAAGTGCTCACCACAACAAGACGTGTCGTGGGCAAAATCCAGGTCCGTGGCTGCAAGGTCAAGGTCACACTTAGAGGTCAAAGGTCAAAACCACTTCGGGGGCATTTGTCAATAACAGTGACATTTCTTGTTCAGGAATCTGTTTGATATTTTAAGTATGGTGATCCTGAATTGTTATGGATACTCTCCATCCCCTGTGGGGGCCTCTAACATAACAGAAATAGTATGTTATACAACAGTGTGATTAATTTCAGCTGATCAACCAGACCGTGTTGAGCAATCGGAGAGCCTATGGTGACCTGTTTGTGCGTCTGATGTCCATGGATATTGAACGGGAGAAGTCGCAGCATGCCGCCTGGAAACGACGAGTGGAAGACTGGAAGATGCTGAAGACGGAACTCTCTCTGAAGAGATTCAAGTAAGTTTACGCCAGAAAATTTGTTACACAAACTTGTGTGCAATTAGTAGTGGTAATTTGTCGTGAAAACAATAGCCTGTGTTTATCTACCCGCCAAGCTTAACTTGGATAGGGACTCAGAGATATACACAGATATGCATACGATTATCCGCTTTTTACATGAGTGATGGAAAGCCTGATATTACACATAGGGGATGATAAAAATCGCGTGCTGATATCAACAGCATCATTATTTAAATAAACATGAAAAACGTCAGTAACTGGCAATGCCAGTGCACAGAATTCAAATTGTATGCAAGAAAAAAACTCAGTCATGGGTATCCTCTTGTTCAAATGGGAAAATTCCAACCCTCGGTATAACTGTTTTAATCGGAACATTAGCAGAACCTCAGGTTGGAATTCCCGATCTTCACCGGAATACCTATGAAAGATTCTTATAGTCTGCCATAGATATTAATTTAAATAATTTTTAGAAAAAATATTCACAAAAGTGCTGTGCATGCTTTAATACTTCTGAATCACTTCACAATGTAATTATGTTCTTTATAAATAATTCTTATAACATGTATGTATATATCTGCCAATAAAATATGTTTAAACCAAATATAAGAGGTCTAATTTGTTTATGAATGAACAGGACCTCGTACCATCATACGGGGAATATGGGAATAGCTCTCTGCATTCATAAACATATTTTTTAAACATGTGACAATATTGATTCTTCAGATTGAATTGACGCATTACGTTAGTTTTTTTCATTTAACTATTTGCTGATCTTATTTAATAAATAAGAGGTCATGCATTCCATCCCTGCTATGATGCCATTTTGGATTAATTATCAAAATAATTCAAAAGTATTTCCCACCTGACTAGTCCTGATGTGATGCAAGACGAGAATGTTGTGGCGCCCCCTGGTGTACAGTAAACAATTCAGTCATTTTTTTCTCTATTTCAGGGTATTCATGAAAGATGATAAGATTGTGGTGCCCCCTGGTGTACAGAAATTGCAAAACTACATGGTCAAGGAACAGCAACTCCTCAACGCCAAACGTATGGATCTTGTCAACCAACTGCGGTAATAGTCACTTCTTCTTCTTCCACTCCCAGTGTTTAAGTATAGTAAACTGAATAATATCTACTGCACATTCCCACAATTTTTATGCCTCTGAAGGGAGGGGACATATAGTTATTGCACCGTCTGTCCATTAGTTTGTCTGTTCATTTGTCCGTCCAACACAGTCATGTCTCAGCCATAACTTTGAAAGCACTAAACATGAAACTTCCCACAAGTGTTTATCACAATGAGAATGCGTGTCACGCCCAAGAATCAGGTCCTTACCTTAAAGGTCATGGTCACACCTGGAGGTCAAATGTCAAAAGAACTTCGGGGGCATGTGACACTTACTGGTGACAAGTCTTTTTATTGTTGTGTTTAATCAGAGGGACAGTTGTGGCGCCTTCCGGTGTACAACAACAAACATACGGATATTGTCAATCTATTTCGGTAATAATCATTGCCACTTTCACTATCTGTGTTTACATATACATGTACTTGTTTTAAGGTTTGACTATAAAACATCACCGATGTCTATTTGTAGAAAGAAATGTGATAAAATGAGACTAGTTTTAAGTTGTTTATATACCATTGTCTATATTTTTCTGAATTTTATTGTATATGTAATATTTGTAACAGTAATATTTGTAACAATGCTATTTGTCAATTTAAAGGGAGTACATCAGGATTTTTCAAGAAACATCTTAAATTACAAAAATGTTCCACTTCATGATAAAACAGTTATATCAATCAAAATATGATGTTAGAACCATTTTGCTAATGTCTAATTGTTGCATACACCATATAGCACCATATAGCTATGACAGAATCTGACGTAAAATGCTGAAATTAACCCTGGTGCGTCACCTAGGATAGCACATAGTACTGTGCAGAATGAGTTTCTTTGCAAATAAGGGGTAATTTTTAGGCTCATTCATTATGTTTAGGCCCTTTAGAATAGAAAATATCATTATTTGTCAATTTTAAGTCGGACCCCTAAACCACCATTAAAAGCCTGATGTTCCCCCTTTAAAAAAAATATAAAGAAACACGGTAATAATGTATAAATTTGTATCATGATATGATACGTCATGTTTATGTTTACTTCTGGTTTGGAACCGCCATCAAATAAGTCGACATCCAGCAAGTTTTACGGTTTCTCACTTTCATAGATCTATACTAAACCTTATGCTCTGAACATATAAGTATGTAGGCTGTTTATCACAGTCTGTAGTGCACTCGCTTCTTACAAAACACAATATGAGTTTGATTCTCTCAGCAACGTTAGAAATAAAGTATAAAATGTTCAACCACTCAGACAGGTTTCCCAATGCCATGATAGTTTCAGTTTCCTCTGGCATTAAGGTAAGTTAGTGCTTTTAGACCAACCAGAGTGGCATAGCGTGTTTCATAATGTTAAATCATTTAAGTCATACACATTTATATACATGTTTTATAAATTCACAGAGATCTAGAGCCTCCGTCCTCCACCAAAACCTCTGTGTATCACTGGAATAAGGGTGTTGAGGATATATCAAAGGAGATTGGTAAGTGTTTATCCAGTAGTTTATTAAAGATAAAAGATAAGGAATTTTTTCAAAGAAAGGAAATTCATAATCACAAATATTTATAACTTACTGTAAAAGATCAACTAACTGTGACCTGAGTCAAAATAAAAGTGCTGATGATGTGGATGTCATTTTACTTTAGAATATATAAAACTGCTGTATTCTGTTGTAACGAAATCTTCAACTTGATGGAAGGCATGTATTCACTCACTAGCATCCATTTGTTCATGAAAAACATGTGCCTAGCAACTCTTGAAGGATTTCCGTATGTGGTACCCAGCAGATAAATGTAGTCACAGTTGAGGCTTTTCTCTTAGGAGTTTGGTTCCCCTTTAATCCTGTTGCTCCATTTTAGCCATTATATAGGAATCATCGTGTCCGGTCGCATAACACATTTTTGTCCCATGGTGTCCCGTCTCGTAACTCTTTTTTTTTTACTTGCATTCCTCAAACAGTTTTGGATGGGTTGTTCCCAAACTTCATATATACATAACAAATGATCGAAAATGGGGGTATTCATCACCTTCAGTGATAGTTCTAGTTTTTGTGGTAGATGTTCTAAAAGTTTTTGCTACTTTGCTACAGCTTTAACAGATTTAATATATTTTCATTCTGTAATCATCAGGCCTCATAAGAGAGTGTTTTTTTTACTTTTTCATTTGGACAAGTTAGAGAAAATATTTCATGTGAATTTCCATTCTAAACATGAACTTGCAAAGTGGAACAGAAATGTTCCTCTGACATTTTATTTAGGGGTGTATTTTAAAATGTCAATGTGTGCATTGCAGATACAACCAATCAGCTTCACCTGGCATCTCTACATAGAGAGTATGAGAACGTGTGTCAGAACTGCCTCGAAGAAGTAGATGCCATCAAAGTATGTAAACATTCATCTTTTAATTTACATGTATTAAGGAAAAGATGCCTACATGGGCATTTGTATTCATAGAACCCTTTATATGGTAAAATCAGTGTAATATCCTAAAATGAATTTGGAAAAAGCAAACATTGTTGGTTTACTCTGATTCATATTCATAATAGGCGGAGGAGAGTGTGATTTTTTTGTGGGGTTGAGTTGGTGAGGTGGGACAGGAGCGGTGAAATCCATATTTTTCACTTCTCTCCATTTATCCCTGTATCCAGTGCTTAGGGTGAAGGGGTTTCATATGGAGGTTTTCTTTTATTAAGTACAGGCCCAGTTGCGTTCAAGTACCCCAAAAATGCATTCCGTTTGTGTTTCGTTTGCGTTCTGTTTGTGAATGCATTCAGCATTTATAAACGAAACTGTGTTCATTTAAATGCACGAAACGAACGCAACAGAATAAGTGCGTTTAAATTGCAAAAATGGAGAAAATGCATTTGCGTTAGTTTGTTCAGTGTTTACCAATCGCAACATCTCTCACAATTAAATCTCGCATTATATATAGTCATGCGATTTTTATCATGAGTTGGCGACTTATGTTTATGTGATCATATTCCAGAATGGGACTTTTTGTTGACATCATTTTGTGGTGCACATGATGATTATTCTGTTTTATTCTGGGTTTATGTAAGTTTCATCAAAAATGTAATATACATAACACTCTGTATAATGATCTACCGGCTGATTTTTATTAACATTATTTTAGTTTTATATTGCGTTTGTTTTCAGCGTTTAGCGTTTTAAAAATGCATTCATTGTTCATTTTTTTTAAATGCTAAACGCTGAAAATGAACGCAACGAACGCAAATGAGTTTTTAAAATACAGATTTGTTCTGCATTTATTTGGGGTACTTGAATGCAACTGGTTCTGTAATATCCATTTATGGATTCTCTAACCTTATACTTCAATTTAATGGCTTTTAATAATTTTAAATTAAAAATATAAATTAAGTTTACATGTAAATATCATTGTTGGTATTAAGAGACTTTTTCCCCCCATATTTTATGCTAGTGTTAAATTATAATTTATGACAATGTCACGGTGTTCAGAGTGCAGTCAGTAGTGCTCTCGTTTCTCACCAGTACAAGTTGGGTTTTGGTTTGATGATAAATTTTATGATTGCATGTATACAAACTTATGATCATACAGATTGACTGGAATGAAAGTTTATATCTTATGGAGTGATTTCTTGGGTTTGATTCACCACATCTGTATTTTAAGTTGGAATGTGCTGTGGTCGGCACGTGCATTATGCCATCCGCACGTGCATTCTGTAATCCACTCTCCTCCCACTCTGTCTAACAGAGATTGCAGTGACCTCGCAAATCAGGTCTCACTTAAGCTATCATCCATGCCATGGAAATGAGTTTGTATCTTCATATTTCACATAATTTAAGGTGTGAACGAGAAACTATTGCAGCTATATATAAATAAAGAACAAGATACAACAGTTTTTCATTGAACCCTAGATATATACTGAACAAAAAAGTTAAGCACAGCGTTTTAGGGACATAGATTAAACATATAAACATTGATAACATTGTTTAAAGATATTAGAAATGGTAGATAAGGATGCAATTTTTTAAAAATGTCATTTTATTGTTTTCTAAGCGAAGTATCAGAGTTACACCCCCCCCCCCCCCCCCCCAATATATTAAAAACAAGTTATTTCATTATGCCAAAGTATTACTTTAAACAAATTTAATGTTTGGCAATTGCCCATTCTGTCGTTGTTTAAAAGATGCAGAAATTTGTCGACAGAAGACTGTTCTCAAACATTGACATTCGTTTGGATTTCGTAATTTTAAGATTACCTCCCTTTTCATTGAAAGGAGAACGACTTTCGATAGCTTGTAAAAGTATGTTTTCATCATATTTGCTTCCTTTTTATCACCGATTTTGTTTACAAATGACTTTGTAGCATTATTTTGGTCATATCTATGTCATGTTACCATTGACCCCGAACACACGGCTCCGGAATTGACATGCGTTTTATGTGCTGAATTTATTTTGGTCGTTATATTATATATATATATATTTGAACAGCGAGAGATGGTGGACACTGGCGTGTGTACAGAGTCGCGTGCCCAGACTGTTGTCGAGGAGTTTATGATACCCATAGTGGGCGATCGGCAGAGGATCTATGAATCAAACCTTGAAACTATGGAGGTTGGTGCAGTTCATGCTTTACTTTCCAAACTTATCTGATATCGAGAAAGTGTTTTTGAAAGTCCTTTTATGCCATGTGTGTATTAAGTCAAATGGAGTAGATTAATTACATGAACAAATGTAAGATTTATAAATGGGAATACTTCTGTTTAACCCTTAACCTGCTAAGCACGACTATAGTAGCCTTTGCATCCATTGTAAACCCTGATCCGCCTGCGAGCAATTCGCAGGCAACATTAAGGGTTAATAGCTATAATGCATAAGTCATGTTTTATACTCATGTTTATAGTACATTTATTACATGTTTGAAACACTTTGACCTGTTGGTTCATATTACAAAACTAGAATTCAGCTCAAATAAAAAGTTGTTTTAAACTCAGGCTACAAATGACAAATCAATTTTGTTAAAAAAATGTATCCTGAAATTACACCTGAAATAGACCATTATATGCACACTCTAACATCGCCAATTAAGGACTGATTTCACACGGGAACCACACGGGCATACAGATTTAAATGCAAGGGCTAACTTAAAGGTGCTATGATCATGATGGTTTTATGTTTTCAGAAAAATCTTGAACAGCATAATAAGAAAACAACAGATGATCTCAAGTCCCTGTTCAAGTACGCTCAGGGCGCGGCCCACGTATGGGACGTCCATGAGATAGGGTTGGCCCGCCAAGAGAGGGCCCTGCAGGAGAAACTGGAACAGTGTCGACAAAAACATGATAACCAGAACCAGGTAAAGTTGCCATGTTGTACACAAACCGTATGGTACATTAAACTTAGAAAACATATATCGGATGTGCATAAGAATGGCAACTTAAAATTTAAACATGGCATTATTTGAATTTTTTAATCAAATTGATAGTTGTTTAATGGCTCATCAACACAGTACAGGTTATTTAGAGCTACCCCAGAGAGAAGGGAAGAGTAGATCCAACAAATAGATTCATATGGTTATACTAATGTTAATGTGCTCAAAGGACTGACCCTGATATGCGAAATTTTAAAATAAAACCAGTGACTACTGATATAATTTTTCAGGAAAAGGAGGCCCATCTAGATATTATCATGGACCGTATGAGACAAGATGCGACAGAGAAGGCCCTCAAAGACAGCCTCACGAAGGCCCTGGAGATGATGGAAAAAATAAGACATGCGTAAGTACTCTGTTATTCTGGTTATGTAGAATATAACATGGCTCCCACAGGTAAGGGAAAAGTCAGGGGAATTTTAGGTTGATCGAGAAAAATATAAGATTTCAGGTGGGTCAAGGAAATCTTTGATTGGTCACGAAATTTTGAGATTTAAGTGGAAAATCTGGGAATTTTATGATCAGTCAAGGAAATTGAGATTTCAGGTAGAAGTCAATGAAAAGCAGGGTAGCTGGTCAGTGATTTGAAATATGTTGATGATCTGATACACTTATTTTTGTAAATTTTTGTAAATTTATTATTCCAGGAAAATTAGATTCTTGGTAATTGGATCAGTCGGGGGGGAACCTTCTCTGTGGTAACCCTGAATTAAATGTTTTGTTTGCTTGTAAATGTTTCAGCGAATGACCTCCTTTGAATTAAACTTTCTCAATAAAGAAAAAGAAAGTTGACATAGAATATAAAAAACAAATGTGCTAAGAATGGGATCACTATAAAAGCAGAATGAATTTCGGTGTAAGACATACATTTGAATGAAATAAAATTATTTGCATTCATCAAATTAATCCTTAACCCGCTAAGCACGACTGTAATAGCCTTTGTGTCCATTGTAAACCCAGATCAGCCTGCGGGTAACTCACAGGCTGATCAGGGTTTACAATGTCTGGCAGCTGATCAGTCATTTTCCCCAAAACATCCCTTGATCACATAAATGGTATGGTCTTAATTCAAAGACAGAACAGTCCATTATACAAATGTAGCGGGTTAAGGGTTAACATTTCAAAATGGATTTTTTTTTTTTTCTAAACGTGGAAATATGCGTGTAATATTTTGTTTAACTGTTACTACAGATACGAGATATTCCACATGGACCAGACTGACATAGTGCAGAAGTATCCGGAAATGGTGAAAGACGAACTGAAGAACTACGACGAGGCTCTGTGTAAACTCTTCATGGTCGACAGAAACAACCCGGTATGTACACCTTTTTGTTGATAACAGTGTTTAAAGGTACTGTCCCCAATTTGGAAGGTTATGAAATACCATGTTAAAAATGAGTGGATTTTTTCAATATTGGAGGTGGGAATAAAGTGCTAACCTTGAATGTCCGTCAGTTTGTTTTTCCGGTTATAATAACTCCTACAGTTTTCACCAGATCGAGATTAAAGTTTGTACATGATATGATGATGCAGATGAGCTAACTGTTTTGGTGCTGTGGACAAATTGTTTTATATGGTGTAATGCCCATTTTTTTTTTTTTAAAATACTGTCCAAAATGCATGGATATATTTTCTAGTTTCTGAAATAAATATCATTTGTTTTGTAAGTACCAAAAACAAATTGTATGTATAATCCACACTTACGGACGTATCAGTTATTTTCAGAACTCGATAACCATTTTATGGTTTAATAAAAAAACAGTGGCATTATAACCTCCCAACCTCCTGGACAGTGCCTTTAAAAAAATCATGTAATTTGTTTCTGTGTTATAGGCATTTCCATTCTGCCCATCAATGTCGTCTGCTGACTGGGACAACAGGTTTTCTTTATTTTGGGGATTTCCCCATAATCTATAATTAGTAACCTATGGTGATGGTCCTGCTTACGAATGTATATTACATGCACGTCTTCCTTATATGTTTAATGACTATTCGTCAACCATCTTTATAAAAAAGATCCAATATGGAGGGGATATCGTCAAGTAAAATATTCAACCAAATCTTTCTTTTTCTAACAATGGTATACTTTGAAATTTGGATGATATGTCAGATAAAATTGCGTATTTTATTCAGAAATTATGTCTCGTCTACCATCACTGGATAAACGGACTATTCTATGAACCAATTTATTTCGAATAAAACACAAAACAACTTTGAGTAAAACTGTACCAATACAAACTTTTCAGATATAAAGGGTACAATTTCTGAGATATAAGTATTCTTTCTGATAGTACGTTCACATCAATAGTGTTGAATTACTGTTATGTACTATATGGTTGATATTGCTCATGCCTGAAATATGCATTTGGTTGAAAATTTCACTTGGCCATATCCCATCCATTTTGGATATTTTTTTCAAAGATGGCCGACCAACAGTCCTTAATTATAAGTCTGTCTTATGTCATTACTGTTTGCTTCTCACAATATGATACTTCCTGTTTTCACAATTATTATAAATTCTTACGGAGGGGCGAACACAAAACTATTGTAACTATATATAAATAATGAATAAGATACAGTAATTTTGGGTTGACCCCTCAGTTTTTGTCTTGTCACAAATCTACATGGATTGGGGACAGATCCGGGTTATAACGTTAGCGGGGAAGTGACTTTTTGAAAACATGACAACCACCCCCACTCAACAAAAAATGGTTCTAATAGTTTACAAGGGTATTTTACAATTTTTAAAGGGTGTGGGGAAGGAGCATTACATGGTCCGAGTATTAACTTTCATACCCCATCCAACCCCTTCTCCAAGAAGAGAAAATGGCGTTATAATTGCACCATTAATACATTTAAAATTTTTGTAAAATAGTGAAGAAAATTGAAATCTCAATTTTTCATTTAGTTACATGAAGTTCAAAGTAGTTTTAAAGTCAAAATGACGAAGGATAAATAAATCGAGGAGCACATTTTAATGTTTGAATAAAACTCAAGATTGCCATGTGTCCATTTAAGGCAGAACCACGTAATGGTTAACAGAAAAGTCTCTATGATTTCCTTCACGTTTAAGATTTAAACAAGGTTTACAAGGTTATTTCACAATTTTAATGGTGCATGGTTGTTTGGAGGGAAACACTTTTACAGAAAAATACCTATGATTTTTTGAAAAATACCTATGATTTTTTGAAAAATACCTATGATTTTCTTTACCTATCAGATTTTAGAAAGAGGTGTTTTTGGGTCCGTGTCCCCACCTGGATCTGTCCCTTTGGTTATGGCTTTACAAGTTTGATACTCTGCGGTTTGTGTGAAACTCCTAATTCGTTTACAGGGTTGTCAGAACAACGAGGATAGTCGATAACTTAATATGATTCACTGTCATAGCAGAATAGTCTCTAGTCTTGATCACTGCATATTAACCATTGTGTCAAACAGTGATATCTTTTGGATGTATTTTGGGAGCTGTATTATTCGGCCCCATTCCCAATGTCAAATACTTCCTTTTGACAAAAACAGATAATAATAATTGCAAATTGACTTCTAAAAAGAACACTGCCTGAACGGTACAAAAACAAAAAAATAGTTTTGTTGATTTAAACACCTTATAAAGAGAATTATACACTAATTGCATTCTAAGATATTTAAAGCATTTTTCAGGGATTTCAGCATTTTCTCAAAAATAGGTTTTTGCTCTCAATTCGCAACGTTAATGCCAATAGCACTGGCCGTATAACAAAAAAAGGCAAAAGACTTCATTGTCACTTCTTACATACGCATATATAATGAAGCTGAGTGCGAAACTATTAATATCTTGTTCTTTATTTACAATTAGTTACAATAGTTTTGCACTCAGCCCTTGTTAAGCATATACCACAAAGGATAAAAGTGATATACATCAGCACCCTCTTAGCCACTGGGCTTCTTTATACTCTGCAGTTTTTCTGTTCTCTATCACTTTCTTTTAGATAAACAAATTATAGTTTGTTTACGCTCGGCTGTCTGACCTCAATTTTTATTCCAGCTCCCCAACAAGGTTTGTTAACAAATCGTTCATCAAATTTATCAAATTCACTGTTGAATAAATATTAAGCATTACCATATTTGTTATTGATGCTGCACAGCTGGATGGCGAGGCCGAGGAATCTGCCGAGGACGGCCTAGATGGCGAGCCCAAGGATGAGGACGGGGTAAGGCTGCGTATTGTTATGTAGTGCTAGTGAGGCATGCGCTCCCCCGTACACTTCATTCCTCTTGTGATTCCATCTACACCGAGACCATTCTAATTTAATTTAACCATTCTAATTTAATTTATGTAACCCCATTCCTGTCATTGTTTTAGAAGGATTTATTGAATAATAAGTTGAATGATTGAGAGATGTCTGTCAGTCAGTTTAATTTTGCTATATTAATTTTTTCAAGAATACTGCAGAATTATTTTGTGTCGTCTGAATACTTCTTTGACACAAAATGTGTATAGCTGTTGATTTTTTTTTTTGAGTTCTCTTAATCAAATAAGACAATGACGGCTTTCCGGCATGTTTTCAATGAAAACAACTGACAACAGAGTTTGACATTGCCAATGAACAAAGAGATCTTTTAGTGTGCACATTACTAAGAACAGGCAAAAGGAAACTAGAATTATTGTACAGAAAAAGGGGGTAAGTGTTATTTTTGTGAAATAAAGGGCAATAACTTAAGCATCAAAAGGTATAAAACAAAAGAAGTCTAACTTAAATGAACGAAAGATGAAAATAGATGAAACAAAAATGGAATTATTGTTATTTGGTACAATTTGTGAAAGTTTTACAAGAGTAGAAAGAAAAATGGAGTTGTTGGACAGAAACGGAAGTGTGACGATGACAACAACAATGACAACAACGCCTGACGACAGACAAAGTGATCCCTAAGTGTTTGCCATGCTTGGCAGGCGACACATTGAACAAGATTGATTTTAATCGATTGATTGAATGCTTGATTTATATACAAAGAGTGAGATTGGTTAAAGGGGATCGACTTAGTTTAGCTAGATTAATTGATTCATTAATGATAGATTGTTTAATTAATTGATACACCCGTCCGTCCAATTTTGGCACATTTTAATTAATAAATAAAAGATTCATCAGTTGAGATACAATTACTTGATTCATTAAAGGGACACATAGCAATCTTGATCTTTTGAACTCGTGAGGTCCATTACAGATTTTGCATTTTTACAAATCATTAATAATAATTATTTGACAAGTTCAAAGAAAATTGTTTTTGCATGTTACTAATTGTTGATTATATTGAACCAATAATATATTCATATATGAGATAGCCGGTGGTAGTCCATGGTGACTGGGGGGGATATGAGATAGCCGGTGGTAGTCCATGGTGACTGTGGGGGATATGAGATAGTCAGTGGTAGTCCATGGTGACTGTTGGGGATATGAGATAGTCAGTGGTAGCTGGTGATAGCTGGCGTTGAAGGCCGGTGATAGCCGGTACAGCCAGTGGTAGCTGGGAGTGATAGCCGGTGTTATAGCTGGTTGTTGCCTGTTGTTGTGGGAGATAGCCGGTTGTATATCTTGTTATGGTGGCTGGTATGTGAATCTCTGGTAGCCAGAATGGCTATAAGCTATTTAGCGTGTCATTTTGCTTAATAAAGTTTACATAAAACAAAAATAAAAAAAAAAAATAAAAAAATAAAAAATAATAATATATTCAAAGCTGACACAGAATAGCTTAGAAAAATTGAAAAAAAATAATCAGAATTTATTATCTTTTATTTAAGTTGATGAGGCGTACAATTCAATTGAAAATGAAAACTTTGACATTGCAGTGTTTGCCAATAATACAGGCTATCACGCAGCTCGTGAGCTGGATATATTTGATGACTATGACAATTTAGTTAAAATGAGTTTATGCAGGCAGAGTCCAAGTCAGTGTGATAAATCCAGGTGCTAATTTTAACGCTTTATAACTTGTAACTTCAAGATTGCAGTGTGTCCCTTTAAATTAATATATTTCAAAGTCGGAGCAGTTATTGTTGCATAATTAGTTGACTTTGCAAAGTTGCGCATGTTTTTTTGTTTTTGTCATTGCAAATGCATGTTTGGCTCCCTAATACAAACCAAGATTTGATATTTTGTTTTTTGTAACACCAACACACAGCACGTGCGTCGTTAAGTTTTCCTAAGTTCTTTCACGTCATCCATCACATGTCAGGTTAATATGCATTAAAATTGTTTTAAATTATGCAAATTGTCTGAAAAGGTATTATCCGCATGGATGTTTTTAATTTCATATTAACCTCATTACTTCATCAAGTTTCAACAAGTTTAAGAGGGTTGTCTATAAAGTTCTAGGATGAGATTTTGATTTTGATAAAAAAAAAAATTCACAACCCACTTACTATTCCTTCTTTTTGTTTTATTAGTTCTGTTGTAATTAAATACATTGTATTTTAGCAGAAAAGCAAAACCAAGCCTTCCTTAAAGGCTTCTGTCAAACATCCTGCGCCAACTAAGGGCCCCGTGAGATTTGCTCCGGAAACTGATCAAACTCCTTCAAGAACCAAGCAATTTGATGGTCATTCTAAAGATAGACCTGTCCAACAGCTGGAGAAAGAAAAAGCTTCAGAAGTTGATTTACCTGTGGAAGAATCTGATGAAAAAGAGGGATTGGACTCAGAGAATGCTGTTGAAGAACATGTAGAAGAACAGAATGTAAATGACGACACACAGGCTGATGGCAAAGATGCAGAGACTGGTGATATTTTTAACACAGAGGAATCTGATGCTGAAAAAGCTCCAGATGATGCTGCTGAAATTGATGGATCACTCGAGATTAAGGAATATGTTAGAGAAGATGCTGGAGAAGATTATTTACAAAACAAGGATGAAGATGCCAATGAAACTGAACAGGTCGATGAACAAACTGCTCTGAATGATGTGGCAACCATGGAAGATGACAGCATAGCTGGTGGCATCGATAAAGTGGATGGAACAACTTCTCAGAATGATCTAGATGCTGATACAGATGTAAAAGAGGACATTACAATAACTGCTGATGCAGACAGTGACAGAACAGGCAGCGAGTTAAGTGTGGTTATGGAAGAAAACGAGAGGGAAGATGGAGATGACGAGGAGATGGTGAGAGCTACCCTTGTACACATGCACACACTGCTTTCAGTTGCTGGCTTTCACTATCTTGTCAAAACAGTTATTAAACATCATACAGTAATGTAACAAGACATAGATGCAGTAAGAGTTGCTGGCTTTCAGTATCATGTACAAACAGTTGTTGAAAGTCGTATAATAATATAAAAAGACATAGACGTAGTAACAGATTAAACTTGCGTTTTTATATAAATGTTTATACAAGTAGATTAGCAGGCTATTTAAAAAGGAAGAAAGCACGACAAAAGCTAGCATCAGATGCTGCTTATTATGAAAAGAGAACATTATTCTATGTAGTAGTTTTTTTTTAAATTAGTAGACATTTAGTAGGTGTCAACATGAAGAGAAATATATAGACTTAGACTAAATATTATACTTATGTTCTCTATTTTATACTAGTCTTTTAAACTTTGTAGTATTTCTTATATGTTGTCTTTTAATATTTTAATTCTAACCAAATATATGATCTTTTTATCTATGTGTAAAAAGCATAGCCAAAACATTTGGTGATCATCACGATCCCTGTTTGGTTTCAGGGTGCTATTTGATTGGTTGTAGAAACAATTGAATGAAGTGTCTGCAATGGAATTTGCAGCAAGTTTGCTGTTATGCAGATGAAAAGGTTGCTGTAGGCCCATTCTGTGTATTTTATCTCCCTTTTATAATGTGTGCTGTGTCTGGAATATTCATTCCTGTTGGCGCTACCATGCCACGGTATTCAATTCAATACAAAACATGGAGTAATTTACAAATTGGATAACCCGAACATTATCATAGTAATATCGAGTAAGAACGCAAGCTACCTTGAAGAGAAAAATCTCTTGAAATAATTGTTTATAGCATGCATTGGGTATATAATGAATATATATATATACGTTATAGAAAAGTTTTTTCTTATAGGAGGAAATGTTTTTTTTTATAAGAATCCAAATTGACTTTTAACTTCATTTTGTTTCTCATTATTACCTGAAAGATGTGTTACAATTGTCTCCCTTTCATGTATTGACCTTTGATTGACTGAAATGAAATAAAACTGTTTTTCTACGTCCCGCTAACACATTCTAAGTTTTCTACCAGACATGCCTCCACCAGGAAGCAAACCCACGCGGGACAGAAGTCGGCAGATCTAAAGCACGTAACTTTATCCACTGAACTATGAAGGCTGCATTGACTGATCCAACACCTTAAATAATACCTGTATTATTGAACGTACTTTTGGGCGTTAAACTTGTTAACTTGTTTAATAATGCATTTATAATACACAGCGCTGTGATCAGTGGAGTGTTAATACTACTCCTGTATTAACCCTTAGCCCACTATGAATGTATAATGGACTGTTCTTTCTTTGAATTAAGACCATTCCATTTGTGTTACAAAGGGGTGTTTTGGGGAAATGACTGATGAGCAGCCAGACATTGTAAACCCTGACTGCGAGTTACTCATAGGCTGATCTGGGTTTACACTGGCTGCAAAGGCTGTTGTAGTTGCCCTTAGCAGGCTAAGAGTTAAGACACAGTTTATTACCTGGTGAATTTAAGATAAATCATTTTCTAAATAAAGCATTAAAGGCACATATATATTCGTGTTTAGATGACATAATTATTTTAAATATTTTATTTTTTTTCCAGGTTAAACAAGAGTTTTCTTTTACTCTTTTCTCTAACACACTTTGTTATTTTGTGCATTCCAATTGGCTGATGCATAAAATATATACTGTATATATATACTGTCGCAAATTTAACATTAGGTTCAGATAAAACACTTATTTTGATTGAATGTCAGAGAGGTATAACATTGAACAATCAAGATGGGGCCCCACATCGAATGACTTGACCATAAATTCAGATGGTGTTCACAGATGTGAATGCATAAGAAAGGGTTACAATTTTTACTGTTGACAGTTTATTTGTTAGTAATAAATAAATCCTGAAAAAAAACCCTAACATATCTACATTGGATGATTTATCGGATATTTTTATTTATATTTAAAGGGACTTGATTGGGTAGCAATCTGGAAAATATTATGAATGTCAATCCAAAAATAAATAGCACTGCCAAAGTGTACTTTTTTACAAAACATATATATCAAAACATATCAGTGTACACTTAATCATTTCTCATGTTGTGTCCAGCTGCTTTACTGATTGTCTTTAAAAAAAAAGTTCAAGAGGGCTGGCGTGGCGCAGTCGGTAGCACGGCGGTTTTGTAACCGGAGGCCCCGGGTTCAATCCTCCGTGGTGCCACTGAGTTTCGTTGGTGTGTTCTTGGGCAAGACACTTTCCCTTTGCCTCGTCCTTTCAGATGGGGATGTAAACCAAGCGGTCCCGTATATCGGTCTATCCTCCGAGCACGTTAAAGAACCATAGGAATCTATTCTATAATAAGAGTAGGGTACTGTTCCCGGATTCCTATGTATCCTGGGGTGGCTCTAAATAACCTATACTGTGTTGATGAGCCGTTAAACAACATTCAATTAAAAAAGTTGATTCATGAAAAACTTGCGGACTCCAATTTTTATAGTTTTTACGTTACAATTATAAAGTTTATATGATGCCTAAATGCTATAAAAAGTAATCTCGGGAACCAAGCCGTACCCTTACTATCAAATAGGTTCCTAAGATTCGTTAACATGCTCGGATAATATACTTGTATACATGGGGATCGCTCGGTTTACATCCGCTTTCAAAGGACGAGGCTAAGGGAATGCCATACCTATGGACATACCGAAGAAACCAAGTTATGCTGGCAAGACCTTAAGTCTCTGGATTAAAGTCGACTGCACTATATCCACTGCTAAATTGACAAAGGAATAATTCAGGAACAGTTGTGGATTTACCACGGTATTTTAAAAGTGCATATAAATTTTAAATAAATGAAACTTGGTCTAAAAATGATATCCGTATCAGTTAGTCCCTTTATGACTCGGTCTAGGCACATGGTTGTTTTCAAATTTCATGTTTTTTTTATTTATTACATTTTTGAGGCCCTCCCATGGGGCAGGGTCCATGCTCTCTTGTTCCCTAAAAATATAACAATGTTTCCTTGTTCCCCAAAAATAAATGGTCATGTTCACTTGTTCACCAGAACCCCTGGGAGACCCTCATTTTTATAATGACATGATTTTGTCATGCTTACTGAGTTGAATTAAATACCAACACAGAAAAGGTCATATGACACCAACAGAAATTTAACATTCCATGCCCATCATCCATTTTCATCGTAACAAAAATATGCAAAGGTAATGACCTATTTTAATACCATCTCACCTGCACAACTAGTCTCCAGATGTGCTGCAGATTATTTTGTAGACACTCCATTTACGCTGGCCAAGTGGCGCCGGGAACAATACAGGGGTAATGATGAAGAACTTAAATTATTTAACTAGTTTGTCACAAAATTACCAAATGGATTTGGGAGAATTCTACACCTCCCAGTGTCAGGATAGGAATTGACCCAGTTCTTGACCAGGAACCAGACAGGTCGAGCTTATTGGTCATATAGAAACTGTACAGAGTGATATAAACCCAAGTTCATTATTGTCAAACTCCATTACGTGGTCCCGCCTTAATTCCATTAAGCGAAGGGAAAACTTATTAGCGGGATTTTATAACGGATATTTCGATAATAAAACATGGTTTAAACACATTTTTTACTGAAAAAAATGCGATAACCTGCTTAAAATGACATAAATGTTTAAATTTTACAATATGCAAACTTTTTAAGCCGAAATTAAGATTTTATTTCATACCCCAGCCAACCCCGTTTTCGCTTCTTGGAGAAGGGATTGGATGGGATATGAAAGTTAATACCCGGACCACGTAATGAGAAAGCTGAAATCAGTCTAAAATGTTTGCTCTAATAAAATTTGCTTCCAGTCATGATATTAGCTTTTTGTCCTTTGCATGAAATCAAATTGATTGATTAAAAATAGTCTTTTTTTTAAAGAAGGTGATGACTCAGTTATCACCTTCTTATGAAGCCCTCAGTAAGAGTGATATTTGATTGGTGAGGCACATAACGTGAATTTACATATTCAGCTCATGCAAACTTTTGAACCGACATCACAGATCGGTGGTCTTACTGTTATAGGAAACAGGAGGACCCGGAGAAAACCCACCCGTACAGTTTGGAGCCTCACATCCTACCATCTCACATAGTTTACAGTCCAGGATTCAAACCTGGGTCGCATGAGCGAGCCGTTCATTGAGCTAACCAACAGCCAACTGAATGTTCTAGAATTTCAGCTTCCTTCGTACAGCACTAATGTTTGCATTGAGTACATAATTGCATGGCTTATAACATTTTGCAATTTTTATAAACACATATTTTTATTTTATTATTATATTTATATTTTATGTAACACATGAGTTAGAATAAGAACTTAGAACTTTAGTTTAATAAGATTTTATTCAAACAACAAAAGCAGCGCTAGTTGGCCTGTAATGTTTTGCAGTTTTTATAAACACATATTGTTGTTTGATTATATTGATATTGGATGTAACACTTGTGCATGAGTTAGAATAAGGGCTTACTTCTTTTAAAAAAAAAATCTTTCAAAATAGCAGCAGTACTAAGTTGATAGATAATTATTTAACTTAATTTCTTTCCTGTCATTTCCAAAAACAGACAAACTAATTAGATGCTAAGACATTTTTTACAATTTTTAATGTAATAAATGAAATATATAGAGTGAATGGAGAGGGTCATTTATCCAGAATTCTTTCATGACATGGGAGAGGATTTGAACAAGCGAAACAACAACACACCTCCCATTGAGATAAATAATTCATGTTAAATAAAAAAGCCCATTGAATAATATTTTTATTACATTTTAACATACATGTACTAGTATCTTAATTAGTTATTAAGGTCGATCAAATTTGAGTACATTTTATAAATGCTACACATATATTGTTGGTTAATTTCTTTTTTCAGCATTTGTTTACATTTCTTTCAGAGTTAGTTTAAATTTGATTATGGCATTTTCTTTCTTCAAAAAATCAATATCTTTCACCCACAGAAAATGTAATTAAAGTATTTAGTCTAATACATGCTTTAAATTTAAATATTTAGCCCCATTTTGAAATAGTAACTCTTTGATGTTTATTTCGATTTTCATATGTTCAACTTTTCAGTAAGTTACATGTAATTATATGATAAATGTATTAACAAATGCAATGCAGGCAACCCAGTAAATTTTCAGGAGAAATTATACAACCCATGTATTCCAAATATCAAGCAATATGTTTCATGACCTTCCAACATGACTTTGCTGTCAAAGGTCATTGCGAGATTTAGATCAATTTTGTTATTACTGGATCTCTAATACTATTAATTTGTCATTTTCAGTTGGATGTCAAATTAAAGAAGAAACCTCCACCGCCTAAAAAAACATTGAATAAAGAAGTAAGTCATGTTTACATATTTTTAAAAAAAAGTGTAGTTAACCCTTATAGCCCGCTATGAAGGGGTGTTTTGGAGAAATGACTGATGAGCAGCCGGACAATGTAAACCCAGATCAGCCTGCGAGTAAGGCTGATCTGGGTTTACAATGGACGCAAAGGCTATTGTAGTCGCCCTAAGTAGTCTAAGGGTTAATAGATCATGGTTATTATGGTTTTGATTATGAGCTCATCTTGAACTGTGATAATATTGCAATATCAAAATGTTTCAGGGACCACACTGTCCATCACAAATGACAACACAAAAATAATTGGCGTTGTGTGGATTTTTTTTCAATTTTTATATTCAAAACTGGCATGACTGATTTACCGCACACAGTATTGAGTTAATAAACTCGTGTGAATAGTCAGACAAGAAAGGATATTTAAAATATTTAGAAATTTACAAGTAAGAGCAACAAATTCATTTTAATATTACAAAATCAGTATGATTATGTGTATTGCGATTATCATTAAACCTACACAACATTGGTTAACCCTTAACCTGCTACATATATATATAATGGACTGTTTTTTCTTTGAATTAAGACTATTCCATTTATGTGACAAAGGGGTGTTTTGGGGGAAATGACTGATCAGTAGCTGGACATTGTAAACCCTGATCAGCCTGCGAGTTTGATCTGGGTTTACAATGAACGCAAAGGCTATTATAGTCGTGCTTAGGTGGCCCCAAGATTGATATGAACTTCGTGGATCCAGGCCTTATCTGCAGCAAGTTAAAATATGAGGCATGGATTCATAAACTTCGCAATGGCTGGAGAGTCAAGTTTTATTTAAAAAGGGGAAAAAAGTAGTAATTTGGTTAAAAGAACGAGTTTTTTTAACCAAATTACCACTTTTTTTCTCGAGTGACATTAATTCAGTATCAAATTTATGCTGTTAAGTATACTGTTTATTATATAATTTTATATAAAAGAAGAAATTAAAAATATTTTAACTTTAAACCAGTGTGTTTTTTAACAAATATGTTAAGAAAGTAGTTCCGGCAGAGTTATATCATCACTAGTGATGATATAAAAAAGTTATATCGTCACTAGTGACGATATAACTTTTTTTGTGTGATACTAAAATTACGTCATTCATAGTTCAATGTAAATTTATGACAGTTATGCAATAAAACTGACTATGGACATTTATTTTAATGCTAGAGTATATGAAAATAAAATACCTATTGGACACTATTCATAAAACACTATTTAATTTTTTCCAAAGCTGAGCGTGAATTTTAGAATTGAAATGCTACCAATTGATAGTTCTGATATTCAGATTTCTTACTCTGTCGTCTAGTGTCTCCACACACATTGTTCATGTACTCTGTTGTATTTTAGAGTTATTTGTTGGACTACACATGCTTTTCTTACACTAGTTATTATCTATTTTACTTTTAATTGGCTCAAATCTCTGATTGATCTAAATTTGACAGATCGCAACTATGCATTTTTCGCAGATATAATTTTTGTCAGAAGTAAAACTCCGGTTAAAATTACGCAGAATGTCATATGGTATTTATACACATATTACACCAATGATTTAATTTGCAAAAGTGATTAAAAGTTCATGACATAAACTTAGTTTATACAGTTACAATGTATTGACCATTTAAGTACCTAATACACATTTGTATACCTACTTGGTAAAGAAATTAAACATGTTCACCTATTAGGTCAAACTATTTCACATGGTCAGCTCATGATTAGTCGAGCAATTACACATTATATGTCATTGAATGATTGGGCTTTGAAAAGTGCTGTCAACAAGTGTTTCTACAGGGACCAAAAGCAATCTTGACAAAAGCTTGCGGCAGTTCTTTTTCTTTCTTTTTTTTTTACATATTTGAAAATAATTCTTATTATTTATTTGTATATTTCAAACCAATTTTTTTTTGCATGTTACCTATTATTGATCACATTGAACCAATAACATATTTAAACCTATGGTAGAATAAAGAAGAAAAATTGGAAAAATCCAAATTGTAAGACCTTTTTTTAAATAATTTTATGGAAGCAGATGAAAAGTTAAAATGATACTTGATTATAAATCAAGATGCTGAATTTTATATTGGTTTGATAACGTTTTGGTTTGATAACTTTTTCAAGAATGCAGTGCCCCTTTAACCCTTAACCCACTAAGCACAACTATAATAGCCTTTGCATCCATTGTAAACCCTGATCAGCCTGCGAGTAACTCACACCCAAAACACCCCTTTGTCACCTAAATAGAAAAGTCTTAATTCAAAGGAAGAACAGTCCATTATATATATGTAGCAGGTTATGGGTTAATATATACTCACCATGCATGGATAGTCATAATTATGACACTTTATTTTATCGATAGTTTATTTCTTCATACTAAAAGCTCATAATATGTATAAACTTGTCAGTAAAAATTCTCATAAATTACCAGTGTAAAATGCCGACACCCTCGGTATATAGTATACAACTGTCTACTTCTGTTGACGTCAGCGGTTAAAACTATTCATCCGAGGTAACGACTATTGACTCGAAGCAATGAACTTCTGACTGAGATGACGGCGAGGTCAATGTAGTTCACTTCTGTGGATCAATAGTCATGAAACAGAAGTTAATTTCAAGATAGTTGTTTTATTATATGGAATCGTGGAGAAAAGTAAGAAACCGTGTCAAGATTATTTATATATATACAGTATTTTTATTTTATACCGCTTTTTAATATGGAAACCAGTGTATTAGTCAGCCAACCGTGCAGCCGTCTTTTTCGCGGCCGTTTTTGACAAATCGCGGCCAATATTTGGAGGAGTGGGTGGGGTAAAAAAATTTTTTTTTTTTTTTTTAAACAACACTTCCAAACTCTTACTGTCTCAATATTGTATACATTTATAGAAGAAAGATGATCTAAAATGCACCTTTTTAACCTTTATCTGTGAAAATAAATTACCCCGGAGACACCCATTTGTCGCGAATTGGCGCGTAACGTGTGTAGCAAATTGTTTTGCACACCCTGTTTGCATATTTGCACACCCGGTTCTTGAATTTCTGCCTAATACACTGATGGAAACAATTTTAAATGTTTTTACTATCGAAACAACTTCTTGCCTACCTGTTTACATACACGACAACATGTCAGGTAGACAATTAAAGTCATTCTGAAAAGACTATTGACTTCTAAAAAAAGACTATCAACCACAAAGCCAGATTTATCAGGATAGGAAATGTTCTAAAGTCAATAGTTGATACTTTTAGGTGACTGCTTCTTAAAGGAAAATATGTGTTTTAAATGATATTTAAGGGTTATGTCTCCTTTTGTGGAATTCCATTGAAAGTGCATTATCAAACGAAAAAATTTAGAACTCAAATAATCCTGATTAGTTTTACTAATTGCAGTTTAATATGTTTACACTGTTATCTAGACAGTGCTATACTTGAATAACAAAAAATTGTGTATTGATCTATTCTCAGCTTATGTCATACTCAAGGTCATAATTGACATATTTATAAAGTATGTATTTATAATTCAAGGGTAGTACAGCCTAGGAAAATGTGTAAACAAAATTATTATACTGAAAGGGTCATGCAAAAACATTTCAAGATTATTTGAGTTCTAATTTTTATCTTTTTCGAATGCAATCTCAATGGGATTACACAAAAGAGGACATAATTCTTAATTGTATAAGCGTTTATTATTTATCCACACTGTATTGCACTGGGCATTTAAAGGGACACTGTCCATAAGTAAGCAGATATTGAGCATAACCAAGTAACTGTCTGACTTTTATTCAGTGAAATGTATACATGAAAACATGAGGATAGACCCTAAGAAGTATGTAGGAATACATTCGTGAGTTTGAAAAAAAAGAAAGTTTTAATTATTATATGTAAATAAAGTGGGACCAACAATATTTACCTTTTATGCGATCACGTGACTTCCATAGCGCACTAGGTTTTCACAATAGTAAGTATTGCGTAATATGTATAGCCCGCTTAGCTCAGTCGGGAGCCAGGTCCGACTACTTTACGCTCCCGCACACTTATTATTACTGCGAGTGTAAAGGTAATTTTAGTTTGGGCTGCGAGTTCAAACCCACGAAGTGGATTTGCTTTTTTTTGTACCGCGATTGAATTCTGTTAAACAATCTTGCTTTTAATTAGTTAATAATGTTTAGTGTATAATATTTGCGTACATAATTATTGGATGTTTTATAAGCTCAAAGTTACGGACAGTGTCCCTTTAAGCAATCTAGACCTCAGTTTTGAGTCTCATATGAAGGACTGATCTGTAGGGAAATACTTCTTTATTACTACGAAAACTTGTATGGGATAGATCGCACAATCCCTAGATTACTAAGCATGGGTGCTAACCATTACTGTCTCAAGGTTTACCACCACCAATTACATGTAAACCTCCGAGGTGTAGTCGAATGTAGTTCCTATAATAAAAAGTAATCCCTCCTTTTTCGATGGAAATGGGCATTATAAGTAGGGGAAAACTGCCCATTTCTATTCGATTTTGTGGTTATATGTATAAGAAGCGTATTAATAGGTTTTACTGGATCACTGATGAACATTTTCGAAATTTCGACTCTATGCTTACACTTTGTGAGCAATGAAAACAGTCGATCAATAAAAACAGCTGTACCCTTGACCTGTTTAGTAAACAAACAAGAACTTTCTTACATGTCTTGTGACCCCACGTTTTCTGGTGATTTTTCAAGTGGAAAAATAGTTTTCTATATGAACATTACACTGCTTCATTATCCATACTTGAGTTAAATTTGCAGCAAATCATTAATACGTGACACTTTAACATTGGTGTCTATGGGGAAAATAATTGGTGCTTTCATACCTCAAGAAGTAATGGAGCTTACACATACATTTTGTCCCGTACCTCAACACTTTCACCCTTTTTGAACACCGTGTATGACCCAACTAAAAGGACAGTAGATAGAGTCCGTTTGATAAATATAGGGTTGAAAGGGTCAATATTAAATGCAAATTATAAGCTTGGCTGTCTGAGTTGTAAATTATAATCAAGAATTTATAGAGCTTTATCTATATATCTGTTTATTGAACCACATAATTAAATGCTATATCCAAGCATGGCATTAGGAACAAATAGCAGTTGCAGATGTTATATTTGAAGGATTGTTAAGGTTTGCAAGGTACAAATCCATGTTTTTTTACACAAAATATGAAATGCCAAAACGTAGTCTATAGTGAGCAGAATTTATTCATAATACTAAATAGTGCTTTGAACAGTTGTTAATTTTATTGAGATATTATTACTAAAGAAACGTGTACTGGAAGCTTTGGTGTTTTCTGGAAGTTTGTATCGCCACGAGTGCACACGTCATATCTGCAGGATCTCGTGGGAGGCTTTAGCCTTGAGTGTGATCCTGGAGGTATAGCATATTTACAAGAGGTGATGCACATTCCAAAACACTTGTCTATTGTTTGGGGAGCTTGTTTCAGCCAAAAGTTTTTTGGACTTTTCAAACAAAATACATCTTGTGCCTAAAGAAGTTGTATGTCAGTGAAACAGACATTTTTAGTGGTAAATAAAAATACCTTACTTTTCAAAATCGGTTGAGAAATAAAAATTGAATGTGCGAAAGCTGTTTTTGATGGGGCATTTTCAATGCAAAATTCTGCAGCATGAAAAATTTAAAAAAATAATTTTTTAGAATGTTTATCCAAAAATGGTTTTAAATTGTTGGATATTCATCAAAACTTTCAGGGTAACTGAAGTTATATTAAATTTCTTAATTTTCTGCTGTCCCGCAAACAAGATATTTACATGGGAAAAGCCCCATCAAAAAATCATTTGGGCTTTAAAATATTTATTTCTCAACTGATTTTCAAAAATAAGTTATTTTTATTTACCACTAAAAATATCAGTTCTAGTGATATATAATTGATGTACTTATTATTTAAATTGCTCAAGCTACTGCAGAAAAACCTTTGGCTGAAACAAGCACCCCAAACAATAGTAATAATCCTTTTATTAAATACCTTCATAAGAATTCTGGTAAAATATTAGAGCACAGTAGCCTTAAGTTTGTACACGGGTAGGCAACGACATCACACAATATTGTGATCTACCGGTATTCATTACGCGGTCCGAGTATTCTTTCATACCCGATCCAATCCCTTCTCCAGGACAAAAAAGGGGTTGGCTGGGGTATGAAATAAAACATTAATTTCGGCTTAAAAAGTTTGCATATTGTAAAATAAAATAGGTAATCTTAAATAGGTTATCATATTTTTCAGTAAAACATGTATTTAAACATATTTTATTGTCAAAATATCCGTTATAAAAAATTGCTAATATGAGCTTTCCAATTGCTTAATGGAATTAAGGCGGGACCACGTAATGTTTACACTTGATTGGTCAGGCAGATAGCAGGATAGTGATGTAGAATCAGAAAACGCTAGTTAAGCGACAAGTATTTGTATTCCACTGTCAGAAAATGAAGTTACTTGCTAAGGTATATATTATCAATACCATATGTACATGGGTATAAAATCACATCAAATAGGACCATCTTGGCAGGCTAAGCAGATCTGATAACAGAAGTATATAATGATCACTATTCTTTTCTCACAGTCGAGTGTCACTGTCTGGCCTGTCCAGAGGTATATCGTCATATTCGTAATGCTTTTTAAACCTATGTTTGTGCGGCACGGCGTCGCCATTACTTTTGACATGACTGTCATTACGGTACAGCGGATTCTGTACCTGAGCATTCTCCTTTCTGAATTCCGGAGCGTCTATCCTCCATTTGTCCTCGAGCTCGCGTTTTTCATCCATCTGCAGTTTAGCCAGATCCCGGGGCCCCATCGTCCAGGGAATGTTCACTCGTTCGTCATAATCTGGCGGGATCTCCAGCGCCTTCGGGTTAGCACCGATTGTTAATGGGAACTCAAGCTTTATTTCCTTTCCGCCCGATAATTCCACTCTAAACTGAAAAACGTATTGTAACTCTATGATGTCACAGAATTGTAAATCCGATTCGGGTATATAAGGTGGGATAGAAACCCGCACGCTTTGCCATCTACGCCCATCACCATCTACAAGTTCATAGTCATCGCGACGCTTATTTACAATCTGCTTGTACGGGATTGTATTTTTCTGCGCATGATAGCTGCTGTTCATAAACAGGGCCCCTTGTATTGCAGTTATGCGAAGCGGACTTTTGTTTTGCACCTCCGCGTTAATATATATATCCTCGCCAGGCGTAAACCCGGTCTTGTTCAATTTTGCAAAAACTTTAATCTTCCCCCACGAACACATAGAGGTGTATGTCTTTGAACTTTGCTTTTCCTGGGGTTGAAGCAGTTCCTCAGGTATCACAGATTTCCGCATCATGAGAAATGGTTCCGTTGCTATGGTTGTGTCACCAGTTCTCTCCCCTTGTACGACAGCTTTCATGATGTAGGTGACGCTACCAAACTTTCCAATGAAAGATGATGGCATGTTTTCTGGGAGTCGGTACTCAAACGGAAAATCGTGAAATCCTATGTCTAGATATTTGGCGTTGCCTGTCGAGTCAAATATGACCTACAACAGTGAATGCAAAACACAGTTTTATCAAACCCATTTCATCAAATTTTAACCCTTTATACATATATACAAACTGAATAATGCTAAGGAAATATTTAGTTAAAATTGTTACTGTATGGAATATGTATATTGCAAGAAATGAATAATTCGATAATATAAAACGATTTTGTTAGGACTTATAGATTGCTTAGCTATTGACAAAATTATTATTTTCATTTTGTAAAAAAAAACACTGTCTGAAAACAAAATCACTAGCAAGAAATAGCTGCCGTCAGGTATTTATATATAAACGAAATGGTTGTCTCTCATCTAGAGGAACTATAACCCTTAGGACCATACACAAGTTTACAAGGAGGCTCCTTTTAGAGGACAGAAATGAAGTATTCAGTAAATGAGATACAATTACGAACCTGTGTGGCCTTGATGTAGGTTTCGCTAGATTGCATCGATCCCAGGTACTCGTCCTCCCAAGAGCACACGCCCTCGCCGGCTATACTGAGGTACACAGACTGCACCAGCGTGCTGCGGTGTAGGTGGATACCTATGACAGAATAATCAACAATTTTTCAAACTAATTTTCAAAGAATTAACACTAAGTCTTGTTAGTGCCAAACAATTAAACGGTTATACCACAGACATATTAATCAACAGATAGGAAACTTCCTATCTTAACCTATGCAGTAACCAAACTATCACGTGGCACCTTAACTTTTCCTTCTTCTCTCTCAATTATTCACTGATTTTGATGAGAAAACAAAAGATTCATAATGAATAGCAAAATGGGATTATAATAATTTATGTTTATTTTTAAAATAAGAAATTGTATAAAAGAAAATTTTAAGTTAAAATTTTTTTGTCATAATTTTTTGCCTTTCTCTTAAAAATCAAGGTTTTGACATTGTCAAGTTTTCGTCTAACTCCTATTTAGCTCTAAATGTAAGTGAAAGCAAAATACTATCATTGGAAAGAAAATTAAATTTGTGATAGGATTTGGTATGAATGATACCTGTATCTATAAAACTCTTCATGATATGTGTGTTTAAAGTTGGGAAATATTTTGTGAAGTTTTCGCACAGTGCCACATGAAATTTAGATAATTTTTGTTGTGTCCAATCTATTTGTTATTAGGTCTGTGGTTATACATCGAAAAGGGCAGTTAGCAGTATTACCGTATTTCCGCTAAAAGTAGCGCCTGGGCGCTATGCAACATGCCAAGGATGTGCTGTTATAAAATGTTAAAATAATTTATTGAAATTTGATTTTTTGATGGGAGTTTTTGGGTACAAAAGATTGAAAATGTATTGAATTATGAAGTGTTTTTTTTAAAGATGAGGTGGCGCTACTATGAAGGGAAAATACAATAATCAGGTCCAGTAATTTAATCATGTAAAAACATTACTAGCTTATTTCTCTTTGAATGAATTATTTTGAGATTGACTGTAATTGTCTATGATTGTCTATGATTGTCTATGATGGCGGGTTTCCTATACCTTTATATATATAGACCATGTGATAGGACAAAAGTTGTCTCTTAACACAGGTGATATCTTACTACAGGTTTGACTTTATATTTTAATTAGCAACTGAAACATTGGTCGCTTAAAGCAGGTGAAAGCAGGTGATTTACTTTAGTTAATAGAGGTGGTCTTTTGAGTCAGTTTGAATGTATCTCTAAAATTGTTTCACGTACCAATCTTGCCTCGGATGATCTCCCCCGGCTGGAACTGGTATTGCTCATCTATGTCATGCTCCAGTGTGATCGTTACATTCTCAAACGCAGATTGTCTCCCCGTCATTCTGATGAACTGGTTCTGCGCCTCAAGTTACACACATGTCTGAAATAGATTTTCAAGTTATATTGAAGAAATTTGAATTTAGAGCATTGGAGTCCGGACCTCTTCCCTCCAGGGATTTGTTTTTGTTTCGGTAAATGTTTAACTTACTTTTTAAAAGGACACAACACCATCTTGGTGGTGTTTTATAAAACTAAACTCATCCAGCTAGTATTTCTACATAACTTGTATATTTGCAAATTAATAATCATTTGAGCAGGTCAATTAAGCAAATTACCTATTTTTGATTATATTGCACCAATTAGATTATTCAAAGCTAAGAATAAAAAAAATGAAACTCCAAATTTTATTCAAAGTAAAAATGATAATGGATAAATAAATTGAGGTGCTATTTTAAACGCTTGATAACTTCAAGATTGCCATCTGTCCATTTAAAGTCCAGACCCCTGGGGTCAGAAATTCTTCTAATTTTTTTCTCCCAATTTGCACATTTTAAATGTATCCTGTATCTGTTCTCCTACTCAGTTGATATATACTAAAGGGGGGTGAAAATGCAACTTGGGAGTTTCCACTATATAATATATATACTGCACACTTAATTCCATGTAATATTCCATAGAAATCCCATGTTTTATAAAAATAAAAGGGTTACATCCAGTCAGAGAAAGGACTAAACTCATTATGCTGCAGACGTTTAAACACAGTACACTTTGTAACACGAAAATACTAAATGTTGAACTTCTGCTTTGATAATTTGAGCCATTTCAGTACTGTATTTAATGTAAAAAGATCGCAGAATTTTACATCCTAACTTTGCTCACCAGTAACGAAATTTTTAAACGATAATACTTGCTATGTTATGTGTTGCTTTAGTCTTTTTTCCGAAAGGAAAAGTCTAATGCAGCCATCATTACGTGGTATAACATTAATTCCGTTAAGTGATGGGAAAGCTTATATTAGCAGAATTTTATAACGAATATTTTGACAATAAAACCCATTTAAAAACATTTTTTACTGAAAAAAATGTGATGACCTGTTTAAATTTACCTATTAAATGCTTTAATATTACTATATGCAAACTTTTTAAGCCGAATTTAAAGTTTTATTTCATACCCCAGCCAACCCCTTTTTCGCTTCTTCGAGAAGGGATTGGATGGGGTATGAAAGTTAATACTCGGACCACGTAATATGTACCGCAGCATAGTTTACATTCAATATATATAGCGAAAATTCCCGATTTGCATTTCTTATTTGCTTTAGTATACAAAGTTTCATTAATCAATCATGCAAATAGTACTGCTAAGAGAAACTTGAAACGACACACTATTGAACAGGTAAATAAACAGACAAATCTAACATAAATTTTCCTTGCAATTATTTGGGATCAATATTATAAAAGACCTTCTGTGTATTGGTATATTCCTCAGGTGAACAGTCCAGGATAGTGGCAATTACCACAGTACTATAAATAATTGATATGCTTCCTTGTGTTTATCTTCTTTCTAATCTTAAGCCCACAGAGTACATAATTTTATGGTAATAATATGGTAGATGTTTGATGGTTTGAGTAACTGTTTAAGTCAGAGGTCGGGCCAATTGTTCAGACTCATGGACCAAAACTTAGATTGTCTTTTCCGATATAATTGTTAAGAGTAGCGCAAAACTAATTGCTATTTTTTTGTAAATTGTTATGTCATATCATGGGCGTAGGAACGTTTGAATTATTGGTTGGGGCCAAACGTTTTGAAGAAGATATTTGACAATCAAAAAAATATGTTTCAATTATTGGTGGGGCCAAACCTTTTCACTGATTTTTTGACAAGCAAAAAAACAACTTTTTGTGTGCTCACCTTTTTTTCTTCTTCAAATTATTGGGGGGGGTTGGGGGTGTGGGGGTGGGGGCCAAAGTATACTCTGGCACCCCACACTCTGAACATTGGGGTTACAAATTAAAAGACATTTTCCTTGTATGATGAATACAAATTGCAAATTTCTCTCCCAAATATGATTTTAAGTACCCTATGCACTTATTTCATCAGAGCTACATCTGATGAAACATTAGTGCGTAATGAAACAGTACGTTATACTATGCAAAAGTAATTAATTCCATTCCACTGTCGTTAAATCAACGAACATCTCACCTTTTAGAAATATCTTAAGTGTGAAGTAATAATAAATAATAACTAACAAGGAAAGTGCAAAAGTGATATGTTTTGCGTCTTCTCTATGCTTGAAATATTGTGTGGATTTTATACGAGACACTGATGTCAGTGACGGATTCAGGATTTCATGTAGGATAGTGGTTGGGGCGTAACTTTGGAAGAAAAAAAAAGGTGTTTTTTACGACATTTTTAGCACATATTAGGCCATATATGACGGTATTTTTTTTGTGAAAGAGGCAAACCATCCGATTTTTCCCGGGTAGAACCAGTACTGTATACCTCACGCCACCCATAAAAAACTTTGAGAGAAACACTGACAGGCCAAACAAACAAACTTCTCTGTCCTTTTTATGCTTTTTACATACAGTTTTCAGATTGTATGTGGGGCACACGCCAGCTGCGCACTATGAGGCATGTCTGATAATAGTTTTATAGTTTAAAAGATAGCCATGTAAATGGAGTCCTTCATGTCATAAAGCTAATATACAGTCAAGTAACTATACTTCACAGTTTCTCACTTTGAGAGGGCAGTATATTTTTGTTGAAGAGGTCTTTTCAAAAGTCATCAGATTAAATTTCTAGCCATGAATATTTGAGTCAGGGCATGTACACGAGAAATAAGATATGTCAAGTTTTATATGGCCCTTCACTGACACACACTGACTGTATATATTGTGTTTTGAAAATGAAATTTGACAACCGTATTACCAATAGGGGTATATCTGGGCTAAAGCTCAATGACGTCACATATTGTGTAAACCTCCCAATGCTTTTGTATATATACCTTGTAAGTAATGAAGTGTTTGTCCGAAATCATTGACCGTTTCAGTTTATTTTTTAGGACAAACTATATCTAAGATCGAGCCCAATTTAAGGATAAACCTGAATGTAAGACTTAATACCAAAGATAAAGGCCAAGGAAATTTCTTTGGTTTACATATATTGTTTTTCCCCCCTGATTTTTACATCAATTAAATTATAAAAAAATTAAAATAAAAAAATAATACTTTTATACGGATCTTTCTCCAAAATTTCTTAATAAAACTTAACGTTTTATATTTATTATTCTCTTATGCCTCTGAAAAATTGAGCTTAAGTTGTCTAGGTATCTATATCATATTTATTCCTACATCAATTATTTAGTTTTAAACAAAATATAAATAAGACGTGATAACTGACTGCATTTTTTGTAAATTTCACATCTTGACTATTTAGGAGTGTATGAATACGTTTGTTAAGATGGGGGTAGATTATATATTAAGGGAACTATTTCGGCTAATTTTGTCATGACACACTAATGGGAGACGTGTTTAAGAAATAGGTGTGGCAATCTCGCATCATGTATTCATAAAAGATTAAGCAATGTAAGACACTTGTAATGTTTATTCAAGCATACATACATACATAGGGTATGGTACATTAAGTATAATGTGATTTAGTCTAAAGATGCAGTTGAACATAGTTATTGGTAGATGCTAACATGTTTATGGGACACATGGCAATCTTGATTTATTTCAAAGTCGTGGCATCACTAGGTAACTTGTAAATTTGCAGTTATAGTTATTTGACGTAAGTTTCCATTTAGAAGGTTTACAACACATTGTCATTAACCCCTAAACCACGGAGACACCTAGCATAACATGTTAAAAGAAGTTTGTCTCAATATATAACATGAATAGAATTGAATGTTGTGTAATAGATCATCGATACAGTATAGGTTATTATAGTCACCCCAGAGAACAGAGGAATCCTAAAACCTGCCCTACTCTTACAAACGAATAAATTTCTATGATTCTTTAACATACTGAGAGGATAGGCTCAGATGCACGGGACCGCCTGATGCACGAGGTTAAGAGAAAGTGTCTTGCCCAAGAACACACTGATGGACCTCAGTGCTGCCCCAGTGGGGCTTGATCCAGATGTTTTATCATTGATTTATCTGTTTTGAGTTAATAGCTATTTAAATGGTCTATTAGTTTTTGTTCAGAATTTATCCTCAAAGGTTATCCAGAAAGTCAAAGCTCATGCAATGAGTGATGTAAATGGTTGAAAACAGTTTTTTTTGTTTAGGCAACTCACTGTAACTTGAGCATTTGAATGTTATTTTCTGTAACGCTTTCAGAACACCGCGAGTAGCATATTGCATGAGTTCCTTATAAAAGTGATATAAAGCTTTTAAATTCATTCAAACAAACCAGCATCCACAGATTCATATGTCTCACCTAACAGGAACATTAACTGGACTTTATGAATTTCTAAGACCATATAAGGGCCATAATTTTGCTAAAATGCAATACAGGGTTATGGAACTTGTGTGTCTGAGTGGCCTGGATGATTCTGAAGACGTAGACAAAATTTGAATGAATTTGATTATGCAGAATTAGTGTTGAAGATATGAGAATGTGGAAATCATGTTGCAGCCGCTGTCACACCGTGAAGTGTCACTGCGTTGCCTATGTTTCGTCGCAAGACAAAATATAATTCCACAATGAAATAATACAACTACTTTTAATGTCTCAGTGTATCCCTATCATCTTAATATGTGTTACACTTGATTAAATATCAAATATTCATTACTAATCAAGACACGGCTCAGTTCACAGACCTAAGAAAAATTTATTAATATGTCTGTGCTCAGTTGCCTTGATTAAAGCACAGCCTTACTGACATGTGAGGCCAACACCCCATTTTAAGAAATAGTCAAATTACTTTTGTCACAAAATTGATAACAAGTATCTCCGCTGTTCAGTCGCTGTTCAGTCGCTGTTTCCACTGTCATGCATGATAGAATCCGTCTGAAATGTGAGATGTAAACCTTGCCATCTAAGATCCTGATATACATGCAGGTGATACAGTTTATCTCCACCCATCCACTTACTGCAGTATTTTGAAATTGTTTTATACACTTTTAAAGTGTGTTAAAAGTATTTTGAAATGTAAAATTTATTTGGCCATATATCTTCGCAAGTTTGTTTGAATGTTATTAAAATGTATATAGCTTGTAAAATTCATAAACGATTCATTAAAATTAATAGAGCATTGAAGAAAACTTCAAGATAAGATTAACAATTATGTAAATTACGTTGTTGCAATGGTTGTAAGGAGAACTGATTAGCAATTTCATTTTTTAGCTTTCAAGAATTGTTACCAAACACTTTTTTAAAAAGCTGAGTGACTTCTGATGAGTGGCCATGATCAATGTCTATAGTAGATGATGTGCACAGGTTGTGTGAATATGCTACGGTGTTACTATCATAGTAGATAAATTATATTCTCCACGATTCAGTTGTTACATTTTAGACCTCGATCTTGACGCGATGTATTGCAGTCAGTAAAGCAAGAACTTGACACCTGAACTTAAGGATAATATTGATATTCAAAACAAAGTTCAAGCCTTTACTGAACATTCTTGATTGAATTGAACATCCGCCATTTTGAAACTAGAGCTACCATGCCCTTTGCATGAGTTGAACTATAGTAGATAATTATATGACGTCATTCTGGTAAAACTGTAATGAATTTGGTCCTACTATAGTCCGACTATTTGGACTATGGTTGTTGATCAAAGTCGTTTTATATGAATCTGTATTTATATATCATGATATTCACTTATATATAGTAAAGAAATAAAACAAATCAAGTTCTATATCCTGTTCAAGGAATGTAAGGTCGTAAGTGACAGTGACCAGAGTGGGAGATGAAATTCCCATCAGACATTCAGTCGCCAGGTCTAAATTAAACACACGTCGTTAATGAATCTAGTTAAGACTAGTAAAATGAAGGTTTTCTTTTTATGTTTGACATTAACCTACCCTTCACAGGAATCTTTTATTTGCGAGTGAATACAATAGAGATAAATCTCGACTAAATCTCAATGACGTCATTCCGCGTGCGGTTGCCAGGTTAGAATACAACCACTGCAAATCCCGCTAGAGGCAGAAAGATAGAACTCCCACTTTATGTTCATTTTGTCATTTTTTTATCCTGCTCATTGAAGGTTTTCTTCATGACACCACCTATGCAGATGTGGAAACGTGGCTTCATCGTAAATGCAGTGTCTACAATAGAATTTGCAGCAACTCTTCAGTTCTGCAGGTTAGAAGGTTCTTGGCCCATGCTTCATATTTTATCTAGATGTAAATGTAGGATGAACCTGGCATGTTCATCCTGTTTGGTGCCATATAACCTTTCTTGTGTTGGTGCGCCGTAAAACCCCATTTCGATCAATCAATCAATGACGTCATATTGTGTAAACATCTCTACACGATGCCCTCCTTAATATACCTTAGATACTTTTGTGTATATACCGTGTAAGCAGTGGACTGTTTGTACGCAATCATTGACCATTTAAATTTATTTTAGAACAATTGAGCCGTATTATGATTTCGGACACTTCATTACACGATATAATAATAATATAGAAAGTAATATTATGTTGGATATTGTATCGAGACTGGTTGTTACAATAATTTTATTGTAAGATCGATGTCATTAAAATCTACTTATTTGAAGCGCTGACAAATAAAATGTTCCTGTAAAGTGTGGCATGTGTGTGTGTGCGATTCAAAGGTTTATAGTCCATTAAATATATCAACCAAAGAAGAATCCTTAGCCCTTAACCCGCTAAGCACGACTATAATGGCCTTTGCATCCATTGTAAACCAAGATCAGCCTGCGAGTAACTGATCAGGGTTTACAATGTCTGGCTGCTGATCAGTCATTTCCCCCAAAACACTGCTGTGTCACTTAAATGGAATGGTCTTAATTCAAAGAAAGAACAGAGCATTATATATATGTAGCGGGTTAAGGGTTAACCTACAATTCACAGTTTAAGTTTCATCTGAAGGACTAGTAAGGGTGGGAGATCCTTTTTAATTATTTTGATAATTAACCCAAATTTGGTCCTGGCTGGGATAGAACGCGTGATCTCTGGGCTACTTAATCATTGGGTGGCATTCTTTAACGGATGGTGGAAAGTATACAGTACTGGTTCTACCCAGGAAAATATGTATGGTCTGCCTCCACCACGAAAAATTGGCTGTCATGTTAGCCTGAACAATGTGCTGAAAATGACATAAAATGCCATTTGACCAACCAACCGACCTTCTTTAAATCTGATCAAGTATAGAAGAGGCCAAGCCGCGAAGGCTAGACTCACTCGCGAAGACTAGACTCACTCGAAAGTTATATTGGAAGTTAAATTGAAAGTGTTTTGTGTATAAACATTACAAATAATTGACGTCATTTCCTTATGTTTTTTTTTACCATTTCCAAAATTTGCAGTGCTGCATGCTCTGTCTATACCTACACTACTGTATTTGATTTATACGTTTTTGTATTGTTACTTTATTTTGTGGTGTTATATATATCATGTCTTTGCATGGAAAATATAATTTATTTTGTCAGTTATTATTAGATTGAGGAAGTTTGTGTTATCATGCACATATGTGAATAAACTCTTATTGGAGAGTTAAAAGTTATCTTCAGAGATTTTCTATACAGTAAATTTATCTTTTTTCGTCAAGGCCAGTGAAAAATGACATAAAGGTTCTCTACTAAGTAAATGAATTCAAATTTGAAGTAAAGTAAAACTCCTTCGGGTATGCCTGTCAATGGGCTTACAGTTTACAATGTGGTGGAAGTAATTAACCAGCACTGATATGCAGCACTCAGTGGATAAGATCTTGCACTTCAGATGTTTCACCACCTTGACAATTTTAGGTGTGATGGGAAATGTGACCTGTATCCTCTGTGACCCCTGTAACCTCACCACACTCTGGGTCACGGTCTCAATAGCACAGATCGATCGATATTGACCATTCACACAATAAGAAAATATTGTGCCATTGAACAACAGAAGCACAATCAAATTCAATAGTTCCCGATCTGTTTTCGGACAAAATCATACATATTTGTACGAAATTAAATATATTTTTATCAATTTTAAGCAATCTTGATCCATGCTATTACTATGATTGCAGTGTTGTACATATTACAAGTATGTTTTACATGTAACACTTGTATAACCTCTGGATAATGACATGGTTGGTCGGTCTATTGATCTATCAACTGATTAACGATTGCAAAATCATAATCGCCTGATTGATTTTGGTTTTGTGCCTAGTTCAACTTAGAGTTTAAGTTTAGGTAGGAGCCCTCTGTAATCTCACCCAAAATAATGCTGAGGTTGGGGATTGGACCCGTGACCCCTGGTTACCTTGGTTACCTGATCAGACTCTCTTATCACCGATTCCCCATGGTCAGACATGCTATCTATCCATAACAATTTTCATTTCATCTGCTATATTTGGATATTTTGATATATGCCATGAAGGACACTTATTATGACATAGGTGTTAACAACTTGAATTTATTTGACAATATCTTTCAAAATGACAAACATTGTCTACGCCTTTCTTAGTTTAAGTCAATATACAGGTACTTCAAAGTTATGAAAAGCACAGATTTTAGTTGGGAAAAGGCGTTAACAGGCATAAGAAACTGGATGACTTAAAATTGGAAAATGTTGAATTTGACTTGAATGTTGTTTAACGGCTCATCAACACAGTATAGGTTATTTAGAGCCGCCCTAGAGAGAGGGGAAGGATACGATACATAGGGAACCGTGCCCTACTCTTATTATCGAATAGATTCCTATGGTTCTTTAACGTGCTCGGAGGATAGACCGATACACGGGACTGCCCGGTTTACGTCCCAATCCATTTCATAATGAAGATGTCTTATCAATCAAAATATGGTGTTAAAATGTATTTTTAGGTCTAATTTGAATTCACCATTGGGTGTCATTAACGCTTTAATTAACCTTGGTGCGTGACCCTGGATAGCACATACAACTGTGCAGAATTAATTACCTTGTAAAAAGTCACTTAAATAGGCTCATTCATTCTTTTTTGGCCTTTTAAAATAGAAAATATCATTATTTATTAATTTTAATTCGAACCTCTAGCAGATAGAATGATGACAGTTCTTTCAATAAACAATATATAAAAGCAATTATTGTCATCTTGTACAAACTTTATCCATAACACACAAACAATTATTCCTAATTAATACCTGCTTACTAATTAGGCACGGGGGTGTTTGTTGTCACTGTCGATGGAAAAACAAATAATATATCTGTCAGTGACTACCGGGGTCCATCATAAACACTATCACGTGAACTCGTCATATGTCATGTCTTGGGTCAGTATTGAACTCCCCTAAATGTCACACAACAAAAGATGATGCCTCTTTGAGAACCAACAAAATAAACAGTTTTATATATCCAATTTTATATATCCCTTTTATGTCACTTTTTAATAACTCGCTTATATTTACCTCAAACTAGAAATTATATCCAAAATGAATGGTGTCTGGGCTTTTTGTCACTCCGATATTTGCCGTTATTTGCTGGTATCTCTATTTTTCGATTTCAAAATCTCTCCATACTAATATTGTATACCAAGATCTAATAATCACATTCCATCACATTTCACCTGTAAAAATAAATATATATATCTGGAATTTAGATACACCAAGTTGCTTTTATGAAGGATTGAGCAAGACTGTTCAACAGTTCACGGTTTATAATAGGATTTGGTGAACACTCTGTCTGTGTATTATGGTAAACTGGTTTTGTATGAGCAGCCATGCATGCGTTGTCAAGCTAATCGTTGTCCCATATAGGCACAGGCGAATTAAATATTGGTTTTTCTCAGGTAGTGATCGGAGGTTATTTATTGGGTTTTAGGCACAGGCAGATTAATTATTGGTTTCCCTCATGTTGTGATTGGAGGTTATTTATTGGGTTTAAGGCACATGCAGATTAATTATTGGTTTCCCTCAGGTAGTGATCGAAGGTTATTTATTGGGTTTAAGGCACATGCAGATTAATTATTGGTTTCCCTCAGGTAGTGATCGAAGGTTATTTATTGGGTTTTAGGCACAGATGGATTAATTATTGGTTTCCCTCATGTAGTGATCGGAGGTAATTTATTGGGTTTTAGGCACAGGCGGATTAATTATTGGTTTCCCTCATGTAGTGTTCGGAGGTTATTTATTGGGTTTTAGGCACAGGCGGATTAATTATTGGTTTCCCTCATGTAGTGATCGGAGGTTATTTAGTGGGTTTTAGGCACAGGCGGATTAATTATTGGTTTCCCTCTTGTAGTGATCGGAGGTTATTTATTGGGTTTTAGGCACAGGCAGATTAATTATTGGTTTCCCTCATGTAGTGATCGGAGGTTATTTAGTGGGTTTTAGGCACATGCAGATTAATTATTGGTTTCCATAATGTAGTGATCAAAGGTTATTTATTGGGTTTTAGGCACAGGCAGATTAATTATTGGTTTCCCTCATGTAGTGATCGGAGGTTATTTATTGGGTTTTAGGCACAGGCAGATTAATTATTGGTTTCCCTCATGTAGTGATCGGAGGTTATTTATTGAGTTTTAGGCACAGGCGGATTAATGATTGGTTTCCCTCATGTAGTGATCGGAGGTTATTTAGTGGGTTTTAGGCACAGGAGGATTATTTATTGGTTTCCCTCTTGTAGTGATCGGAGGTTATTTATTGAGTTTTAGGCATAGGCAGATTAATTACTGGTTTCCCTCATGTAGTGATTGGAGGTTATTTAGTGGGTTTTAGGCACAGGCAGATTAATTATTGGTTTCCCTCATGTAGTGATCAGAGGTTATTTAGTGGGTTTTAGGCACAGGCGGATTAATTATTGGTTTCCCTCTTGTAGTGATCGGAGGTTATTTAGTGGGTTTTAGGCACAGTCAGATTAATTATTGGTTTCCCTCATGTAGTGATCGGAGGTAATTTATTGGGGTTTTATGAACAGGCGGATTAATTATTGGTTTCCCTCATGTAGTGATCGGAGGTTATTTATTGGGTTTTAGGCACAGGCGGATTACTTATTGGTTTCCCTCATGTAGTGATAGGAGGTTATTTATTATGTATAGAGTACAAGCAAATTTATTATTGGTTTTCTCCGGTAAACAATTGGACTGGAGTTCTTTTTTCAGTGTTTTGTTTTGGTATATCAAGGCATATGCCAATTAATTATAAGTTTATCTCAGGTAGTGATCGGAGATTAGTTATTGGGTATATCTTTCTTTCTACTGATACTGCATACAATTAATTTTGATTATCAGTCGTATTTACAATAATTACGATTTCGCCCAAAATTCATATTTGTGATATGTCATCTTATTCCAGTCATCTTCTGGATCCTTCTGCCTGAAATTTATCGAAACAGGAATCGGCTGCTTCTATTTTATTTTATAGAACACATTCCGTTCTAGCAGTGAATAGTTAAATTTGCAATTTCAGAGAAATCTACTGGGTGCTACATTCACTCAATGAGCTTCTGGCAAATTAATGCCGAGTATGAACACTTTCCTGTTGTTGATAATGGTTTCCCACAGAAAATGCATCATCATTGAAGATTTTGTTTACATTTAGCCCATGCACAACACCCCAAATTATTGGCTTTCCTAATTAACTGGAGATATTCAACCTTAAAAGTGATAAATATGGCCTTATTGGCTTTTAAATCATAAAACTTTATTTGTTTTGTGTGTTTTTTTTGTAGTTGTCATATTGTAAGAGAGTGAATGATTTACCCTGCACAGCAATATGCAGAGTGTTTAATTGGAATTAATCAATAACTAGGTTACGCTATATAAATAGACAATACGCTATATAAATAGACAATACACTATATAAATAGACAATATGCTATATAAATAGACAATACGCTATATAAATAGACAATACGCTATATAAATAGACAATACGCTATATAAATAGACAATACACTATATAAATAGACAATATGCTATATAAATAGACAATACGCTATATAAATAGACAATAAAATCTCGAGTTCAGTGAAAAGTATATGCGTCAGTTGGATATCATAGTACCATGTTAGACTATTACCGTATTTGTTTATATAAGTGCACCCTGAACGCTTTTTAAATTGTAGGTAAATACCATATTTCCTGTAATAGTAGTGCCCGGGCGCTATGCAAAACGGCAAGGGGAAGCTATTATAAAATTTAAAAATATATATGTTTTATTTTATTTATGTATTTTTTATTTTATTAGGATTTTTATATTATTTTATGTGAATTTTAGGATACAAAAGATCGAAAATGTATTGAATTTTTAAGATTTTTTTTATCAACATATTTTAAAGTATGGTTTTCATTGAGAATTCGAAGTAAAAAATTTATATGGGAGTACTTTTTTTCTGTGCAAAGGTTGTGCTTATGGATTGAATATTCATATTGATAACTAAAAATGAAACTGATTTTTTTTTAGCTGAATCACTTGACTGTGTTGGAATGAGGAACTGTCATCCTTGCTCTAGATTATCACTTCTATGGTAATCCTCTAATATGTCCACTTAATGCAGATTCTCCTGTCGCCAGGTTATTTTAACATACTCTTCACTTAACCATCTTTGTACTATTCGACGTTTTGACCTGCACAATTTCAGATTAAGATAAAAATGGAAATTTATCATTTGTAATTGTGAAGTTTACTAAAATATTTAACTGAAAACAAATTTATTACTCCGCTTTTTTTAAATGCTATGTGATAATTAAGATTAAGGTTAAAACTATTTTATTCAATAAATGTAATAAATATTATGTTGTGCAATGAATGAAAAGGATTTGAAATTGAGCTTTCACTTAAGTAAACACATACGTTCATCTTCTACGCCTCATGTACCTAAGCGTTATAACCTTTTTTTCTTCGACCTTAAAAGTCATTTGAAAAAATACCAATTTTAACCTTTAACAAACTCAAGGACATGATACCAAGTCTTCTGAAGCACTCCATCCCCAAATCTTAAAGTACAGACGCTATACTTAAACTAAATACTGACTCAAGAATATGAATAAGTCACGGGTGAAGTAGTTTCAATTCGACAGACGTCCAAAAAGTCGGTATATAAGCCAGAAATCGATGCGTAAAATATCACATCTAGCCTTCATACAGGTAACATAGATAATATATGGCTTCCGAATTTAGTTCATAAAAAACTGGAAACTGGATTTGATTTGATTTTGATTTGAATTGGATTTTATAGTCGCACCAACAGCTAAGGTCATATAAAGTCCAGACTCTATTGTGCCCATCGCGTCAGGTATACCCTGACGTGTTCGTTGGCGGACGGCCTATAAACCTTAGAATTACACACACACACACACACGCTAAGGTCATATGGCGACATTCCAGCTTCCATTGGTGTAGGAAGACCCCAGGTGCCCCTCCGGGCAATTTTTGTGCACGGGCGGGCACCTGGGTAGCACCACCGACGTTCCGCAAGCCAGCTGGATAGCTTCCTCACATAAAGATTCCTAGGAAACTGGATTAGAACCAGGGACTTTGCAGTTTTATTTGTAACATGATGGTTTTACCACTACACCACAGACTTGTTGGTATTTTGTAGCATATCTAAGCAATAGATAGAGTCTGGTCTCAGCAAGTTGGCTTATTAAAACACCGAGATGGGCGTAGCGAGTTGGCTTATTTAAACACCAAGATGGGCATAGCGAGTTGGCTTATTTAAACACTGAGATGTGCATAGCCCATCGAGGTGTTTAAATAACCAACGAGCTGAGACAGACCCTATCTATTACTGTACAATTATATAGTCATTGTGGTTTATGAGCTTTTAGCAAAAGTTTACTTCACATTTTGAAATCACTATTAACATGACACCAGTAAAACTGTTGTCAATCATTTATTATTTTAACCAATCAAACAAATACTACCTCCGACAAACAATAGCATGTGCAACTGTATTTTCACAAACCTATTGTCAGTATACTACGACATCCACAAGAGCGGAGATTTCTAAGTACTGGCATCATGTTAATTGGAGCCTGAATTTGAAACATAATTATACGGCTTTGTTCATGCAGTTACTGTTATGTAAGAGCACTTCAGTTGTTTTTTCCATGACCTAAGATTGCACTGGTGGATTTATTGTCCTTATAGAATCAGATTATATCAAATTTGTTTTTATCATGTCAATATTAAAGTGACACACGGCAATCATGTCAATATTAAAGTGACACACGGCAATCTTCATTTCGTTAAAACTTGTAGCGTCCCATTACTTTTCTGCATAACTGCCTTTATTCAATCATTAATATTAAATAGTATAAAGCAAATTGTTTTTGCACATTACTGTTGATAATATTGCACCAATAATATATTTAAAACCTGTTTCAGAATAAGAAGAAAAAATGAAAACTCAATTTTTTATTTAATTACCCGTATATGCAATAAGTTTATAAGTCACAATGATATTGGATTAATACATTGATACTCAAATGTTAAAGATGAATGGCCACCCTTTTTTGTAGATTTATCAATTAACAAATTTAACTCTTAAACATCATATAAACATTTCTTGATAGTCCCGGAGAGTAACATATATTTAAATCCACTGTTAACATGACTAAGTTGTATGTAAAAATAAGTATTACTTGCATGACTTTTCCCACTGGCCGTGACTGCACGGGAAAATGAGGTAAATCTGTATTGTATATCTGCACAACTGTTGCCAGATAATTGATAAATGCAATTACCTGTGGATTAATTAAATTAACATGTTCAAAGTTTTCTACGTCATCAAATAAAATCTTATTCTCGTTTTTCACAGATATTGCAATGTGTGAATTGTAAATATCTACTGTTGTGTATTGATTTTGATTTAACCATAAACATAAACATGTTCATGCAACAAAACACGGCCGGATAAAAACTTCAAGATTGCCACGTGTCCCCCTTGCCATGACGTCCCCTTGCCATGTGTCCCCTTGCCATGTGTCCCCCTTGCCATGTGTCCCCTTGCCACATGTCCCCCTTGCCATGTGTCCCCTTGCCACGTGTCCCTTTAAAGGAACACACTGCAATCTTAATTTGGAAATATATGCAAGCACTGGTTTAAAGTCAGAATCAAGGTGTAATTTTAAAGATCAATGGATTTAAGATTGCCAGGTGTCCCTTTAAGACTATAAGTATAATTATTTCTTTAGTACATCTTTATAGCTTTTACCTTTCCTCTAAAACCTTTTCCACTGTCACATTTTGTTGTTTGCCCTTGGCTTAATAAACCATTATCGAAATCTATAGATTTTAATTACATTTACATATTCAAGATATGGGAGAATTGTATGTTATCTTGACACAAATCTAAATGCAAAAATCAATGAGAAATGTGAACAAGGACAAAATATGCAGTTCGACAGACACACTGTTGATAGAAAGTTTCACACGTCACTTACGATACATTTTTGAAGTAGATAAATAATATTTAAGGGTTTAATATATTACAAAACAACTTAAGTTTCTCTAAATTTTTAAAAAATTGATGTTTTTAATTAATTATTTAAAAAAACAAACAACATTTAATTTAGTCCTTATTTAAAGAGTCTTAAAGAAATGATTGTATGTAGTCAACACTGGCCAGTTTTTGCACACAATATGACCTATTTATGTGTCAACGTGCCGTAAAACATCATCTCTCCGTCCGTCCGTCCATCGGTCCGTCCGTCCGTCCGAGTTTCAACAGGAGCGCCTTGTGTGTCCTTTTTTGTGTATAAAACATACTTGTGTTACTTTTTTTTCTTGTGTGACTGACACACAAGCAAGTATGTCTCTATGCACAGGAAAAAGTCTAATTCTTCATTTAAAGCAATAAAAAATTGCAGTCACACGAGGGGAGGGGAACTTGTGTGACTAAAATGTGTCCAAATGGTAAAAACGACACACAAGATGTAAAAAACAGTCACACAAGATACACATACACACAAAAAACCGACACACAAGTTTTAAGTCGTACAAAGCCTGTCCGTCCATCCATCCATCCATCCATCCATCCGAAAACCCTGCTGAGGTTGTTGCCATTAAAGTTTGTGAAGAATTAGCAAACCTCTAGCCCATCAGAACTTTATTTCAGAAACACAGTCTACATGTTCTTCAGACTCATATGTGGGTGTTGTTTTTGGTATGTTTGGTTGATAGCACCTCCGTTTTGTCTTGTGCTTTAGAGCTTCAGACTTCTGTCACGCCCCCTGGTGGAGACATGTCTGTTGGGAAATTTCATCCTTCAACTGATCTCTCTCTGAGGTTGCTGTCCAAATATATAACCTAATATTAATTTATCGAAAACAACACTGCTTCTCGAATTTTCGGTCCCCTGACCTTTTTCAGGAAACAAATTTATTTATTTATTTTTTTCCTGAAGAAGGTCAGGGGACCAAACATTCGAGAAGCAGAGTTGTTTTCGATAAATTCCCTTCAATGGAATATACTGGAATATATATATAACCTAATATAATGTGTTAACGGCACATTAAACTTCATTTCATCATTGGTTTGATTAACTCTTAACCCGCTAAGCACGACTATAATAGCCTTTGCGTCCATTGTAAACCCAAATCAGCCTCGCAGGCTGATCAAGGTTAACAGTGTCCGGCTGCTGATCAGTCTTTTTCACCAAAACTCCCCTTTGTCACATAAATAGAATGGTCTTAATTCAAATTCACAGTCCATTATATATATGTAGCAGGTTAAGGGTAAGTCTCATTCAACTAATTATGGTGCGACGGGTGAACACTAGGCACAGTATTTCAGAAAGTTTATACACTTTATAGTGACGATTCCACACACGACTCCTTGATCACTGAGCCAGCATGCAAGCGACTGGCATACGGCAGGCATGTAGCTGCCTGTACGCAGATACGCAGCTGCGTACACAATTTTGACCAAAAAACAATGTTTTTCAAACAAATTTTAATGACTTGTTAGTATTGCAGTCAACCTTGCGTATATGACGAAAAATGGTCTAGCTACATAGCCGCCTTGGGTTCTTATTCAGAAAATGGCTGTTGTTATAACCGTTATTCGGTCATATTCCCAGTGCATACACATATCGTTTTTTTCCCAGTGTTGCATGAGACAACAATTGCCAATTGAAAGAGTTATTTGAAACTATAGATTTTAGTTTTGTTTTAGATTTCCTAAATGAAATCAGACTTTATAAATCAGTGTAATATTTTTCTATATATATTAACTTGTTTACAAGCCCGTTGGCAGGCATTTGTTGATTTACATATATACATAGTTTATCTTGCTACCATATCATCCCTTATTTGTAGATAGTTTTATCTTTATACGTTTACATTATTTTTAATTACTACTTCATTTTTTCATGATTCATCGGTTTTTGCGCACAATATGACCTTTTTATGTGTCGACATGCCATAAAACACCATTCATTCATTCATTCATTCTAATTGAAAGGGGTAGAAAAAGTAAAGAAAATGTGACAAGTATGGAGGGCTAACTGCTTTTAAATGCCCCTGTTGACCTGGGTGTACTGTAAACAGTGGTAAAGATACATTATGATGAAGTAAATGTTTGTTTTTCTCTATTTTCCCCCCAATTTTATGAAAAATCGCGCTAAAACTCCCAGTTGTGACAGCATGCCGGGTTATGTTCGCAAAATATAGTAAAAAATAACACTGCTTTAACAACAAGATGCACAACGTTCATGTTCTGATTGGTTATCCATTTCAGGCCACAGATCTACCATCTGCCGTCAGTGATGTTTTGTCCACCAGCAAAGGAACTACGTTTTACATCCTCACCGTCGCCGGAATTTATGGCATTCCCTCAGACAAGTCACGGACGACAGGAAAGGGTGCGGACAAGTCCATGGATGTGACGTCTGCGTTCATGACGGAGGTGTCGGGCGTGTCAGGGGATGGTAAACCCAACTACCTCAGTAGTATTGACGTGCCGGAGTCGGCATTGATAGAAATCAAGAAACTGTAAGTTCTTCATGAATTAGTATATACTGCTCAAAGTTTGCTAAGCACCACACCATTTTAGCCTTTCACCCCAAATACCGCTTGAAACTGTATTTTGTAGAGTGACATGCAAAAATACACAAGAAAATTGTTTTCTAATCAACTTTTGACGATAAATAATGAATTTTGCATCAATTAATCATAAAACAAAATAAATTGTTGAGTTTTATGCTAGTCACCGTAAAATGTTGGATTGAAATCTTGGTGCTTAGCAAACTTTGAGTAGTATAAATAAATTATGTTAATTTATGTCTCGTCGTAGAAGAATTTGGTGAGACATACGTATCACTCTGCTGTCAGGTAGTGGCAACAGCGACAGCGTCAACATTTACGTTAAAGTTTTGCATTACACTTTTTTCACATTCTGATATCTTCATCATTGCTTATTCAAATTTCGCCTTTATACATTTACATTAGTTTTTGATTGCTGCTTCATTTCTTCATCTTTCATGTTTTGCGCACAATATTTATAGGTTATTAGATTTGTATTGGGATATATGCACGAAGTCCTTGGCGTATTAATATTGCGCCACTTTAGGACCGCAATATTTATGCGCGAAGAATGAGTGCATATATCCCAATATAAATCTAATAACCTTTTTATTGCAAACTCACTTTTAAATTAAAACAATAAAATAGGTTGTAACATTTAATTGTCACCAATTATTTTTATTTAAAACAAACATCCATCAAAAACAAACATATTATCATTACATGGTAGGAATTTTCACAATGAAATCAACATTGTTTACATCACGTGACATACTTTCTTTGACATGAACAGAAAATTGCACCAGTCACGAATGAGTATACATGTCACACACCCAATATGACTTAACAACACGTCAATATGGGCGAATCCTGTTACATTGAAAGTAAACGGAGCTTGTAAATGCATATGCATTAAGACCTATTTATATGTTGACGTGCCGTAAAACACCATTCATTCTTTCTTATTTAAATTAATTCAAAGACTTGAGTATCATCAAGACCACTCAGACACACACGTTCCATCACTTGGTGTCGCCGTGCTAGTAGAATTGTTTCTCAACCCCTCATCAGGGTTTCCCCCAGGGCCATAAGCATTGTTGCCAGCAACATGCCTTCCAGCAGAAGGAAGGAATGACAATATGCCTTCGCCAGAACAACATTCCTTCTATCAAGCCTTTATTTTCATGAACTGACAACAATATCATTTTTATGACCATTCATTTACCTTTTGCTCCTAAAAATAATTTTTTTATTATGTCTGTGTCCAAAACAATCACAAAAGTATGATATTTTGCCTTCAGACACTAGTTTTTCTTAAAACCAGGAATTATTAATAAACACAGTTTGCCAAATGTTATGTAAAGACAACATGCCTTCAACATTTTCTAAAGAAATGGTCCCTCCTGCCAAATTGAAAGAAGACAACAGTATTGCTGTGTTTGAGTAAAGCAGAATATGGCAATACATTACTTAAATTGTTATTCAGTAATGGCCTTTAGGACTTTCCCAACTGAACCAAACAAACTGTGAATAATGAAAGAATGTTATGCATACTATACATAATTTTCTCTGGTTTCCCGAATATATGAATTGTATATTATACTGAAAGGAAAAAGAAACTCAACACAGGAATTTCCGCTATTTTGACACTTAATTCCATATATATTCCAAGAAAATCCCAAGATTTTTGTTAAACAAATGGTTGAAGTTAGTTAGAGAAAGGACTCAACTGTGATGTTTTAGACGTTTTAATCACAATTCATAAATGTTGAAGTTCCTCTTTGAAAAATTGAGCCAGTTCAGTACTGTATTTAACGTAAAGAGTTTGCAAAATATTGCATCTTAAGTTTGCGCCAAGCGCATACTCTGTCAATAATGAAACTTTGCACGAATACTATTTGCTGTGTTCGTGTTGTTTTAGTATTTTTTCCGAAAGGAAAGATCTTACGTAGCCATGTACCATTTGATTAACAGCAGCATATTGTACATACAATATATAGTGGAAATTCCTGTGCCGCATTTCTTTTTCCTTTCAGTATACATTGATAAAAGCACATGAAGTAGATCTGGCATAAACATTATGGGAGGGGGTTGAGGGTGGGGTGGGAGTGGGGGGCAGGTTGCAGGTCAGTAAGAATAATCCACTTTTTAAAATAACTTAAATTTGAATTTAATACTTATTTATTTTTGAAAACACGTTCCATTAAACCCATTTCAAAAAAAATAAAAATTTGAACACTTCCAAATGTTAAATACAAATGGCAAGACAATGATCCACTGCGATGTTTTACTTGCAGTATTCGTCTCAACTTCCTGAACCATCTAGAAGACTGGACGGAGCAGGCATCAGAGAGGGCACAAAGTGTCGTTGTTGCCAAGGTAACCTCAGAACCAATTTTTATTTGTTTGACAACCATAATTTTTTTTTCATTCAGTTGAATTGTTGTTTAACGGGTAATCAACACATTATAGGTTATTTCGAGGAAACCTAGGTAGACGGGAAGTACACATAGGAATCCATCAACCACGCTATACTTTTACGAACAAACAGATTCCTGAGGTACTTCAACGTGCTGGGAGAATCAGAGGACCGCCCGCTGTACATCTCCATCCGACGTACCAGGCTAGGGGAAGTGTCTTGCCTAAGGGTATACCAATGTAACCCAATGGCTTCAGTGGGGCTTGAAACCGTGTACTCCAGGTTCCAAGTCTAACATCCACTGGACCACCGCGGTCCAGAAATATTTCATCTGTCAGGATAGATTCTGTAATTTTCTGAATCATGTTGCTATATACAGAGTTATTAAAGGGACATGGCAAAGTATTTATCAGCATTAAGATTAGCACATGGTCTATATTTATTAATCCAGTATAATTGTGACTATAATCCTACTGGCATATAATAATAGATAAAACATTTTCAATTTTACTTTCATTATTCTACCATAAATCTAAAAATATTATATCCACAATATAATCTAAAAATAGTATATCTACAATATAATCAGAAAATATTATATCTACAATATAATCAGAAAATATTATATCTACAATATAATCAGAAAATATATCTACAATATAATCAGAAAATATTATATCTACAATATAATCAGAAAACATTATATCTACAATATAATCAGAAAATATTATATCTACAATATAATCAGAAAATATTATATCTACAATATAATCAGAACTTAGTAATATTCAAAATGATTCACCTTTAACTGTTTATAGTGTCCCTTTAATATAAACAAGATGGCAATTGGTAACATCTTTTAGTAAAAACTTAAAATTTAATTAATTTGAAAATGAATTTTTGTTATATCCTGTTTATATTGTTATAAGAAGATCTCTGAAAGATATATGTATTAAATAATGGAACACACAGCAATCTTGAAGTTGTTATTGAGCATTACCATTAGGTCTCGATTTTTTAATTCAGTTATCATTTCGACTTAAACATGCTTGCATTTAATTAAATAAAATTTTGAGCATTCACATGTACTTGTTATTTTACCATAGATATGAATATATGACTGGTGCAATATAATTAACAGTCTGCTTTATACTACATATATATATTATAATTAATATCAATGATTGAACAAATGCAAGTTCTGTTGAAAAACTAATGCGACAACATGAGTATTTACGAACTTCAAGATTGCCATGTGTCCCTTTAAGTACCTCCTGGTAAAAATGTTTAATTTTTAATAAAATTAATGTTCTCAGTATTTATACATGATTTAATTCTTTCCACCCAGTGTGAGGAGTTGAACAGTGAACTAGATTTACGTCTGCACTTGCACAAGCCACGACCACGCAGGGCCGAGTATGACGTACACAATGTCAGGGCAGGTATGAAGCCTTCTGTCTTCTTTAGTATTCTCACTCTTTCGTTCTGTTTGGATGTACAAGTCAGATAATTTTTTATATTTTCGGAGAAAAGTAGGGCAATAGATGGGGGATTGGTGCGTATAAGGGTTGAAGTTAGAGAAAGAGGCAGTATGTAGGGGTCATTGGGCATAGTTGCTAACCATTGCAATTTATTTATTATGCAAATTGTTTTAAATTTCATAATTTCCCTTAAAATAATTGTTAATACAGATCATTTTCATTCAAAACACAGATTGAGGAATTTTAGTCAAGGGAAGTCACTTTGGCAAAAAAACAACACGTAAATGAGAAAGATTTTCTTCGGAAATATATGATATCCCTTTAATTGATAATAAAGCACATGTATATAACATGTTACCATATGTAGATGGAATGGTCAATTTATGAATCTTTTAGTTGGCTAAAAATAGAATGTATACCAAACTAGCATAATGCAACAGTTCATCTGAACATTTTGGTATAGTAGGAATAGAGAGCCCAGGCAGGAATGGACTGTATTTGTTTAGAAGAAACACTCCTGCATGATAAAGAGAGGATACCAGGGTAGATCAAGGAGTTCAGATTGCAGTGGTTGGGGAATGGGGCAACTCAAGGCCTGTGAAGCACGCATGTTAAAGTTTTGGATCCCTCGCTAGGAGGGATTTGCCTTAACTCTCAAATACAGAACTGGCTAATGGCCTGTATTTCTCCAATATTGACTATTAACGCCACCTATGTTTCGTATATTACAGCTGAGCTGGTGATGCACTCAGAACGTGTAACGCGCCACTGTAAGGGAATACAGCAGGCCCTGACGGAGGTGCGGAATCGCTTCACCAGCATGACAAACGAGCACAACAGCCTCGCCGCCAAGTTCAGACAGGAGATTGAGGCATTGGAGGTGGTCTTCATCAACGCCACAAAGGCCTCGAAGTAAGTATAGTCCTCTCTAAAATGGTTTATTGAAATACTCAATTCTGATTGGTGATTGGGAACGGCCATGCTGTCACGTTTGTTAAATGTTAGGACGTCATTTAAAACGCAAAAAATTTTTTTGCAGCATTGTTAAATGTTATTTAATGACGTTACATTCCGTCAACAAATTTAAATAATTAAAAAATGTATGAAGCTCCACAGTGTCTTTATTAGATGTTGACAACAATGTAAAATTTAAGTTGTGAGAATTTGTTTTTTATTATGTTTAATCTCTTAAAGAAAAAGTGTATAATATATTTGATTCAAGTAAAAAATCCATGTCAGATAAGAAATTAACTATTTCCAGCGGGTTTATATTGTACTATTTCAATACCTGGTGGGCAGGGCTTGATGATTGTGGATACAACGCATTTCGATGTGTTTCAAGTCCCAAACACCAGGTTTTGATCTCGCACAATATAAACCCGTTGAAAATATTTTATTTCGTATCGGACATACGGTAGATTTTTTTATGCTCCCAGAAATTTTTGGGGGAGCATATAGTCGCCGCTTTGTCCGTCCGTCACCATTTTGTCCGGAGCATAACTTAAAAACTACTGATGGGACTACAATGAAACTTCACACAATGATAGAGGGCAATGAGAGGAAGTGCAGCGTAACTCTGCCATCATTCAATTTAGAGTTATTGCCCTTTGTACTTAGACTTATACTTAGAATCTTTCTCAGAAGCCTAGAATCTTTCTCAGAAGCCTAACTTCAAAACTACTGATGGGACTGCAATGAAACTTCACGCAATGAAAGAGGGCAATGAGAGGAAGTACAGAGTGCAAGAACCATAACTCTGTCATCATTCAAATTAGAGTTATTGTCCTTTCTAATTTTATACTTGAAATTCCTGTCCGGAGCATAACTTCAAAACTACTGATGGAACTGCAATGAAACTTTAAACAATGATAGAGGGTATGAGAGGAAGGGCAGAATGCAAGAACCGTAACTCTGTAATCATTCAACTTAGAGTTATTGCCCCTTGTAATTTTATACTTAGAATTTTTGTCCGGAGCATAACTTCAAAGCTACATAGGGACTGCAATGAAACTTCACACAATTATAGAGGGCAATGGGAGTAAGTGCAGAGTGCAAGAACCATAACTTAGTCTTTATTCTAATTAGAGTTATTGCCCTTTGTAATTTTATACTTTGAATTCATGTCAGGAGCATAACTTCAAAACTGCTGATGGAACTACAATGAAACTTCACACAATGATTGAGGGCAATGAGAGAAAGTGCAGAGTGCAATAACTGTAACTCTGTTTTTATTGAAATTAGAGTTATTGCACTTTGTAATTTTATACTTAGAATTATTGTCCAGAATATAACTTAAAAAGTACTGATGGGATTGCAAAAACCATAACTCTGAGATCATTCAACTTAAGAGTTATTGCCCTTTGTAATTTTACACTTGGAATTCTTGTCTAAAGTATACTTTAAAACTGGATGATACAAGGCCATATGATAAGTTGAGGATACATTTCGGGGAGCATCCATCGGTTCTACCGATTTTCTTGTCTTAAGTATTATAGTAAACTATATATTTTATGTTGCAGGCATTTTGCAGGTTAAATATTGTACGTTGTGTGTGTATGTTTCAGGTTATACAGCCTGAAAAACCAGCTAAACGTAGAGCTGGAGAAGTTCATGTTGGTCATCCGTGCATCGCTGCGACAGTTCAGACAACATCTCGATGAGACGGTGCAGATGTTGAGGGAGTCAAATGCTAGATTCATCAAGTCGTTTAAGTAAGTCATGCTTGCTTTAACTTGCTGTCTTCATGATAATTTGGAATATTATTGTCTGTAAATTATGTTAACAAATTATGATTTAATGAAAATGTTCACATAATTCGAGAGGTGAATGAAACACTGTTGTATGCTATTCCTTGTTTATATACAGTTACAAAATTTTCACGTTCAGCTTTGCTTTTTCCTTTATTAGTCTCTTAAAATAGATTTGATTGTATTAATCTAGATTTGGATGTTCAAATTATAAACTGTGGTAAGTTTATGTATAAGATTTATCATATGCAGAGTACTCAAATGCCAAATTATCGGAACCAATCAGATTTATATCGTAGTAGTTTCGGATAATATTTTTTTTTAAATCTTAACATTGTATGGTTTAAAAAATGTTGTAAGGCTCGAACTCTGAACCTTCGGTTCAGTAGACATGTAGTAGACGACGCTCTAACCGACTGTTGGTTTGTTGCGGTATTAAATAGTATATAACAAAAGCCACGATCTGCAATCTGATCGGTTCCGATAATTTGGCATGTGGGCGATCTCTGTGCATGCTTAACTGTATATAATTTAAGATGAAGATCACACCACCTTGGGGTAAAATTTCATAACTTTGGAATTAACTTTGATGGCGAGTAACTCGCAGGATGATCAGGATTTACAATGTCCAGCCGCTGATCAGTCGTTTTCACAAAAACACCCCTTTGTCACATAAATGGAATGGTCTTAATTCAAAGAAAGATCCATTATATATATGTAGGGGGTTAAGGGTTAAGCTATTAACATAAGCAGGTATGAAAGGCCTAAAATCAGTGTTTTCTTATACAGAAAGAATTCTCGATTTAAAAACTTCATAATTTAAAAGGTGTTAAAAAAGCTGTCAGAATGACATACATTATTCATCATTTTTTTGTAGCTTCTTTGATGTTGAAATGAAGTCTCTTGACTTGTATATATATTAAATGTACTGTCAAGCATCCTATGGAAATTGTTTATTATTTCAATCCGGATCTTGCAAAATTTACGACAAATTTCGCATTTGTGATTGTTCGCAAATGTTCATTAGTCAGACAATAAGAATGCAGGTCATTTATTTTGAAGTGCAAATTTAAAACCAACAAATAACTCTCATTTTCGATTTGTGCAACAGAGTATTCAGTGATGGCGGAAATTTCTGCCCAGAGGAGATTGACGTGTATCGTAAACGGCTCGACAAGATGGCCAACAGTATCGACCAAGCTGAGGGTTCTGTGATGTCAGATTTGGAGGACATGGAGTCGAAACGTCTGGAACAGGCCACCAAGGTTGCCATTGAGTTTGAAGACAGGTGAGTATAGTGGGGTATAGTATAAGGGAAAGAACTCTGTCTGGAACAGGCCACCAAGGTTGCCATCGAGTTTGAAAACATTTAGTATAGGGGAAAGAAGTTTGTCTGGAATTAGTCGGGGTTTAAAATAGGTGAGTGTAAGGGAAGTAACTCTGTCCAGAACAGCAGGCTATAAAGGTTACCATAGCATTTAAAGACATTTGAAGAAACTCTGTAATATACCACATAATTGTTTAAGCATACTTCAGGCAAACTTTTACAAACAGACTACACCTGAGAGAGATACACAATGTTTCAGTTTTGCAATGATGCAGTTTTAAAATGTACTATTTCGTAAAGTTAGTTATTTTTTAAACTAGAAGTTGCAGGAGCTATATTATATTTCCGCACATTATATATATATACCCACAATTAATTGTCATTCCGACATCTACGCCCAGGTTCAAGAGTCACATGCTAGACCTGATCTTCATGGAGAAGATCGCACGCTGGCTCACCAACACGCAGGTCAAGATCAAGGCTGAGGTTGCCAATAGCAACACACATGCTCAGAAGCTTGGACAGCACCTGCATGACATAGAGCGCAGGATCGATGCCTGCGAGAAACCGAATCTGGATAAAGAGGTGAGTCATTCACAAAAATATTTCATAATAAATAAATTTAATTAAATAATAATAATTTTATTTAACAAGAGGGCTAAATTACTAAATTAGATATCACAAGTTTTCCTTGTGGCCCTTATAATATTAAAACTGCATATGTTATATATTGATCCGAGTATTAACTTTCATACTCCATCGGACACCTTCTCCAAGAAGCGAAAACGGGCTTGCCTGGGGTATGAAATGAAACATCAGTTGCGGCTTTTAAAGTTTGCATATTGTAAAATTAAAACATTTAATAGGTACTTTTAAACAGGTTATCGCATTTTTTCAGTAACACATGTTTTTAAACGTGTTTTATTGTCAAAATATCCGTTATAAATCCTGCTATTTTCCCATCACTTAATGGAATTAAGGCGGGATCACGTAATGTAAAGATGCTTGCTGACAGCCATGTAAGTGTTTTAAGGGTAGAGATTTGATTTTGTCTGTAATCTTCTTAAAAGTAGCTTACACAGCCAACAAGAGCCAGATTATATAACATATGTACACCGTTTCTCAACCTACTGATAACTAGGTGTATACATAATTTACATATTTTGAGAATCCAAACTCTATTATAGACAAAATATAAATGGCTTTAACCAGCCAGGCCAAACCCCAAAACTGGGGAGTTGAATTAAGAGTTGCCAACTTATAATTCATTTTACGTATATTCAGTATTTTAAGAACCCGTGTTAAACCCTCACATTTAATAGACACATATACATTATTGTATGACCTAAACACTTGGATAGAGTTTTGATATTAAACAGTTTTGTAGCATAATTTTGCCATTATTTGCCCGGTTTCTTTAAACTAGCATGCTAGAATTTTTTATGTAAATGGTAAATTGCATGTAGGTCCGCCGTGTTTTAGCTACCATCGGAAGTTTATGGCAGAAAGAAAATTGATTGTTCTCATACACTGGTACTTTGGCCTTGTTTGAAATATCTCAAATAATTCCAAATTGATTTTTTTTGTTTTATTACCTGTTACTTGTTCGAAAATGTGTGTTGTTATTTTTTTCTTATTTACCTTTTTTTTAATTATGTGTTGTTATTTTTTCTTATTTACTCTTTTTGAATTATATTCATGTTGGTCTAATACACAACATAACAGAGCCAAAATAATATGTATTTTTCACTTAGTTTTGAAAAAAGGTTTCTTAATCAACCTAATTATACCCCCGCTTTCACAAAGTGAAGTGGGGGCTATATAGGATTTAGTTGTCTGTAAAGTCCCATCGCGTCCCGTTGCATAACACACTTTTGTCCCGTCACTTCCCATTGCGTCTGTGACGTAACACATTTTTATTACTTGCATTCCTCAAACAGTTTTGAATGGGTTATTCCCAAACTTTATATACACATAACAACTGATGAAAAAGTGGGGATATTCATCACCTTCTGTTCAGTGATAGTTCTTGTTGAATATCTCATAATATTAGGCAAAAAAACCCAAAAAACTGTGTTTCCGGTTGCCCGACCGACCCTAAAACTTCTTATGAAAAAAAACAAAAAACATTAAATTAAATTTGTTCTGAACAATGATTCATCACAATATATCAAGGTAAACTGACATTACAGAGAAACTTTCAGTTGTATCATCAACTTGTATGGGGTTTATAAGATAAATACATGTAGAATCTCACATTATCTTGCTCCAAAAAAAAAAGAAAATGCCTACCTACCACAACTAATTTTTTTTTGGCCTTACAGTGTACCTTGCATAAAAATATAGATATCTCTTTCAATTAGGATTTAAATTGTTTGAAAATTTCAAACACAGTATCTTTTGATTTCTTGAAAAACAGCGATATATTTATCATCTTATTTATTTTTTCCAGCAAATCACCTCTTCACAGCTGAATGACAGTCTGAAGGCAGTGTTTGAAGCTTACCAGTCCAGAAGTGTGTATCTAAACTGCCTTAAAGATCCCTCTATGCGGCCCCCATCAGGGACCATGCAGGGGCCACCTGCTGTTGGTATGTATGCTTAGCGCTTTCTAAATGTTTAGAAATGTTTTTAATTTTGTGCAAAAAAAACAACACGTCTTTATTAAAGCTGTAAAAGTAACAGCACATTGTCTTTGTCTAAGAAATAAAAGAGAAAATATTTTTAAATATTACGAATTATTCAGAAAGTGGTCTCATTCCATAGCACCAAATAATGCATTTTCAGCTTGTTTTTTCTCAGAATAGACTAGCTATTCTTGATGGGGGTGTCTGTGGTGGAGTTGTTAGAGTCTCTGACTTGAAATCACTCTCTCCTCACCGCTGTTGGTTCGATCCCGCATGGGACCAGTAATCTTTATGTGAGAAAGCTATACAGCTGGCTTGCGGGATGTCGGTGGTTCTCTCTCAAAAAGCAACTTGCCCTTATTTTCAGTCTTGTTATTTTGATTGCTGAAAAACAGAAAATTGTATTAAAAAACTAGAAAAAGTCTCTCGCCCTGCACTCAAAATATTGTGTTGTGCAAGCGGGCGAGTGGAATTTTACACCCCTTGGTCTTTATTTTCTGATTATCCACCATTCAGAATGAATAATGATTTGTCAAAAACGGTTTGACCATATATTTAATATTCAGTTATGAGAATCATAAACTTTTGAAGGGAATCTCTTATTTATTCCACTCATTGCATTATATTATAAACACAAAAAAAAAATATTATGATGTTGTTAATTAAGTGGTTTCATATTGGCCCAGTTTTTGGTCCAAGGATTGTCATATTGGCCCAAGGCTGAAGGGCCAATATGACAGTCCGAGGACCAATAACTCGGACAATATGAAACCACTTAATTAATGACAATTTTATTAATTAACAGCCAATACAGTATAATTTGTTTTTAATCAAATTATTTTGACATAATTTGCGTTTATTTATAGTAGCGTTAATTTCATTTATATATCAAAAAGCAAGCGCGAATGACGTTACTTAAATATCGTATTGGCGAGTTTCTTCATATTGGCCTTGTTTTTTCATATTGGCCGACTTCTGGTTCATATTGGCCGAGTTTGCGTCGTATTGTGTGTAGAGTTTGTAGTTAATTAATAATACACTATTTTAATATTATTATTGAGAAATTGTATCTTTAATGACTGTTTTCAGAAAAGTTACTAACTTTTGTTTTAAAAACTCACCTTTTTATGATTTGTTTTGATTTTTCATCTAAACAAACTGTGAGTATTGAGTTTTTAACTTGTTTGTTTTTGTCATATTGTATTAAAGCTTCTACTATTGAATAAAATGTATATATAAGCTTTTACTCTGCAGGTGCTAGAGTGGGTTTTGTACAGGACCTGGGTCCCACACCCATCAGTAAAGCCGGGAAACAGCCATCAGAAGATCCTTCAGTTGGGGTCATCAAAACTATCATGAAGTAGGTGCCGTTGTTTATATAAATGTGCGACAAGGTTAGAGAGGGTTAGACAGGGTTAGAAGGTTTTCTGTTGAGCCTCTCTAGAGAAAACTGGACATAGGTGGCACACTGCATTCCTACGTATGCGTGACCGAAAATATCTGAAAAATGTCCCAAAATTAAGAGATAACCATGCTAAGATTTTCAATCTGGGACGGTATGTGAGTGGTTTTACGGTCTGAAATTTCGTTTTACTTAAAACCAACCACATACCTTCCCAGATTGAAAATCTCGATTCTAATGCTTTTCCATTCAAACGCTACAAATATAAAATGAAATCATACATACACACTTGTTTTTCTATGAAAACTCAAATACACGGATGCCATCATTTTGTTAACGTCATCGTCATCCAATGACGTCGTTTGTATCAACGTTATGTGATGTCACATATTTTTCAGACGGTAAATCGGGGGGTTTACGGTCAAACTTTGAGACGTTAGCCAATGTAGCAACGTGTTACATAATAGTAGCATTAGAATGTTACGGTTAGCATTTAGTTCCTAAGACACTGCATATTTATGTTTTAAACTTTATACATACATGAATATTGACCGCAAGTTCATGTTTCTACCAAATATAGGTCAGTATGCCTGACCTTGACTTACCATTTGGACTTTATTTCTGTTAATAGAAAATGATAATCTTTTTGTTTAGATCATTTTCTTGGATACTCTTTACCCTATAGTCTTTTAAACTGACATCCATGATGCGTTACGATACACACCTTGACCTATTTCTATACACACATTGACCTATTTCTATACACACATTGACCTATTTCTATACACACATTAACTTTTTTCTATACACACCTTGACCTATTTCTTGAACTTGTTTTGCTCTACCTTCAAAAAAACGTTCAAAAACAGAGCTTATTGCATATTTAAACATCCATTTCTGGCATAAACCAAATTATGAAATTATAAATTGTTTTGTAGATTTATAATGAGCAGAAGTCTTAAAATATATTTCAATTCAATATCACTTTGTTATCAATTTTTCCTTTGGTATGTTTCAACAGGTCTAACAAGAGCAAGTTGCGGTTTGGCATGGATGCAGAGTTCGATGGTGAATACACCCCAAGTTAGTGTTGTACTCACCTTTAACTTGTTACGTAATTCACAAACAAATAAACGCAAACTTAATATTTAGGTTCTCGTCCATACTCAGCCCATAACAAAATTACTTTTCTTCAAATCATGGATCTAGGTCAACTGGAATCGAAACTAAATTTCTTCCGGCCACTTATTTTTTTCTGGTTCTCAGAACCTCTGACCCTAATTTTTGTATAAAAAAACACAACAAAAAAAAACAAAAAATGGTAAAAAAAGCGTCATCCGTATGTTGGTCCCGCAACAACCATATGATCATGTTTAAAAATTAACAAAAAATTAGGTTTTATTATAAAGATTTTGACAGCTTTAACAAAATACCCACTTATAAAGGTTCAGACTTTGTTTCCCCCTTCTACTGTGAAACTTTGTCAGAAAAAAATCTGAGAACATAAAAAAGGCCTCGCAGGATTAAACTTAATTTGTAAGGATTGCTGTGTGCATGTGTAAGCTCTGAAACACAGTCATGCCGATTGCAAAAAAGACCAAAGGAGTTAATGTTAAATTTGTGCGGGATTTGACAAAGTTTACACTTGCAGTAACTCCATAAAAAACCTTAATCCTTAAAAATACAACCTTTCAATTATAAACAACCTTAAACAATTTTAAAATTGGATACCCATTTAAAATAATTTTAATTTTCTATGAATATAAATTTCATATACAGTACAGCTCACGCGAAACCCACACTTTACTCTTTAACGCCAAGTGAGGAATTTACAAATCGCGTAATTATGCGGAGTTTCGATGATAAAACTACGCAGAGTCGGAAAATCTTCTCGACATACTTACGCCATGAAAGTATGCCACGATACTCCGCGTAGACAAACTTGGAGTTTGCCGAGTCGAAACTGCACAGGTAAAAGGTGCAACTTTTTCTAATTGCAGCCATTTTAATGCATAATTATTCAATAACTTTAGAAAAAATCGAGTCAGAAGACTTTTGTTTTGTTTTGGAAAAGCGGATGTGGGAAAATTTGAATGCCCGGATTATGTATACCCGACAGTTATATGATGGTTCCTTTACCGGCTTCGCGGCGACTGAACATAACATTCAATTAGTAAGTATTATATTGGAAATTATAATTATGTTTTTAATTAGTCTTTCTTTGTAACAAATTTTACTATTCTGCTTTTATTATTACATCGATGGGTTCTTTAGTCAGAAATTATCAGAAAAAATGGTAAAGAATTCCGGGTCATAAACCCGTTAATAGTGCCACCTTGTTAAAAGATACATATAGTTAAAAGATACATACATGGCCAAGGATTATGGGTATTTATGTCGGTAGGAAAACTGTGACTTTTGGACAACAAAAACTAACAAAACTTGTGATTAAATGCATTAAAAGTTTGAAATACGTATTTGTTTCGAAATGTATTCATTGTATTTATCAGTCGTGTCAACTATGCACATAAAAGATGCACTCGGCTTCTCTTGTTTGTACTTTTTCTGGCGATTGATTGCTTTTTCAAGTGCGATATCGGACAAGTTGAAAAGTTGTCGAAAAATTCAGGTTTTTTCCCAATAATAAATCACCACAAGTGTCCACTCATGGATTCTACGCGGAGTAACTCAGAGTGTGAGAGACTCGACAATGGTGTTCTTTCGCCGCGTGAATTCGCCGAGTACAAACACTGAACCCGATACGACCAAACTCGGCGAATCGAGTAAAGTGTGGGTTTCGCGTGAGCTGTACTGTACAATTCCAAATTAGATAAATCCCTCATCCATCAAATTCATTTTATTTTATGGCTTAGAATAAAAACAATCAGCTTGACCTTTTAACCCTCACAGTGTCACTTCCACCTAAATCATCTTTAGTCTCCGGCATGCTTGTTCCTCTGTATAGCTAAAACATTACTTACTGCTGTATGACAAAAATCAGCTGAACAACTTACAAAAAAAAAGGGCTAATGTGTTTGCTCACAGCATTGAGAGCTGTTTCACTACAGGACCATGAAAAGAAAGGACACCATTTTGTAAAATGTTTTAAGGTTGCTCAGTTGGCTGCATGCATGCCATTTTACGCTGTCTATGATATCACGCTTTTATTACTGATGTCAGTTACGATTAAAGGGACACACAAGGCAATCTTGAAGCAGTTAGCAAGCATTAAAATTAGTACCTCAAGTTATTAATCTAGTATCGTTTTTACTTTAAATATGCTTGGGTATTTTTAAATAAAGGTCTATAAGATTTGGAGGTTTTTTTCTTCATTCTACCATATATTATTCGTGCAATATAACTAACAATTAATAAATATGCAAAAAAATTATGTTTTTTACTTTTTAAATATTTATTGTTTGACCTGCCTAGCATGGCAGACATTTAGGGATCACTTTGTCCATCGTCTGTCGTCAACCGTCACACTTTAACCTGCAACCTAACATTGGCCATAACTTGAAAAGTATTTGACCTATGTTCATAAAACTTCACACACATCTTCATCTTAACTCAAAGAATGTCTTTAAACATGTCCAATAACTCTGACTTTCATTTTGGCAGAGTTATGCCCTTTTTCAGAAACTTTAACCTGCAACATAACCAAGCTGAAGTTAGCACAGGCGACACAGGTGTTCCGTGGAAGACCCTTCTAGTTAATAGTGATTTGTAAATTATATGTAAATTATGTAGGAGATCGCTCACATGCCATATTATCGGAACCAATCAGATTGCAGATCATGGTATTTGTTATATACTATTTAATACCGCAACAAACCAATTACGCCTTTGGCATAGTCAGTTAGAGCGTCGTCTACTATGTGTCTACTGAACTGAAGGTTCAGGGTTCGAGCCTTATATAAGGTAACATTTTTAGTGGTGCGGTGTCCGTCCGTCCGTCCGTCCATTAACTTTGTTTGTAGCGACTACTCTGAAACTACTTGACGGATTTTCATGAAATTCACAGGAATGCTGATCTAGCTATCAAAAACCTATCAGTAGAGCTTCAAAGTCAATGACCTCTTGTTTAAACCATACAATGTTACATATTTAAAAAATTATTATACGAAACTACTACAGAATAAATCTGATTGGTTCCGACAATTTGGCCTTTGAGTACTCTGGTAGGATAACTAATAGGATATCCCAAGTTTAAAAAGAAAAAGAAAGATTGCTGTGTGCTCCTTTTATATAGTTATGTTTATAGGATTGTTTTTTTCAAAAGGCAGATTGCAGTCTTTGCTTTTTTGTTGGATAAATCATAAATACTTATTCATGTCAGTGGTGATTTAAAGGGACACACGGCAATCGTGATTTGTTAAAAGCTTGCAGCGTATAACTTACTTTTGAATATATTGCACCAATAATATATTTAAACCTTAAAATATATGAAAAAAAACAGAAAAAAACAAAAACCCAAACAAATTTTAAATTAATATATGCAATCAGATTTAAAGTCAAAATGATTCTGAATTAATAAATCGCTATTTTATTTTTTGTTAAAAACATCAAGATTGCCATGTGCCCCTTTTATAAGGCTTTTAATGTATTTGTATTGTGGTTGAGGTACACCTTTGTATTTGTATTGTGGTTGCGGTACATCTTTGTTGAATTATATAACGTAAGACTGATAGCAAAAATGAATAATTCAAGTGATATTTTTATTATTTTAAAATTTTAGAAAATCATGGAGGAAATTTAAGAAACATAACCTAAATGCTTAATTTACTAAGCTTAGCCTATCTATTACTTGTGAACAAAAATGGGTTCACTACCATATTTTAAATTATAAATGATTGGGCAATATGTAAGGCTGGTTATATTGTGTGGTGCCGTGGTTAGCACCTCGAATAGTTAGTAATCTAGTGATCATGCGTTCTATCCCAGAAAGGATCGAATTTTGATTACCCGGTAATTTTCAATTTTTTCTAAATACTTTAAAAAAAAATCTCTCCTGACCAGTCTTTCAGATGAGGCTGCTCGGTAAAATGTTCAGTGCAGTTCATACTTTGTTTGTTTAAATGATGTTTTATGTCATTTTTAGCACATGTTAGGCCATATATGACGGTCGATTTTTTTTTGTGGTAGAGACAGACCACTGCATTTTTCATGAGTAGAACCAGTACTGTATATTGATACATCCCGCCATCCATAAGAATCTCACTTGACAAGTCAACACATAGAGGGTAAATAAATGCTTATATGCAAGAAGACTGGTCATAAAATGACTTCTAGACCTTCTATAAATCGTGAACACATTCACAAAACAAAAACAGTTTAATATTCAGTTGTATGATAAATTAAATATTGCACCATCCCAGATGCTGACAATCGTGACAAGATGAAGTCGTCTATGTCCACCAACACATCCTCCGACCGGGGAAAGATCAACCATAGTAGACACGGCCCATCTCCATCTACCACCGATATAAATGTTAGGAAGACGCAGTCTTCCGCGTAAGTATTTTTATAAACCATGATAATCTGAAATTGTATTAATTGTTTCTCCTTTAGAAATGATGTAGTTTATTTTGATGTATTTAGCTAGGATAGAAATTATATTTCTGATGTAGTAATGATCAAGCTCGATATTTCCAGTTAGAAATGAGGTATTTTATTTTTTTAACAAATGATGTAGTTGTTCGGATTTATTGAGAAAGTATAGAGTTCACATTCCATTTTTAAAAAATAGAAATAATTTAACGCATTTTCATTCTTTTAGACATGATGCAGTTTATTTTTTCTTTTAGAAAGGATACAGCTAGTTTTAATTTCTTTAGTTTAAATAATGTATTCTCTATATTGGGCATGTTGGGGGAGCATTTATTTGCCTCTTTTTTTGTCTGTTCTGTAATTGTTTAGGGCTTTTAATGATGATTATCCCGTGTGGTTCCGGGGGCCCCGTTTGGTTCCGGGGCAAAGAATAGGGCCACTGCAGATCCCGTTCAATTCAATTAATAATAATTTAGAAGGGTTAATGTCAACATGAGATTGTGTCATGAGCAACTCCCATGTCCCTGTCATAAAGGTCACATGAGGTGCATCAGGGGTCAAAATGGGTATTTTCGGATCTGATCTGGAGTTGCTGTGAGCCATTTACCGGTACTTACAACTGAAGTTCAGCCATTACAAATGCAACCACTAATGATATATATTTTTATTATGGAGTTACAATGGAGAAGATTGTAATAATTTACCTCCTGATTTTTCAGCAATAATGACATGGAATCAGTAGATATTGAGGACGAGTATGAGTATAAGATCGTGTTGTCATCTTGCATATTGTATTCTTCACTTAATTAGGCAGATATACCCATTATCTTGGATTATACAGAGATTATTTAACTGCTGGGATCGATTATAGGGAAATCCTTCACGAGATGGTAGAGGTGTGGATCTTTTCACGGACCAGCGTATGCGAGTGGGTGAAATAACAAAACATGTCTATCATTGAGTGGAGGATTTCCCTATAATCAAACCCAGCAGTTAAATAATCTATTCATTACATTTCTAATCCATTTAATATTATGTATTTTTAACCGAAATTATTTGATTTTTTGAACGTTATTGGCGGATGACGTCATGACTCAGCATCACAGTTAGTTATTTTTGTGTTCGGAGTTAATTATTAATATTTAGCGATTATGAATATTCTTTCACTGAGAAATACCAGTCTTACACTCATAGAAATGTAATAAAAGATTCTTCAATGAATCAGATATACTAGTAATCCAAGATGTACAAACTGTGGGTTTTAATTCTGCTGCCTCATCCAACTGTTTTTTTCCCTTATATAAGTTGTACCCAAAAATGGTACCATTCCCAATGGCAAAAAGTATGTTTTTTTCCCAATTTGAGTGAAAAGATTCCCAATCCAATTTATTTATTTTTTGGAATATTTAAAGAGAAGACAAAAGAATGTATACATGGTAATGTGTTTGCAAAGTATTTAAGCATACTTCTTTATTATATTGCTTTTGTTTGATACTGAAACATTTCCAATTTATGGCAAAAAAACATGATTTTTCCCAATTGAATGGGAACCGGTACCATTCCCAAAAGGGTAAAAAACATCGGTGTCATCACTATTGTTTTCACATTAAAAAAAAGTATCAGATATTTTGTGCAATATTATTTTCTTCACTGAATGAGTTATTGAGCATATTTTATTTAAATTTTATTTTCCGGACAGCCTAAATCTGTAATTGATCTGATTTGTGAGTGGTCAAATTGCTCACTCCATGCATTTTTTGGATCCTTACGTTCACTGATATACTGTATCACTTTAGATGGTGTATGTTGTTTTGTGCATTAACTGTTATATGAAAAATTCAAAGACAGTGTGTCTGGGTAGTACACTCCCTGATCACTTATGCTAAGGCAAAAAACAACAACCTGTGTTTCCGGTGGCCCGACCGACCCTATTTTTACGGAGCCGACCCTTTTTATGAAGAAAAAAAATGTCTTTCTGAACAATGATTTATCACAATATATCGAGGTAAACTGACATCACAGAGAATGTTCAGTTGTATCATCAACTTTTATGGGGTTTATGAGATAAATACATGTAGAATCTCACAATATCTTGCTCCATCATAAACAAAAAAACAGCATAAAAAAAAAAGAAAATGCCTAGCGACCTACCGACCTACCCTATTTTTTTAAAACATGCAATAGGAAACACACCTATTTTTTTTTTGCCTAAGTTAAACGCGCTTGGAATTTGCCGTTCACTCTGAGTTAAGAAAGTCAAAATTGTGCAAGTCAATACTTAAATATAAACATCAGCTGACTCTTAAATATACAGAACCAAACGCACCAGTAGACAATACTTTTAATTAATGATGAACTTATTATATGCCGACTGGTACCGTTGGTGACAGGTGATTTGAATGATTTTTTTAAATTTACAGTCGTTATTGACAAGATATTTGTCTCGTTCAGAATGAAATTTGTTTTGATTTATTGATTGTTATTATTGAGATATTAGAGGTATTGTCTACTGGTGCGTTAGCTCAAACAGCTAACGCAGTATATATCAGTATCAATATCAGTTCAGTATATATCGTTTTATTTTTGTAACTTTTGAAACTTGAACTAGAACCGACATATCAAGGGGATTCGCAGGCAACAGAAAGAATGATATGTATGTATTTTTTTAGCTCGGCATTTTGAAAAAAAGTCGAGCTATTCTACTCGCTCCGGCGTCCGCATCTCTGTCGGCGTTGGTTAACATTTTAAATCTGATTTGGGGGTCAGAAGGTCAAAGGTCAGAGTGACTGTGACCTGATAATGAAAACTTTACACATGTATTCACTGATATAAAAGTAGCTCAAAGAGACAAAAAACTGTTTTTCAACTTAGTGGTTTTCAGATTTATAACTTTTCACCATATATCAGAATCCCCTTAATGGGATTATTGAAACTTCACACATGTATTGATCGTCATAAAAAGAACTCATAGAGGCAAGTGCCATAATTCAGTTTTGCAATTATGCAGAATTATTCCCCTTTTTGTCATAATTCAGTTTTGCAATTATGCAGAATTATTCCCCTTTTTAACTGTTATGTTTTCTAATAAGTAAACAAGATCTCAAAAGTCGAGCGGGCTGTCCTTTGACAGCTCTTGTTGGTTTTAGTTGTGAGTATTGTTGTTTTGATTTGGAAGCATATCTGTTAAAAATACATTTCTACTTCATGTTACTGTTAAAGTTGATGTTATTGATATTTATTGTTTTCATTAAGGTTTACAGCGGATTTGATAAACAGTTGTTGTGTTTATATATTTTTAGTCCGTCTGCAGTGTCATCTAGAAATGATTCTTGGTGAGTGAGAAAGGCATGTGAACAGGGTCGTAGCTACATAACATTTAGGGCAGCCTTGCAAAACATCCTTTCTTTTGGAATTCTTTGAGTTCAAATTCATATTTTCTACGATTATAACAGCTATTGTTAATTATAACTCATTAGTAATAGACTGATCATTATACCCACCAGTTTAGTAATTATTATATATAATAACTGGTTGTCTGCCTTCACAATTAGGTAATATACTGGTTATCCTACTCACCAGTTCAGTAATAGACTTGTTATCCTACTCACCAGAGTAATATTCTGGTTATCCTACTCACCAGTTTAGTAATAGACTTGTTATCCTACTCACCAGAGTAATATTCTGGTTATCCTACTCACCAGTTTAGTAATAGACTGGTTATCCTACTCACCAGAGTAATATTCTGGTTATCCTACTCACTAGTTTAGTAATAGACTGGTTATCCTACTCACCAGTTCAATAATAGACTGGTTATCCTACTCACCAGTTCAATAATATACTGGTTATGCTACTCACCAGTTCAATAATAGACTGGTTATCCTACTCACCAGTTCAATAATAGACTGGTTATGCTACTCACCAGTTTAGTAATAGACTGGTTATCCTACTCACCAGCATTCGCAACATCTCGTACACTGCTTTGCAGCATGACTCGAATGTAATACGCAGGTTTCCATATTGGTTACGTCATACTAGCGTGACGCGCGTCAGATTCCCGCCATAACGAATTTGCATTCAAAATCAAAGTTATCTTCAATATTTTGCAATGTCATTTAGCCGATTGCTCCATCTATAGTTTATTTACGTGAAAGTTGTGATAAAACCTTCATCTGTATTGTAAATAACAATTAAACATGCAACGCAAATCATACATCGACACGTGTGGCAAGCGGCCATAATGTTTTATGTAGCAACAGCTTAGCAACAGTGCACTATTTTCTGTGCCGTTGCCTTCCGGCTAACAGAATGTTAAGATTTTGAACATACCGAAGTGCCGTGATACACACGAGGCGGGATCCCGAGGAATGACGGGATTGACCGATTGACTCACCAGTTCAATAATAGACTGTTTATCCTACTCACCACACCAGTTCAATAATAGACTGGTTATCCTACTCACCAGTTCAATAATAGACTGGTTATCCTACTCACCAGTTCAATAATAGACTGGTTATTCTACTCACTTGCGATAGTAAGGGACTGGTTATCATAATCACCAGTTTTATAAAATACGGGTTATCTGTTAGCCTCGTCAGTTAGATGAGGACGTAAGATGAGCAGTCCCGTGTATCGGATTCTAACCTCCAAGCATGTTAAAGAACCATGGGATCTGTTAATTAACTAATAAAATCTTGGAGAAAAACTTAGCTTAACATGTGAAAATTTTAAGAATCAGAGTTGCCTGAACTAATTGCTTTGACCCTGATGGAGTGTGTGTGCGTGCGTTTTTGTGCCCTCTAAAATAGTTAACACCCGTATCTGCATGGAGTTTTGTTTCAGTTCATTGACAAATGCATTCTGACTAACACATTGTTGTGTAAAATTGTGTATGTTGATGGACAGACAGACAGACAGATAGATAGGGAGATGGACAGACAAGAGATGGACTGAAGTGCAAATGGACAGACAGGCAGATTGACTAAAATGCAGATGAACAGACAAAATATACACATGAAGGACAAACAGAAAAATGGAAAGATAAGCAGATGGACAGGGCAGACATACAGAGTCACAGATGGACAGAATAGCAGAAAGACAGACAGACAGACAGACATACAGATGGATTGACAGACATATGGACAGACAGACGGACAGATGGATTGACAGACATATGGACAGACTGGCAGCTAGACATAAATGCAGATGGACAGACAAATGGACAAACAGATAGATGGACCAACAGCTTATAAATGAACAGACAGACAGATAGATTAATGGATGTATAGACAGACAGATGGACAGACATGTAGGCAAAGTCTACATGTTCTGATGGCTGCTGAAATACAACATATAACATAACAACTCATATTGTTTGATATTGAAACTAACGGAAATGTTTTTGTCTAACTTCATGTATGTCTTAAAGGGACTGGAGGCGATATAGAAAAGAGAATAGTGTCAATCCAATTACAAATGTGCACATGTATACATTACATTATGTCACATGTTACCTTATAGATTTATTCATGTATTGTTTGGGGCACTTGTTTCAGCCAAAGGTTTTTTGGGCTTTTCAGACCTAAATAAGTTGTATATCAGTGAAACAGACATTTTTAGTGGTAAATAAAAATACCTTACTTTTCAGAATCGGTTGAGAAATAAAAAAAATCATGCGCGAAAGTTGTTTTTGATGGAGCATTTTCAATGCAAAATTCTGCTGCATGAAAAATATATTTTTTTAGAATTTTTATCCAACACTGTCCAAAGATGGTTTTAAATTGTTGGATATTAGAAAAATAAGACACCCTGAAAGTTTTATAGCAAAATATGAAGGATATGAAATTTCTTCTTTTCTGCTGTCCCACCAACAAGGAATTTACATAGGAAAAGGCCCATCAAAAATCATTTTGGCTGTAAAATATTTATTTCTCAACCGATTTTCAAAAGTAAAGTAGTTTTATTTACCACTAAAAATGCCAGTTCTAATGATATATAACTGATGTACGTATTATTTAAATTGCTCGAGTTACTGCAGATAACCTGAAACAAGTGCCCCATTGCTTCTAGTCCCCTTAATTTAAGAAAAACAACTCAACAGCAGAGTACTCGCATGCAGAATGATAGGAACCAATCAGATTTATTTCATATACATAGTAGTTTCTTTTAAATTTTAAATTATTTTAACATATTACAGTTTTATAAAATGTTTCCATATAAAGGGCTAGAGCCCTGAACCTTCAGGCCAGTAGACAAGTACATGTTACGATCTGCTATCTGATTGGTTCTGATAATTCAGCATGTGAACGTTCTCACATTGATTTGCAAATGTATACACAAATCGATATTTCGAGAGGGTTAATGCAAAACTGTTTTAACCATATTTATCACACAGATATGCACTTTTCCGCCTAATAAAGGGGTGACCTAAAAAATTTTGCTTTATTAGGCACTGACCAATAAAGCAAATCAATGCAGAATCCCTCAGCGTTTACTGTACATAACGTTATCCGATGTCATGTACGTAAGGTTATCTGCAGATGTCGTAAAACAAACAAAAAACAACAACATGGCGGCGTCCTCGATAAGTGTAACATTCTACGAAATAGATAATAATAGTAATTCATACAGAAAATGTAGATAATCAATATGATAAATAGAATATTATGTCAGTGCCTTTTACTATCAAGTTTGTTAGGCTCGGCACAAAAACGAAGAAAGGCTCGGCAAAGCCTCGCCATTCTTCGTTTTCTAAACTTGATAGTAAAAGGCACTGACATAATATTCTCTATATAACTACAGAACAAGATACCGTAGTTTTACATTGAACCTGATATTTGCTTTTAATTAATATTGTTATATATAGATTTTATATTCCTCAATATTCAAGATGAGATAAAATAATTGATACATTTTAAAACAACTACCAAAAATAGATAAAATAATCAGGAAAATAATCACAGGTTTAAGTGTTTAGTAACTAAAACGCACAAAATGGTGCGCTGAAGGTGATGGAAAAAAACAGTTTGAACATATAGTCGATAAAATTCCAGGATAAGACGTACCAGTAAACCAACCAAGTTTGAGAAAAAGACCGTGATATTTGGGGAGAATACGGAGGATGAGGTCAATGCAAACCACTTCCTGGGCATTATACGGAGAATCCTGAAGGAGGCCCTAGATGGACTGCTGTCTTCATCTGAGGTATTTATGGTGCATAACGTGGTCCGAGTATAAGCTTCCATACCCCATCCAACCCTTCTTTGTCTGGGGTATGAAATAAAACCTTAATTTTGGCTTTAAAAGTTTGCAGAATATTATTGTAAAATTAAAACATTTAATAGGTAATTTTAAACAGATTATCGCATTTTTTTCAGTAAAGATGTTTTTAAATCTGTTTTATTATCAAAATATCCATTATAAAATCCTGCAAAATTGAATATAAGCTTTCCCATCACTTAATGGAGTTAAGGCGAAACCATGTAATGATAAGCTTTCCCATCACTTAATGGAATTAAGGCGGGACCACGTAATGAAAGCTTTCCCATCACTTAATGGAATTAAGGCGGGACCACGTAATGACAAGCTTTCCCATCACTTAATGGAATTAAGGCGGGACCACGTAATGAAAGCTTTCCCATCACTTAATGGAATTAAGGCGGGACCACGTAATGACAAGCTTTCCCATCACTTCACGGAGTTAAGGCGGGACCACGTAATGGTTGATTTGATTAAAGCCTAAACAAAAATGGCTTTGTTTCCTGTTACCCAAATGACCCAACATTTTTAATCTCTAACCCATATTGTTTTATCCATTGGCAAAGAAATAAATAGAAGTGGAGCAGCCATACACTGTTCAGGAAACATGTTCTAATAAAAATTAGTAAAGATAAAAAAAGTTTGCACGATATTGTGATGTTATTCATATTTTTCATAAAAAACACCACTTTTGTAAAAAGTTAAATACATTTGTTTTCCATTTAAGATGTACTACCGCCAGAAAGGTACCCGTCTAGTGACCCGTCCCCAAGCTCTACAGGAGACATACGATCAGTGTGCCGATGTGATCATACAGAAACTACAGTCCTACTATCAACAGGCTGACGAGTATCACAACCAGTGTTTACAAGGTACGTACCATCCTTGTCACTTCCCCCTTCCCCCTCCCCCACCCACCCAGACCTTATCTTACAGAAACTACAGTCCTACTATCAACAGGCTGATGAGTATCAAAACCAGTGTTTACATGGTATGTACCATCCTTGTCACCCTCCCCTTCCCCCTCCCCCACCCACCCAGACCTTATCTTACAGAAACTGCAGTCCTACTATCAACAGGCTGTCGAGTATTACAACCAGTGTTTGCAAGGTACATACCATCCAAGTCCCCCCTCCCCCCATCCTCCTTCCCACTCCCCCTCTCCCCGCTGACGTGATCATACAGAAACTATAGTCCTACTATCAACAGGCTGTCGAGTATTACAACCAGTGTTTACAAGGTACGTACCATCCTTGTCCCCCTCCCCCATCCTCCTCCCCACTCCCCTTCTCCCCGCCGACGTGATCATAGAGAAACTATAATCCTACTGTCAACAGACGAGTACCACAACCAGTGTTTACAAGGTACGCACCATCATCGATGACCGCCCCCCACTCTCCTCTATGCCCCGCGGGTAGAGCAGTTGATCATGCACTCGCTTATCACGAACGCAACCCAGGGTTTGAGTCCCCATCTCGGCATTGTTAGATGGTATAGTATGGTGGTCGCCCCCCCAAACGCATGTTTACCTTAAATTCTCCGTTATCGTCTCAGATCAAGACCAGACTTATGCTATTATTATTAAATTTAATAATAGGAATACTTCATTTAAACATAACAACACTATTATTTCCCTGGAAGAGGCACATTTTATCAGATTTTCACATTTTCAAACCCTGTTATTCTGTCGAAATTATAATCTTTACATCTTTACCATTATATGATTGAAGATGATCAAAAAAAAATTCTTGCAGAATTCCGTAGTCAGTTGACCCTGCTGGAGAAGTCGGTGGCTCGCATCCCGTACCTGGTCGTATCAGATCTCGTGAAAGAACAAATCACGCTGTCCCAGGCCGCCCGCGCTGACTTTCAGGCTCAGTTTAAACATACACAGGCCGATCTACAGAAAAAACAGGTATAGTTGATGGTCACATATGTATTATCTATAGAGGTGAGAGTTGTAAGAAATTAAGAGGAGGATGAAAAACGTTATGGCTCCAGCTTTGTAAGACAATACTACAACTTTGTATTGATAATTTCTCAATTAAAGATCAGCTTTTACTAAACTTTTTTTACACAGCCTGCATTTATTGCAGTCACCTGGATTAAGAAGTATTGTTACATCCAAATAAGCCATCTCTATTCAGAGGTTACCTGTATTAAGAGGTCACTGTTCAAAACAAAATAATGGTAGTTGATACCTGTCTTATTACAGGTTCTTGTAATGTGATGCTTTACATGTAAACTTGTTACACAGGCTTGACTGATTACAAGCTTGTTACACAGGCTAGACTGATTACATAACTTGTTACACAGGCTTGACTGATTACAAGCTTGTTACACAGGCTAGACTGATTACATAACTTTTTACACAAGCTTGACTGATTACATTAATTGTTACACAGGCTTGACTGATTACAAGCTTGTTACACAGGCTTGACTGATTACAAACTTGTTACACAGGCTTCACTGACTACATTAATTGTTAAACAGGCTCGACTGATTACATTACTTGTTACAAAGGCTTGACTGATTACATTACTTGTTACACAGGCTTGACTGATTACATTACTTGTTACACAGGCTTTACACAGGCTTGACTGATTACATTACTTGTTACACAGGCTTGACTGATTACATTACTTGTTACAAAGGCTTGACTGATTACATTACTTGTTACACAGGCTTGACTGATTACATTACTTGTTACACAGGCTTGACTGATTACATTACTTGTTACACAGGCTTGACTGATTACATTACTTGTTACACAGGCTTTACACAGGCTTGCCTGATTACATTACTTGTTACACAGGCTTGACTGATTACATTACTTGTTACACAGGCTTGACTGATTACATTACTTGTTACACATGCTTGACTGATTACATTACTTGTTACACATGCTTGAGTGATTACATTACTTGTTACACAGGCTCAACTGATTACATTACTTGTTACACATGCTTGAGTGATTACATTACTTGTTACACAGGCTTGACTGATTACATTACTTGTTACACAGGCTTGACTGATTACAAACTTGTTACACATGCTTGACTGATTACATTACTTGTTACACATGCTTGAGTGATTACATTACTTGTTACACAGGCTCGATTACTTGTTACACAGGCTCGACTGATTACATTACTTGTTACACAGGCTCGATTACTTGTTACACAGGCTCGACTGATTACATTACTTGTTACACAGGCTCGACTGATTACATTACTTGTTACACAGGCTCGACTGATTACATTCCTTGTTACACAGGCTCGACTGATTACATTACTTGTTACACAGGCTTGACTGATTACATTACTTGTTACACAGGCTCGACTGATTACATTACTTGTTACACAGGCTTGACTGATTACATTCCTTGTTACACAGGCTTGACTGATTACATTCCTTGTTACACAGGCTCAACTGATTACATTACTTGTTACACAGGCTCGATTACTTGTTACACAGGCTCGACTGATTACATTACTTGTTACACAGGCTTGACTGATTACATTCCTTGTTACACAGGCTTGACTGATTACATTCCTTGTTACACAGGCTCAACTGATTACATTACTTGTTACACAGGCTCGATTACTTGTTACACAGGCTCGACTGATTACATTACTTGTTACACAGGCTCGACTGATTACATTACTTGTTACACAGGCTCGACTGATTACATTCCTTGTTACACAGGCTCGACTGATTACATTACTTGTTACACAGGCTTGACTGATTACATTACTTGTTACACAGGCTCGACTGATTACATTACTTGTTACACAGGCTTGACTGATTACATTCCTTGTTACACAGGCTTGACTGATTACATTCCTTGTTACACAGGCTTGACTGATTACATTACTTGTTACATAGACTTGACTGATTACATTCCTTGTTACACAGGCTTGACTGATTACATTACTTGTTACTTAGGCTTGACTGATTACATTACGTAGAGATTATTTTGCTGCTGGTATCGATTATAGGGAAATCTTTCACAAGAAGCGGATGCAAGTGAGTGAAAAAACAATACACGCCTACCTTCGAGTGAGGTATATCGGTACAATTGAACCCAGCAGTTAAATAATCCATTTGTTACATTTAAAGGGACACAAGGCAATCTTGAAGTATTTGAAGTGGGTGTCTCGATTTATATCCAGTACCAGTTTTACTTTTACCCTGGTGACATTTAAATAAATAAAATTTAAGTATTCACTATTTCGTCTTATTACACTATAAGTTTTAATATATTATTGGTGCAATAATATCAAAAACAAATAATATGCAAAAACAAATGGCTTAATACAATTTTTATAATTAACATTCTAATACACCCGCACTATATAACCTAGTTTAAAATATCTCGTTATATTGAACGATATATCACTGTTATTTTTGCAACGTTAGGAGAATAAGCATTGCGCATTGCGCATTCCGCATTGTAACGTATGCAACGTTAGGAGAGCAAGCAAAGCAATGCGAAAGATTCAGATGTTTGCGTTATTTTCACATTTTAGGGGTATTAGAATAGAAATAGAACATCGTTTACTGTGAATTATCTATAATATATCCCGGTTTGTCGTTCAATTGTAAACAATAATTTCACTTGCCCTTTGGGCTCGTGAAATTATTGTTTACAATTGAACTCCAAACCGTGATATATTAAACGATAATTCACAGTAAACGATGTTCTATTTCTTAATTAATGATTGAACAAATGCAATTTATATAGAAAAAGTAACGGGAGGCCGCTAGTTTTTAAAAATCAAGATTGCCGTGTATCCCTTTAAATCAGTTTTTTGTATGATTTTAACCAAAATGTTTCTCTTTGTTGAACGTTCTCGGTAAACAACATAGACCTTTTCAACACTATTGACTTCATGGCTCAATGTCACAGTTACCTATTATAGTGCTGGGAGTTAGTTATTAATATTTAGTGATTATGAATTTTCTTTCACTGAGAAATTGTTCACCCGTACAAATGTAATAATCCTCGTTTGTGCACCGTGTGTTATTGCAGGAAGAGCACAAACACCAGCTACGTCCAGGTCTGGGACACCCTCATCTCAGTATCCAGCTGACGGCTCTGTGTCAGAAAGAGACGGACAGACACACAGAGTATATCGCTGCCGTCGAACAACATGCTAAAACTTTACAGGTAAATAAAAGTATCTTTGAACTCCTATTTATAAGTCTGACAAAAAGAAATACAGTGTCTATTCCTTTTATTGAACAATAAATTATAGACTCACAAGCAAACTTGTTAAAATACAGAGTATAGTCTAACTTGCTCAGTGGACCGCCTCTATTAAGAGGCCACCTGCTCTAAGAGACCATTGCTTCAGTCCTCGATAATAGTTTTAAATTAATTTCATCTGTACAAAGAGATCATCTGTGTTAAGAGACCAATTTTGCTATTCACTTTTAATTAGTAGTCTTCTAGTACAGGCTTGGCTATATGTCACTGTTGTCGAATAGCAGTTTAAAGGTTTACAGGTAGTAGTTTATGGATTCTCTTTGTTACCTGGACTGAAGGGTGGCATATAGTAGTCGCAACGTCTGTCAGTCCGTCAGACCGTACAATCGTGTCCGGTCAATAACTCTGACATTCCTGGACGGATTTTCAAATAACATGGCACATATGCTTACCACAACAAGACGCTGTGTCGCGCGCAAAATCCAGGTCTGTGTCTCTAAAGTCAAGGTCACACTTAGAGGTCAAAGGTAAAAAAAGAAGTGATTTCCTGTCTGGTTAATAACTTCGACATTCATGGACGGATTTTCAAATAGCTTGGAACATATGCTCACAACAACAAAACGATGTGTTACGTGCAAAATCCAGGTCCATGGAGTCAAGGTCAAGGTCACACTTAGAGGTCAAAGGTCAAAACCACTTTGGGGGCATTTGTCACAGTGACCACAAATATTTTTGTTTCCCCCCCCCCCCCACACACACCCTCCTCACCCACTCCTCCCCCACCACCCTCCCACATTCTCCGATTTCCTCCTACATCAAGGCCAGCTACACTGTAACTAAGAGTGGTTTTCTTAATGTTTGTTTTGAAATCAACGTAAATGTAATAATGTATTCTTTTATATGTCTACAGAACAGTGCTGTAGAGCATGCCACCAAGTATGTGGGATCTCTGGCCATGATGTCCGAGAACCAGCTCCTGCAGTACGATAACATGCTGGTTGTCGACGACGTTGAGAAAGGACGTAAGTGTAGAGTACAGCTGGATTAATTATAATATAAATATATGTTACGGCTCACGTTTGAACTAAGATAAATAGAGATTATTTAACTGCTGAGTTTGATATTTAGGAAATTCTTCTTGAGATGCATGAACTTGTAGATGTGAATGAGTGAACAGACAAAACATGCCTACCATAGAATGAAGGATTACCTTATATTTATCGACCACAACACTTAACCTTTAACCCTCTACATATATATAATGAATTGTTCTTTCTTTGAATTAAGATCATTCCGTTTATGTGACAAAAGGGTATTTTGGGGAAAATGATCGATCAGCAGTTGGACATTGTAAACCCTGATCAGCCTGCGAGTTTACAATGGACGCAAAGGCTATTCGTAGTTGTTTGTTTGTTTGTATGGTGTTTTACGTCAGTTTCAACACGTAAGGTTATATATGACGTTCGATTTTTTTGTGGTGGAGGCAGACCACCCACTTTTCCTGGGTAGAACCAGTACTGTATCCCTCCCGCCATCCGTAAGAATTGACACTTCCTCACGTACGAGTCGAACTCCCAGTGGGATCCCCTATAACAAAGGTCAAGGTTTTTGGAATAAGTTTAACAGAAGTATGTACAAAGGAATGATAGGAAACTGGGAACCTGCCATACCCTTAATAACTCATTACAAAAAAAGACACATTCAGATGGTTTGTGAACTTGACGAAAATGAACTTGCATTGTAACTATAGAGCAAATTATATTTTGTATCACTTGTGTTTCTAAGTCTTGGCTCATACTGTTTTACGATATTGTACGATATATCTTCAACAGGTGTAGATGCCAAGAAATATCCGACCACGGAGCTGATTCGGCGCAAGAATGCCGGAGAACCCCTGGAAGATGACGAAGACAAGGATGCCCTGCCCCGCGGAAAAAACGCATGGACTGGTGAGATTCCTCTATTTTAGCGATAGATGTAATCAAATTTCTTTTTTTACAAATGAATGGATTATGTTTCCTGTATATGCTAGGTAGTCCCTGTTGGAACCTTACATGTCGAAGGGTCAGCACAAAACTTTTGTAACTACATACGCATTAAGAAGGAGATACAATAGTTTTGCACTGAACCCTCGATGTTATGTGTTCCTATAATTTGTATCATACTTAATATTCGTGTATGGGATTCAAATTTCTTGCATACCGGACAAGGATATCCGTCATTTTACCGGGGCTAGATATTTCCATCTCGCCCTAGGGTCAAGATAAAATTCACGCGCACCAACATCCGGTATGCAGGAAAACATGCAAAACGTTAGTAGCTGGCGGCGTCAACGCACAACATGTCTCTGATATGCAAGAAAAATAATCTATCATGGGTATTTGGTTCAGATAGGGAATTCCAACACTCGGTATAAGTGTTTTAATAAAAACACTTATACCTCGGGTTGGAATTCCCTGTTTTCACCGGATACCCATGAACGATTCTTATAATCCTCACCTAGTAAGGTAATTAACAAGAAAGATGTTAATTTTCTTGGTATTTGCATGCCTAAAGATTCGGACTTACATTTTAGGTCAACAGATATAGCCATGTTTGTATGTCTTATATGAAATTCTTTCTTTTTTCTGAAAGAAGTAGTAAACAATAGGTATTTCTCCTGGTGTTGGAACTTTTTCAGTTTTTAACTGTATCTGTATATTAATGGTTAAAATTTGTTTGCAAATTAATATAATAAATAACTTGCATTCCAGGTCTGCCCAACAATGAGATGGTGTGTGGGGATAAGCCCGCCAAAACACAGTTCACTGCCTCTGTAACCACTGCGAAGACATCCCTGGGACACAGTGCAACTGTCAAAGCCAGGGACCAGGTATTCGAGGTATGTTATGATGGTTCCCAGCTTTAGTGGATTTACCCATCAATGGAACAGTTTGCGACATGTTTGCCGTTATAAATTATAATAAATTATAAATACCATCCTCGTTCCATCTTTCACTCTGCTCATATGTTAAAATTAAGTTCAACTGCAGTTGAATTTCAAAAAATTGAACCTGATTTCAATATTTTTATGTATTTCAATTTTGCTTTTTCCTAAAGATTTCCTCCAGCAGTGTAAAGTACAATTTTATAAAGACGGAAAACAGGTTGGCTTATTAAGGCCTCATGTCTTTATGTTCCAAATTTTGAAAACTGAAATTTTTCTTTTCTAGGCACATTTTGCCCTTTGCATACATTTTTTGAAGTGATAGGTCAGGCCCATAGCCAGCCATGAAATTTAACCAAGGCCAATCCCGTTCTATGAAGGTCTGATGGCATGCACCCCAACCCCCAAAACCCCAGATTTCTATTTCATGCAATTTCTTGCATTTTAGTCCCAGACAAGCTTTTTAGTTTCAAGCAAGACATTTTTTGTCAATGATAATTTATAGATATCAATGTTTTTGTGTGAAAAAGGTACTGTATATGTATTAATATTGTCGTTATTTGCCAATGGATTTATTTTGGCTATATTGGCGTTCAAGGTCGGAAGCGCCAAAATAAATCCACAGCCAATATTACTCCTACCATGAAGCTTAAAAAGATCATAAACAACCAACAGAAATGATAAGCAGTGATTTTGCCGTTTTATCATCTAATCCTATAATCGGAAATTGCTTTGAACAGTGAATAAATTTACTGATATCTTTTTTAAACCCGTGTTTTGTTATCATCATAATAGAGGTTTGACAGTATATAAAATCATGTATAAATGCGTTTTTACACTCATTGTTTTGTATTATCTTGACTAAACACACGATAATCAAATCGTCACTATCAGATAATTATTCACACCTTCAGTGCCCTTTGTAAATTTATTATCAATTATCGAGCGTGTTTAATTTGACTTTTATTCAAATTGACAATGTAGGAAAAGTGAAAATCATTCACCATCATAAATAGCGTTTCTCAGCTCTCTCTATATAATTACAGTTTAACTATCGGGATCTGACGGTAAAGTGGGTTTACTAATGAGTGAGTGCCACAGTTATTTTATGACCACTTTGACTCCTACTACAATTCAAAGAACAGTTTTATGAGTTATTTCCCTTATTTCAAAATTCGCCATTTTGAAGTTAAATGACAAATCTTGAAGGTAAAAATGAAAGAAACAAAAAGAAGATAAAAGTGTTTTTTTAATTTGGCGGAAATCACATTGATCCGCCGAATATAATCACCGCCAACATATCCATTTTCAAAAACCGCCAAATTTTTCATCTGCCAAATAAAATCTGTATACAGTATGTACATTCCCCAAAATTATACCGAGGCAACCGCCTTGGTGTGCCTCAGTAATTACATTTACATTTACTTTACATTTTTTAACATTTGATTTCCGCAGGACTACAAAAAACAGTTCGAGAACACGCTGCAACAGATAGAGGACGAGAAACAGAGGTTGTTGTTGGCCGAGCAGAGATGGATGGACAGTTGGAACCAGTCTGTCGAGAAGGTCAAAATGCTGTACTAGACGGAGACGTTGATAGAGGTGTATATTGGCAATACGTATTTGTGTGAATCTAACAATAGAATTTAAGAAACTGACACAGATATTAAAAAAAACTTGTAAGTAATGGATGATTGAAAGAAAAAACTGAATTTAGTATTGAACAGTAAACTGGTCCAGCCACATTGTGGATAAGGGAAAAAAAGTTTTAAAATGATTATTAGTGGAAAATCTTGGCAATCACAACGCAGAAACTTTTATTTAAAAAGCAATTATTACTAAAGAAAGCATTATGATTATAAAGATATGGAAGAAATGTATTTTGTTTGTGTAACTGTAAACATAATTATTTTAATACATGTATTGTGTAAAAAACATATTTATTTTAAGGTTTAAAAGTTTTGAATGGAAGAAAACAAAGTGAACCCATTAAAAAGAAAAAGAAATTGGATTATTTATTTAAAATGGATGTTTTTTTTCTGTCTTGTACAGAAGGTCATTTAGTTTTGGACTATGTTGTTAATGTACCATAGTGCAGTGTTTATCAGGAAGGTTCTAGGCCCATTTTCCATATTTTATAGGCGCCATATACCTTTCACGTGTTGGTGCGCCTTAAAATCCAATTCAATTCAATTATCAGGAAGTACACTCTTTTTATGGCTGTTTTATTGGTACGTCTTCATTCCCAAAGCTTCACCTTCTGTTTTAATCCGAGCCTTCTCTGACTCTAAAGGCCTTTTTTGTGACTTTTTCACCACACCCAGATGAAATATCAAAATTGTAAAAAGGGCAGGTAAGGTCAGAGAAGGCTCGGAGTACCTGTTTATGTGATCCAAATTGTGTTAGATTACCTCCTATACCTTAAAGGGACAGATGACAATTAAATGAAAGTTAATAAAAAAATTAAGTTTTAAAAAAAAAATCATTAACCTACCATAGGTTTTGAATGTATAATCTGTAATATAATGAACAATTAGTAACATTCAAATACAACTTGGTTTGAACTATTCACATAGTTATTAAAGAAACTAACCTACCAAATAACGACAAACTTGCACTTCAAAACTGTTTATCAAAACTCTATTTCCAAGTGTTCAGGTCATATAATAATGCATATGTGCCGATTAAAAGTATAGATTTATTCACGGGTTCTTAAATTCCCACGTGAATATAATTTTATATGCATTAAATTAATTGTGAGTTGGTAGCTCTTGATGCAACGCTCCAGTTTTGGGGTTTAGTCGGGCTGGTTAAAGCCGTTTATATTGTGTCTATCGAGTTTGGAGTCTCAAAATATGTAGGTTATATATAGGTATCTCATTGTCAGTAGGTTTAGAAATGGAGTACATCTGTTGTAATATTTGGCTGTTAATGATTGGATAGTGACTTTAATACCGTAATAATTTGCAAATTTACAAGCTATGTAGATGGGAGCTTTAAAAATTCATGATTGCGTTGGATCCCTGTAAGGTATACGATCTAGGTAGTTAGAGGTATAAAAAGTGCTCTATTAATGGCTCAGTACAAACAGTCTATTAAATCATTTTAGAATTATTTTCTGTTTACAGTTTGCCATATCAAAAAGTCAAGAAACTCATAACTCAATGAGTAATACAAACATTCAAAATATTCCTTTTTATGCAAAAAATAGAACTCACTGTGTTCTGAAAACATATCGACTTCAATGTTTTAGAGAAAATAAATATTTTAAGTGTTTGCATTACTCATCGAGTAACGAGTTTCTTGACTTTCTGATACAGCAATTCTAAACAAAAATAATTATAAAATGATTTAATAGACTGTTTACATGGAATTTATTTTATATTTATAAACATTCCGTCCAAATTACATTTGTCTGATATGAAGACATTTCATGACTAGTACAATAAAAATCTTTATAATTTGAATGTGATCCTACTTTTACGACCGTGTGTCTCGCATTTTCTACTTTCTGTGATACATGTATTTTTACATACACATTTATGAGAAATCTATTTGTGAAATAAATTGTGAATAAAAGTTTATATAAATGTAGTTGTTAGCGTCGTTTTTATATTTTCCATTAGCAAACATTTTTTTAAATCTGTGTATATCCCCATGTATGTACCGGTATTTCTATGTAAATTTTCATATTTATATTTATTACAAGGTGAGCAATTACCAGAATGTATACCCTGCTTTGCACCGTTAACGGTCAAACACATTGACTTTGATCCTATGCATCAAAGGTACTACAATGTTAATACTATGAAAGAGTTATTTGATACTATAGATTTTAGTCTTGTTTTAGATTTCCTGAAAGAAATCAGACTATATAAATCATTATAATGTGTTCTTACATATATTTACTTGTTTATATACCCGTCGACAGGCATTTGTTGATTTGCATATATAGTTTATATTACTACCATATCATCCTTTATTTGGAAATAGTTTTATCTTTATATATTTACATTAATTATTAATTACTACTTCATTTCTTCATCTTTCATCCTGTTAGGCGCCATATAACCTGTAAAGTGTTGGTGCGCCCTAAAACCCCACTTCAATTCAATTCATCTTTCATCAGTTTTTGCGCACAATATGACTTATTTATGTCGACGTGCCTTAAAACACCGTTCATTCCTTCAAAATTTGTTTTTAGTTTCTTCTTTGTTGACATCTTTTCAATTTCTTCTATCATGATTTCAGTTGTTTTTATATTTACTTATATGTCTCTGTTTACTTCATTTTCCGTGAATTTTCTCCTAAAATATACTGGCATATGTTCTTCAATTTTCTCCAAATACGCACCTTTGTCCTGCAGTACTTCTTACAGTAACCTCACTAAAATATAGTAAATACATGGCAGCACTAATTCTTGAAAGAAGAGAAGAATTGAGAAACGAATCTTTTATCTCTTCTTTTTACCCACCGTTAACTCCTACATCCCTATTAACGGTTTTAGTATGACCCCACTGAAAGCAGAGTGGAGTCCATTTTACAAATACAGGGATGAAAGGGTAGGATAGGACTTTCAGGCGACTGTATATGTAACATATTCATAAAACGAGACACGACACACCTTCTCATTGTGTTAACATTTGTGTGATACAGTTTCATGGAAATCCCGTTTTCTTCTTTCAAAATTACGGCTAAGACATGATTGTTTCGGACGGAAGGATGAACGGACGGATGGTGCGATTACTATATGACATCCTTCGGGAGTATAACATATCAAACAATCAGTTATTAGAATGCAAATATTCAGAAAATTTGCTGGAAATTTGATTCAGAACAGACTAATACTCGAAGAAAAATTGGAAAATAAAGAATTCAAACAACAAAAAGGTCATGAGCAGATGGTTTTATTAGCTTACCGTAATGTAAATTATAAAATTTCTCAAAATCAACAACAAAAGATAAACAACTTTAAATATTTTGTGATAAATAAATTCAAACTCTGTGAGATATGAACAAAGCTTTACAATATCATGTGATTTGTGTTACTACAATATGTGACTGGTGTGTTTATAGCTAAACATGAATAAACTAGAACTATCACTGAAGGCGATGAACACCCCCTCTTTTTTTACTCTAAGTCAAACAAAGGGCCATTATTCTGTAATAAATTACCGGTAGGCAATGAACCATGGGTGATGTAGAGGGACATAAGGTCATCAGTTGTTATGAGTATATGAAGTTTGGGAACATCCCATTCAAAACTGTTTGAGAAATGCTAGTAATAAAAATGTGTTACACAATTTGATGTGACAAAAGCAACGCGAAGAGACAAAAATATGTTACGCGACGGGCCGCTGTGTGTGATTCCTATATAGCCCCCACTTTACTTTGTGAAAGCAGGGGTAAAAAAAGGAACTGCATGACAGTCATTGAGGAGTCCCCTATTTTAAATTAAATAAAATAAAGCCACAAACTTAACAATAACACAATACGCATACAAACAGATATATAGTCTAGTAGTGTGTTAAAACATACGTGACATAATACAGGAATGTTAACAATATTTAGAATTTAAACATTTTAAACAAAATGGTAACAAGTAATGAAATATCACAGAATTGAATGATCAAATATACATTAAAATATCACAGACGGGAACCAGCAGAAGCAGAATCCCCATTAATTTAATAAGGTCAATTACAGATGGGAACCAGCTGATTATGGTAAGGAACCAGCTGATGTAGAATCCCCGGTATGTTCAATCACAGATGGGAACCACCTGATTATGGTCAGGAACCAGCTGATGTAGAATCCCCAAGTATGGTCAATCACAGATGGGAACCAGCTGATTAGGGTCACTCAGCAAAAAATATGCTTTGAGATTACTAGTTGTGGCAAGAATCAAATGTGTATGGGAATCAAGTTTTCAAGTTCGAGATTTTTTTTTTAATAATAATGACTTTTCATCTATTTTGTTTATATCCACCTCACCTAGTCAAAATATCAATCATTTTGAAGACTTATTTCTAAATTGGGAATCCTGAAATAGGTAGGCCGCATGTTTTGACATTCCCTCGATTTTTGTCTGCTAAAAACACTAAAAGATGAACTCTAAACTAAAAATACTTTGAAAAACACTGGTCCAGACACCCACATGAACAGTACGTGTCAAAACAAAGGTGCACATGTCCTCTTCATGAATATATTAGGTTTATTACAATCAAGGGTCGTGCAAAAGAGCGCAAGGGGGTTAAAGGACACCAGGGGTGGGCAGAATTTTTTTTTTTTATTTTTTTTTTATTTTTACTTTTTGCAATTTTTTTAAAAATATTTTTTTACTGAACATCTTGTGAAAACAATGTATCTTTCTAATGAAATAAACTCTACTTTGATTTTTGAAAATATAAAAAACATGCGGCCTACCTACCTGAAATACATGTTAAATCTATTCACAAAGAAAACTTTATTTTGGTGTGAACATTGTCATAAAGCTCATTACTGGCTTTTTCAGTCTAGACAGAAAACTCAACTTGGCAATTTAATTTGTTTAAGTTCCGATTTGACATAATAAGATTAAAGTGACAGTGTGTGCAGCTTATCGCTGAGGTATAGACTGAGGTATAGACTGAGGTATAGACGGCTTATTTATATCGGAGATATCATATTTATTTTTTACCATTGGGAACTTCCCTGGTAAAATAGTGCAGATGGGATAATATTTAAGTGACTACCCTGCCTTAACATTTTAAATTTTAATTATCTCCCATGGGAATAAAGTACTTTTCAGTGATTCAGATCAAGCAAAGTAATCAAGACTGTTCCAATTAGCAAAACATGTTTCACAATTCACACTGTAATGGGATTGTTTTAAAGAACGAGGAAAAGTTTATCGAGGGAAAGTGTCTCAGTAGGACATTATGAGGATCTTCCTCCTGTTAATGATAACCTTACTTTTATGTAAAGGCAATTAAACAAGATATGAGGCCAGCCTTGCCCCTTGACTGAATTACAGGATGGTGTATCAACCATTGGAAGTATTTAACATAAAATAAAACACATTTAAAAGGTGCCATCAACTTTCATATGTTTTGAATAGAAACGTAACTATAAATGACTGAGCTTTCAGAGAATAAAACTCTTTCTGATGAATGAAATGAAAATTATTCAAACTATTCCCATTAAATATATAAAGTATGGATAGAAGGAGCTTCTGCTTAGGCAAGCATCTTGAAGGTAAATTCCGTCTTATGACAGTCGATTTTTGGGATGGAGGCAGACCACCCACTTTTCCTGGGTAGAATCAGTACTGTACACCTCCCGCCATCTGTAAGATTCGCCACTTCCTCACAAGCTGAGTGCCAAGTGGGATTCGAACCCGAAGCTGAGAGGTGAAAAGGTTACAACGCAACTAGTTAACCCCTCAGCCACACAGATGCTTTAGTTTTACAACAAAATTAACACATTGGCTCAAATGAGCTGCTAAACTCGACTAAGTTATAGTAATGTCTGACACAGAGGATCTTACATGAGTACTCATTCTTTATTGAATTTATTAAACGAGTTGGCAAAATGATATAATGCGAGACTCTTGCCAAGCATTATATATTTTTGCTAACAAATTTAATAAATTCAATAATGAATGAGAACGGATGTTAGATTCTATTTATCACATAACTTATAATGTCACATTACGTCAGAAAACGTACATTAACTTGACGTCCATGGCGTCATTAACGTTATGTTATACCACTAGTGGAATATCGAAAATAAACAATGGTGTTATTACACTCCCACACCTCATGTTATGTGATAATATCTGTTATTTAACGGCATGCTTTTATACTGGACACATATAAGAAGTTTTATACAGCACATGATGGTTGTTACGATCTCACTTTTCTTTATAATTATATAAAGTAATATCCAAACAATGTTTTTCAATAAATGCATATGGAATTTATTGTTGTTAGTTTTACCTGTAACCAAACACACTTATTTTGGGTTAGATTTAACATTCGATATCTGTAGTATTTAAAAAATAATATCCTAGCAAAATTACAGTGTTTTCACGATTGTATGGTAAGTACAGCTTTAATATTTTAATCTTGCATCTCGTTTCTGTATTATTTATTGAAGTCTTTAACAGCATCTAAGTTTTTGCATTAACCCTTTCGCCGCCAAATTTTAAAAGTCGTCTGCTAAATTTCGAATTCAAACCTTCCAATTATATTTTATATATAAAGTGTTATGGAAAACATTCGTACTGAGTGGTGAACAGTGTAAATCCTGATCAGTAAAATCAATGTTTTCGACCATGGCAGCGAAAGGGTTAAAACACTGTGGACATGCACATTCTTTGTTTCCTTTTACATCCCAAGCAAGTACATCATATATCATTTAAGAGCAAATTTAATTTGATACCAAGAAACTACTCCTCGCCATAAAACATAATAAATGTCAATTAGACCATTCCGAGTGAGAGATATTCTTGAAATTTAACCGACTAGACAGTGTTCACATAAGGAAGGTACAGCTTTAACATTTCACTTTTATGTCTTGCATCAATATTCTGCAGCCTCTGCTGAAACACGTAGTGGGCATAGTCGCGTCGCTGGTCCACCTCGGTGTTCAACAGCACCACCTTCTGGTCGACCGGAATACGGGTGGTAGATGCCGTAGAGCCTGGTAACATCTTCACCTTCTTGGGCGAAGTCTGCGGACGGCCATATTGGTTCAGGGTCTCGTTAGCCTGGTGAGAAAGATTGCACAAGTCAATAAGCAGTCAATGTTTTTTTTATCTTTTTCGTCTATAGAATATATGTCGTGTCTATTTTAGGTGACTTCCAATGTTAATTTTTTTACGGAATGTTTGTTTTTTTAACAGACTTCACATTACATTGAAGAACAAGCGGTAATCTAAAATTCTAATAAGCTACTGTATTTATTTTAGTAAAACATTTACAATATAAACGCTGAACAAAATAACTGAAACTGCAGCTTCCACCACTTCATCTTGCAAACAAAACTGCTACTTTGCATTACTACATTGCCACCCTAATCCTACACCGATGCATGAATTGTACCCGGGAATGTGCCAGGAAAATTCATGGGGAATGTGCATAAGTTGTGCTAAGCAATGCATAGTAAATATGCATAAATTGTACCAGACAATTGCACAGGAAAAATGCATTTAAACTGTACCAGGCAAATGCACAGGAAATATATGCATAAAATGTACCAGGCAAGTTAACGGCAATTGCACAGGAAATATGTTGATACTCAATCCCTGGTTGCTTACATCCAGTGTTCATTTGTATAGATTGTCAGTGAATTTACAGAGCTTTGAAAATCTTTGAAGTATGTAAATAGGGTAACAGATATAAAAGACTACAGTGCATAAAGGTCTAGCAAGCTTAACAGAACTAGCCATACTCCTTGCCACAAAAAAGAAGATAAAGAACTACACCGCTGGAAATTAATCCGCTTACTTTACCATAAAGCACCATTTGTAAATTACCCGTGCGATGTTAGTCAGCGATATACATATATCACTCATCATGCCAATGAAACTCCCAGGAAGTTTAAGTCACTTATAAATGTGTAGTTTTTACTCCGCCCTATGTACGGTGCGCATTGATGTCGCATAAAAGACTGTCGCATAAAAGACACTTGAAATTACCGGTTCATCATTTGACCTTGAAAGAACTCTGCCTAAGACATCATTGTGGTTAAACGAACACTGACTTAACCTGCGTCCAAATTTGTATTGTGTTCGACCAATAAAATCTTGCGCATGTATACATGCTTCATTGACAAAAGAGGCATAACGAAGGTAATCAATTTCAACAATGTCAACGTCATAGTAAATTAAATGCTTTAATTTCCAGTGGTGTGAAGAAGAGACACACACACATTTGAAGGGTTTCCAACAATATTTGGATCATTTTGTAAGTCTGACTGATGTTCCTATCACCAGCCTACCGAATAATGCTGTTCACTGCAACAGCACAATCTTACATGAATGCCAGTTTAATATTGAACTTATTAAACGAGTTGAATAAAACTATATGATGCAAGGTTCTGCTGAGCATCATATCAATGTTTTCCAATGAATTCAATAAATTCAATATTAGGCCTAAATTAAAATATTGTTTGTTTGCAGTTTGCGACCGACCCACGGCAAATCCGCCGACCCAAACAATTTTTTTAAGTATTTTTAATTTTTAATTTTTTTTTTTTATTTTATTTTTTTTAAAAATTGTAATTTTTTTTTTTTCAAGTTTTTTTGTTTCTTTTTTTCGTGCATGTTCTGTCAATATTTAACTCAACCCTTTTTTAAAAAAATAATCTATGGATAATACTAGTGAAGCACACGATATTTGCATGCCGTCGATGGGCATGCGTTAATTATAAAAATGTTTAAAACAAGAGGTCAATGACCTTGAAGCTCTACTGATTGATTTTGATTTCAGGAAGTAGTCGCTACAGACTTGTTTTTTGAAAATCTATTTTTAACCGTGGCGGCCATCTTGAATTTCAGGCCGACCTGAAATTTTGCTAAGATCAATAAGACATTAAGAGCAACATTCCTGTAAAGTTTCATGAAAATCCGTCAGGTAGTTTCAAAGAAGTAGTCGCTACAAGTTTTCATTATATAACTCTATGTAAACAAAGCAGCCATGTTTAAGGTCAAATCAAAACGATTTTCGACAAGGACCAACATCATGTCATACTGATCATTTTAGAAAAAGTCCCATATCAATATCTCTTATTGTTTTGAAGAAGTAGTCGCTACAAATTTATTTATTTTAAATCTATTTTTAGCTGTGGCGGCCATCTTGAATTTCCGGCCGACCTGAAATTTTTGTAGGATCAACTAGACATCAAGAGCAACATTCCTGTGAAGTTTCATGAACATCCGTCAAGTAGTTTCAGAGGAGTAGTCGCTACAAGTTTTTACTATATAACTCTATGTAACCAAAGATGGCCACTGGCAGCCATGTTTAACGTCGAATCAAAATAATTTTCCACAAGGATCTACATCATGTCATGCTGATCATTTTAGAAAAAGTCCCATATCAATATCACTTATAGTTTTCAAGAAGTAGTCGCTACAAACTTATTTTTTAAAAATCTATTTTTAGCTGTGACGGCCATCTTGAATTTCCGGCCGACCTGAAATTTTGATAGGATCAATTAGACATCAAGAGCAACATTCCTGTAAAGTTTCATGACAATCCGCCATGTAGTTTCAGAGGAGTAGTCGCTACAAGTTTTTACTATATAACTCTATGTAAACAAAGATGGCCGCTGGCAGCCATGTTTAACGTTGAATCAAAACGATTTTTGACTAGGATCAACATCATGTAATGCTGATCATTTTAGAAAAAGTCCCATATCAATATCACTTATAGTTTTCAAGAAGTAGTCGCTACAAACTTATTTTTTAAAAATCTATTTTTAGCTGTGACGGCCATCTTGAATTTCCGGCCGACCTGAAATTTTTCTAGGATCAATTAGACATCAAGAGCAACATTCCTGTAAAGTTTCATGACAATCCGCCAAGTAGTTTCAGAGAAGTAGTCGCTACAAGTTTTTACTATATAACTCTATGTAAACAAAGATGGCCGCTGGCAGCCATGTTTAACGTTGAATCAAAACGATTTTTGACTAGGATCAACATCATGTCATGCTGATCATTTTAGAAAAAGTCCCATATCAATATCACTTATAGTTTTCAAGAAGAAGTCGCTACAAACTTGTATTTTAAAACTCTATTTTTAGCTTTGGCGGCCATCTTGGATTTCACATCAACATGAATTTTTGCTAGGATCAACTAGACTTTATGGGCAACATTTCTGTAAAGTTTCATGAATATCCATCCAGTAGTTTCAGCTGTGAAGTCGCTACAAATAAAAGTTTACGGACAGACAGACGGACAGACGGACAGACGGACAGACGGACAGACGGACGGACGACGGACACCGCACCACGGCATAAGCTCCGCTGATCTCTGATCAGTTGAGCTAAAAATATATATATATCCCTACCTACCGACCCACCCCTAAAAGCCATGGGTCGGAAACTGCAAACAAACAATTTTTTAATGGTGGCCTTATATAGATTTTATTTATCAAATAACTCCCAACAATTCCACATAAGTTGTATTCATTAATGTAGCTGTCTATATACCGTATAATCCCTAATAAACGCCCCTGTGAGCGTAACATTTTTGAAATGGGGGGCATTTATTTGAGACTAAAAATACAACCGAAATTTAACTTTTAAATCAGACATTATTTAATGATCTTCTTTACCAAGAAAACCACAGTCTGCATGTCAATCAACCAATTAATGCATCAGATTTTAAGTTTTCTAGTGATTTTGTGTGTTCCATTCTGAATGAAACATATTAACTTGCATCTTTTGGTAAGTTTTAAAAAACTTATTTCGGAAAAAAATGGTGTGGGTGAGGGCGATTATTAGGGTAGTGGCGTTTATCAGTGATTATATGGTATGTTTCTTCGGTCTTCTTTGTACCACAACAAGCAGTCAGAAATGCCTTAGTGATTTCTGTAACTCCTGATAATCCATTTCAAAAATGGATGAGGCAATTCTGATTGCATACCAAGCTGAACTGAATTGACCAAATGATGGTTCGGCCTTCATTTGCATATTTATTACACTAATGCATTATAATACTTATGTCATGGCTTTATTAAACTCCCTCACAACAAGTTATGTGATAAAAATGTGTATTCCTCAATACATACCTCGGCAAACTTATTCATTATAAAGCAAACATATTATACAATACACAAAACAACGACCTAATACTTATGTTAATATACGGCCATACTTAAACAATTTAATGTTTGCCCTTTCCCGACCGACCCTATAAAAAGGGCCCTATCCAAAAAAAAAAATTCCATTTCTAGAACTTTTTTTTTTGTAAATTGGAGGTCGCATCAAGATGCTACTCCCCAACAAAAGTATGTTTTTGTTACAAAAAAAAAATTGCATACCTACCGACCCAACATTTGAAATTAGGGTCGGGAAAGGGCAAACATAAATATGTTTAAGGGTGGCCTAAACTTTAATCATGTTAATTGATGGAAGCAAAATAAAAGGCATATTTTATGGATTGCATGAATAGCATCAAAATACAAAATATATTTAATCTGTTTAACAATCCCTTCTTATACTTTCCCCAACTCTGGCCCCTTTAACAATCCATTTATATACATCTCCCACCCCTAATCCCTTTAACAACACCTTAACCCTCTGAGTACTCAGATTTGATTACAATATGAAACATAAATATTGCTTTTTTGTACTTGAGATCCTGTATTCAAAAAATTATAAATATAAATACGGAATAGGCAAATTTTGCCTGGAAAGAACAATAACAATCATCACCGATCGAAAATGGAGATACAGATACTTCGTAGAATGAAACAGATGTGAAATAATATGCAGTAGTTATTAGTAAATTAAAAATAATAATAATGCTACAATAAATCATAAACTTGTCTAAACCAAGAGCACCTCCTAACAGGGCATTATACGCCTGTTTGCTAAAGTTTTATGTGGAAAGCATTTCCTAGGTGTCAAGTCAATATGACCATGACCTGTGACCTACTGACAAAAACACTGATTGAGGTCGTTGCTTGACCAAGAGCACTATTATTTGTCAAGTTTCAAGATTGTAGGTCAAATAGTTCATGAATAACAGCCGGGAAAGCATTTTTCATGATCATGTCACTGTGAACTTAAAGGGAATGTAGCAACACACCCAAACCATCTTTATTATTGAGAGTTCTGTAAAACTTGAATAAGGGTGAAAGAATTATCAAAATCTGGTGATAAACAAAACAGATATGATCATTTGAAGTTTCTGTTAAAACAGATATGGAAGCGGCCATTTTGAGAGCTATGACATCACGGTTCTAAGTTACCATATATGGAATATTTATAAATATGAAAAATTACTGATATATAGGGAAAAAATGACAGCAGGTGTATGAAAAATAAGTAATGCTTAATGGCAATAGTGCTTTACATGACCAGTAAGAATGCATTCATTTGCAGTGATTTTCTTCGTTTTATATGATATTTATCAATATTCCATGTATGGTAATATGGAACTATGATGTCATAGTTCTAAAAATGCGGCTCCCATATCCGTTTTAGAACAACATTTAAATGGTCATATCTTTTTTGTTTATCATCCGATTTTGATAATTCTTTCACTTTTCCCAAGTTTTTCAGAACTCTCAATAATAGAGCGGTTTTGGCTGTGTCGCTACATTCTCTTTAACCTTTGACCTACTAACCCAAGATGAATAGGAGTCATTGCTTTATCACTGGAACTATTTCTGTAACATTGTAGGTCTAATAGTTACAAGTGACAGTGGGGGAAGTGTTTCTCAGGATTGGGTCATTGTCAGGTCAATGTGACCTTGATGACCTACTGACCCCACAAGCAATAAGCTTCCTCCTCTCATCAAGAGCAATGTACCTAGTACGAGTTTAATCAGTGTGGGTGTTATACAGGTCATTGTGTGGAACGTGTATGTCCAAATGTGGTCATGGCGATTCTGAAATTTGACGGGCTTATAAAAAAAAGATAAAAAAACACTAATATAATTACAATGTACAGTATTCATCCCTATTTCCACTATGGTATTTCAACCCTGAAAGGGTGCATTTTTATGGAAAAATAAATAAATAAATAAATACACACTTTTAAAAGATGACAATTTTTTTTATGAAAGGGGTTTTGAAACGAAGGGGTGGGGTGATTAAAACCAGAGTGGAAATAAGAATGAATACGGTTACTTTAAATCAGTTCAGAGGTGCCAAAAGTTGGGCTGCGTATTTACCTGTGCAGCTACTGTCATCTGATGCCAGGTCTTCGCCCTCTCCAGGTACTCACTGAAGTTCACATCCAGACTGGAACGACTGAAAATGGATGAAAATGTACACATTCTTATTATACTTGACCTTATTTATGTATTTCCTTTTTTTATATTGCAGTGTACAAAAGTTACAAATCAATAAAAAAAAATTGCCACATACTTATGAACACTAACTCTTGATATCTCAGCGTAATTTTTTTCAATATCTGATTTCTGTCCTGAATGCTTTTTTTAATTCCTGCAGAAATTGTATTTACTTTGACAAGTGAAAAGTTAAAATGAAAATTACAGACAATCCCTTTTATTGGATCTCAAAGACACATTTTCTCCTTTTTAATCTCATGACATTGTTTTATTACCTGTGTGTGTTACTAACAGTGATTTAGAGTACAGGTAGTTTATAATGTCCCTGAATTGTAACAACGTCAATGTAACATGTACCTCTTTGCCAGACGTATCTTTTCTTCCATTTCCGTTTGTTTCTCTGTCGCACTTAACCAGGGTGTACTCATGCGTAACTGAAAGATAGATTTTTAAATAAAAATCTAGAAAAAAAATAGTTTAATTAAACCACTAAGTTAAGCATATAAATGAAACAACTTAAACTATCAAGACTTTATTCAAATTTCACATAAAAAAAAATAGTCACAGAGTCATTAAACATTTATTTTTCTGACCCTGAAACTCTTAATATAAATACCTTGCTGCAGATGACAATTTTTTCCCCAAACAATCAACTGCCTGAAGAATTGCATTTTTAAAAATGGCTACCAAACAGACTTGAGTACATGTTTTATTGTAACAATAGTTGAGTGAACTGAGCAGACTGGTTGCCGCTCTTTTTATTGTTTTCCTCTCCTCCTTTATCTCTGCCGTATTGTATATAAATTATTTCTTTATATTTTATGATATAAAAACATGTCAGAAAAAAATTATTTCTTTATATTTTATGATATAAAAACATGTCAGAACATTTTTGCAATTTTCGCGTGCATAAAAAAATAAATAAACAACAAATGTCGCTGTAAGTGACAAATGCCCACAAAGTACGTTTGACCTTTGACCTCTGAGTGTGAGCTTGACCTTGGAGCCACGGACCAGGATTTTGCGCGCGACACGTCATCTTGTTGTGGTGAGCACTTGTGCCAAGTTATTTGAAAATCCGTCCATGAATGTCGGAGTTATTAACCGGACACGAAAGCACTTCCTTTTGACCTTTGACATCTAAGTGTGTCCTTGACCTCGGAGCCACGGACCTTGATTTTGTGCGCAACACGTAATCACGTTGTCTTGTTGTGGTGAGCACTTGTGTTTGTTATTTGAAAAGTTATTTGAAAATCCGTCCAGGAATGTCAGAGTTATTGACCGGACACGATTGTACGGACTGACTGATGAACAGACTGATGGACGGTGCGACTAACATTTGCTGCCCTTTGGGGGCATAAAAATATGGTTGCTGGGTTACAGAAACACAGTCATGACCTACCTGATTTCTGGGAAGAAGTAAGGGTGCCAGAGTGGGCAGTCTGGTGAGCTCTGGGTAGTTGGACGATGCCTGCAAGGTCAAAAGTCATAAATCAATCAATATTGTGAAAAAACAGTCACCAAAAAACACGAAGTTAATTATAAACAAGGTAATTATGTATCTGCAATAACTTTTCTCTCATTATCACATTCCAGTTAGGTTTCAAGATTATGCAAAGCATTTAATAGTATAAGGATCATTTTATGTTTTCCCATTTGTCACACTTTGCCCAAATGATATCTGGGCACTGTTAAGTGTGACAAGTTCTGTCTAACAAGAATATGCATACAAAATATCTTTGCACTTATAGCATAGTATAAAAATCTTTCATAGGTGTCTGTTAAAAAGACTGGGAATTCAAACGCGAGGTATCACCATTTTTTATCGGAACCGAGGCTGTGCGGGGATTCTAATTAACACAGTTATAGAGCCTCCGTTCAGATAAAAACAGTTATCCACATTTTTTATGTACCGACTCAAATATGACCTACCTTAGATTCTGTAGCAGTCCCGAGGAGGTTCACATCCAGCCTGTACAGTAGCACCTGACTCTTATGCTGACTCACCGACAACAACAACTGGAATAACGCATTCATCAATTGTCTGTAATTAAGGAAAAAAGGAGGAAAATGACAATTTCTGCACACCAGAAAAAGATAATGAGCCGCAACACACGAAAACATCCCTTCGGACGTTTAAACGACTTCGTCATAAAGTAACAATTTATGATGTCGGCCGGTAATCAATTAATTACTAATCATTTCTAGTCACTTCTGTGTTTTACCTAATTATTATATCATAGGGAATATGTTTTCTTAATATAAATAGTTGATGCTATAGAAAATGGTAATTGTTTATGTTTTTTGTTGTTATTTAATCACGACGTCGTCCAAGACGCCGACGTCAACATCAAAATTAATGATGAGTACAATCTTTAATTTTCAAATTGAGATAAAATAATTTTTAATTAAGATATCAACATAAAAAGAAGAGATTTTTAAAAGAGAAAATCACCGTGTTTCATAAACATCAAAAAACATAAAATGTCAGAATTTTGTCTAAAGGGTCGTTTTCGGCTCATATCATTGTTATACAGGTATGTTGCAAAATCTTATCTCACACACGAGTGTATATAAAATGCTTGCACTGTCAACAATTATGTTGATTACATTAATAATTGCACAATGTCGTTATGTAAATAAACATACAAATGCAGAATACTGGCGATGTCAATGCACAAAATGTCAACGGTATGCATGCAAGAATAATAACAAGCATTTACTTGCAAGTTAATACATTTAGGTATTTATACAGGCTGATAAGCAGTGTTGTAAAAGTTTGGAAATAAAAGATTATTTAAGCCAACTGCATACATGTATGTGAAGACGTAATAGAGAAATAACAGACATTGTACCTGTTATCTGGGGTCCTGTTAAAGTTAAGCAGCATGCCTATTTGGTGGAATCCCGTGGCCACAAGGACGTTCTTGAGTTTCACATTGAGCCAGAGTGGACGGACGGACAGGTCAGACACCTTCAGCTGTATCTCCGGGGCATGCTTCGTCACACTGAGCTAAAAAGTAGAAGTGAATTGTGTTGAATTGTTGTTTAATGACTACTCAACAATGAGAAAAACGGTAGGATATGTAGCAATTAGGGGAACCTGCTCTACTCTTTACTAGGCTGTCTTGCCTAAAGACACATCAGAGAAACCAAGAGGTGAAACTATGATTCAAAGTCTATCATGCTATCCACTGGACTCTGCGACCCCCTCCACTGGGCCTCTGCAACCCCTCTACTGAGCCTCCTCTGTTAATCCCTCCATTGGGCATCTGCAACCCCATCCACTGAGCCTCCTATGTGAACCCCTCTACTGGGACTCTGCGAACACCTCCACTGGGCCTCTGTGACCCCCTCCACTGGGCCTCTGCGACCCACTCCACTGGGCCTCCTCTGTGAACCCCTCTACTGGGACTTCGCGAACCCCTCCACTATTCCTCTGTGACCCCCTCCACTGGGCCTCTGCGACCCCCTCCACTGGGCCTCTGCGACCTCCACAATTGGGCCTTTGCAACACCCTCCACTGGGCCTCTGTGACCCCCTCCATTGGGCCTCTGACCTCCTCCATTGGGCCTCTGTGACCCTCTCCACTGGGCCTCTAAGACCCCCCCCCCTGCACTGGGCCTCCGAGACCCCCTCCACTGGGCCTCTGCGACCCCCTTCACTGGACCTCTGCTACCACCTCCACAGGGCCTCTGCGACCCTCTCAAGACCTTATTAAATTTAATAAAGCTGACAAGTGCTGAGTTTGTTATTAAATTACTATCAGATATTCTCCTCGAGAGAGTGCTACAACAAAGTCAATCCTTCACGCATAGATTTTAAGAAATAGTTTTGATAGTAATAGCAAGGTGATCCTGGATTCCACTGTACTCTCTCTCTCTCTCCCTCTCACTCTCTCTCTCTCTTTATGGGATCAACTCTAAGTAACTAATATAGCTTGAATGTGTTAAGAGAGGCAGTAACTCACCAAGTCCACCATCAAGGATATGTTGTCCTGAGACACGGGTAGCACGCTGCACAGTGACTGCACGAGCTCTTTGTGCTCTGAAATATCTGCAATAGTGACATAGTCATTTTATTTATATGGAAACCTTTTGAAGTTTTATCATTTCGGATATTGGTAATCAAAGTGCTTTAAGATCTAGAGTGACTTTAATGGTAACACAATAAGCATTCACAAATTAATGCTTCGCACAATAAATGTATTCAAAACCCAAATCTACTTACTCTAGAACGTGTGGCAGTAAAAAAAATGTCAACTCAATAGGAGGCTTTTTTTTACTCATTTGCATCAGGTTACTTATGAAAAAACATGTTTTCCATCTCATGAAAGAATTCCTGAAAGTGGAATTGAATTGAATTGGGTTTTAAGGCGCACCAACACATGAAAGGTTATAAACAGGCATGAACATGCCAGGCTCATCTTCCATGTACATCGAGATAAAATATGAAAAATGGGCCTAGAACCTTCTCACCCTGAACTGCAGAGTTGCTGCAAATTCTATCGTAGAAACTCCATTTATGCTGGAGCCACGTTTATTGTTTTTCTGCCACTGCTCTTTTGATGTGAGTGAGATGGCACCTGAAACAATGCAGAGATCATGATGAAGAACCTTTAATGAACATGAACAAAAAATGATAAAATGAACATGAATTTGTGGGATTCTACCCCTCTGCCTTCCCCTCCAAAGGGATCTGCAGTGGCCCTATTCTTTGCCCCGTGACCAAACGGGGGCACCCGGGAACCACACGGGGAACACAGAAATATGTAAAAAAAAAAAAAAAAAAGATTCAAGTGGGGGTGGGGGGGGGGGGGGGGAGTGGGGGGGGGAGGGGGTGGGGAGGGGGAGAGGGGGCAACATATATGTGTAAGAATTGACTAAAACAACAAAGAAATATGTAAAAAAATAAATTTAAAAAAAAAGTTCCAAGTGTGGGGGGAAGTGGGGAGAGGCGGCGGGCTGTGGGGTGGGGGCGGGGAAGGTTGCAACATATATGTGTAAGAATTGACTAAAATAACACAGAAATATGTAAAAAAAAATTAGATTTTCAAGTTGGGGTGGGGTGGGGGCTGGGGGAGCGGGGATGAGAGGCGGGAGTGTGTTGTGTGGGGGGGAGGGGGCATATATGTGTAAGAACTGACAACAACAACAAAGAAATATGTAAAAAAAAAAAAAAATAGTTTCAAGTGGGGGTGGGGTGGCGGGTGGAGCGGTGGTGAGAGGCGGGGTTGAGAGGCGGGAGTTGGGGGGGGGGGGGGGGGGGGGGGGGGGGGGGGGGGGGTTGCGGCAACATATATGTGTAAGAATTGACTAAAACAACAAAGAAATATGTAAAAAAAAAAAAGTTCAAGTTGGGGGGGGGGGGGGGGGGGGGGGGGAGAGGGGGAGGGGAGAGAAGTGGGGGGGCAGGGGGGGTTGCAAAATATATGTGTAAGAACTGACTAAAAAAACAAGGGTGGGGGGGGGGGGAGGAGGGAGCCCATGCCCCAAATCCCAAACCAAAATTATAGATATATAAATGCTTACATGCAAACCTTGATCTGCCTTTATTGCACATTTTATGGGCCATCACAATTTGGGTTCCATGGGAGCCCAGAATTTACAGAAGACAAAATTACTTATCCAACCATTTACAACATACTATAAGGAAACCAATTCCAAAATTTAATTCAGCTAGGACAAGAAATGTAAGAGATATAGACCTGTAAATACAGCTTACAGGCAAAATTTGATGTGAAACAGACATATATTAAGGGCTATCAGAATTTGGGTTCCATGGGAGCCCAGGGGTTACGGGAACCAAAATTGCTTATGCAGCCCTTAAGATAATGCTATAAGGAAGCCAATGGCCAAATTTGGTTGTGCTAGGGTAAGAATTGTAAGAGACATAGACCTGTAAACACAGCTTACACGCAAAATTTGATGTGAAACAGACATATTTTAAGGGCTATCATAATTTGGGTTACAGGAACCAAAATTGTTTATGCAGCCCTCAAGATAATGCTATAAGGAAGACCATGGCCAAATTTGGTTGTGCTAGGATATGAAATGTAAGAGATATAGACTTGTAAACACAGCTTACACGCAAACCTTGATGTGGGACGCCAACGCCGACGCCGACCCCGTGGTGATTACATAAGCTCTCTTATTCTTCGAATAGTCGAGCTAAAAATGAACATGATCTGCCTACACCTCCAAAGGGATCTGCAGTGGCCCTATTCTTTGCCCCGTGACCAAACGGGGGCCCCCGGGAACCACACGGGGCTCCTGAAAGTGGAACAAACCCGTCAAATAATATAATATCTCTTCCATATTCTGTTTTTCAAAAAATAAATTTTCAGAGTTCTTATTACATTTGCTTCCTTTTCGTTTTTAGCGGACATATTACCACTTAAACTAGCTTTAAGTTCATATAATAATTAGTATTTTATAAATGCCTCGTAAATACATGCTTTACGTTGTGTAGTTAGAATATCCAAATGCTGCATTTATATCGGTGAGCCCTTATGCAAGATACTCCGTTCGTCAAATGGGAAAGTATTCTATTCTACGCGCATGTCAAAAAAAACATATGCCTGGAGTCAATTCAACAGTAAGAGTAGTGCACAATTCCCGGACTCTCTCTGGGGTGGCTCAAAACTATCACTGAAGTTGATGAATAACCTTACTTAAATTTTTAGTCAAACAAATGGCCATAATTCTATAATTAATAAATTAAGCTATCATCAATGGGTGGTTTAGAGGGACATAACATCATCAGTTGTTATGTTTATATGAGGTCAAGGAACAACTCATTCAAAACCGTTTCAGGAATGAAAGTAATAAAAATGTGTTACGCGACAGGACACAATGCAACACAAATGTGTTACAGGATGGGACGGGCCAGGAAGGGACGGGATAGGATGAGATGGGACGGGATGGGAAAGGACGGGACAGGACGAGGACGGGATAGGACTGGATGTTACGGACAACGTGATTCCTATATATAGACTCCACTTCACTTTGTGAAAGCAGGGGTATAATAACCTTAGTTTACAAGTTGTTGAGTCATTAAACAATAATTCAACTGCGCTTGTTTTAATGATATTTCCAACAAAATGATAAATTGTGGAAACCGAATCATATCCGACCCCCTTTAATTTACCAAGTATTGCCCTGAGAGCATCGTAGGAGGGTATAAGGAGTTCATCCCTGTTCCAGTGGGGGTACACAACATAGGGGTTCTGGAGTGTCCTCCCCTTGGCTTGGAAGTGGAAACCGAGCATCTTGAGAAGTTCCAGGGAACCAGCACCAGCCATGACATCATCAGTGAGAATTGTCGTCTGCTTGTTATTCTCCTCTGTGTGCAGACGCTTCAGTGAACTGTCAAGCTGCAAGTAAATGAGGGAAATGTACAAGATAAAACGTAGGAGAGAAACTTGAAAAGGTCAAGGGCACCTGAATGAACCATCATAACAGAGAATTGTCATCTGCTTGTTGTTCCACTCAGTGTGCAGACGTTTCAGGAAACTGTCAAGCTGCGAGCAAATGTACAAGATGAAAAGGGTTTTACTTCCGGTTCACACATCATCTTTGGTTACGGAAATAGTCATAACACAAGTAAACACATCATGACACAGATGCAAAAGAAACGTTGATATGTAATAAATAGATTATTATTCAACGAGTGGGTTTATTAATTATCAGCAATTCTTTCACTTGATGGGAGGTGTATTATGTTGTTTCACTCAAGCACATCGGTGAAAAAAACGGCACACCTCCCATCTAGTGAAAGAATTCCTCATAATCGAAACCATGCATTACACACCCGTTATATAACCATCCTCTATATAACCAATTTATGAAACTGTACAGTACTGGTTCTACCCAGGAAAAGTGGTTGGTCTGCCTCCACCACAAAAAAATCGACCATGTGTACATGTGTTAAAAAAGATGTTAATCCCACGTTATATTTGAAGTTTACACAAAATACCCCTTACCAGATTGATGAGTTCCGGTAGAACACTGGGTTGCCTGGCCTGGTTACGTAACAACGTACACAGATGCATCTGCAGTATACGTAGGTTCTCGTCCTTCTTTCTCACTGAAATGCACATAAAATTGCATTAACCTGTGAAAGACTGTACCCATGCCCTGTCTTGTTGAATGCTTATATTTTCAGAGCTTCTTCTCAACAAAAAAAGGAAGTGATAAATAAATAAATAAATTTCTATGGTAACCATAGACAAAGATTTTTTTTTTATAGTTTAATTACAGGTGATTTACTAATTTCATCAGTGCGTAAATTGAAAATCAGAAATGCATGACTTGGATTAACAGTTTTAGCATACAACAAAAACGTCTGTGGGGCATCAGTACTGTGGTACAGAATAGAATGGAATAGAATATGTGTTTATTCCAATTAAAGGTCCAAAAGGGACCACAAGCGGCAATACATACAATTAAATGGAGAAAACTCTCTCCATACATAATAATTACAACAAATATACAAGTTAAATGATAGCATTAAAAAACATTATTTCAAGATGATTAAACAGTTGATATACTGTCTACAAATTTATAATTTCGGAGTATTTATCCCTATTCTAACACAATTTAACCAGGAAACACCCAAAGCTGTCCAAATCAACTGTTATGCATCATTACATGTGGGCAGCCATCTTGATTTAATTAGTCAGTTTGTTTACATGTTACTATGATGCTGTTCAATGAAATGTTCAGTTTTATGTCACCCAATCAGAATAAGTGTTTTATCTGAACCCTGTTAAATTTGCGACAAACTAGGAATGTATAAAAATCACAACTTTAAAATTTGACTGAAAGCCTTTTGGTCGCAGGTGATCAGAAATACGGTAGAATGTTTTTGTACAACCTTAGTAATCAACAAATAAAATAGGGAAGTAATTTGTGGAAGCATTTTAAGAATATGAGCCCAAACGATGGATGGACGGACGAACAAACTGACGGACAATGCCAAAACAGTATAGCCCCACAAATTTTGGCAGGGGCATAAACATTCAGTTCACATAGATATCTCTATTCTAATAGCTAAATCAGTAATAAAGCCAATAAACATTTAGCAGTTTAGGGGTTTTGAACATGTGACAGTAAACACGTGAACCAAAGTTTGGCACCCAACATGTGACAGTGAACACGTGAACCCAAGTTTGGCACCCAACATGTGACAGTGAACACGTGAACCCAAGTTTGGCACCCAACATGTGACAGTGAACACGTGAACCCAAGTTTGGCACCCAACATGTGACAGTGAACACGTAAACCCAAGTTTGGCACCCAACATGTGACAGTGAACACGTGAACCCAAGTTTGGCACCCAACATGTGACAGTGAACACGTGAACCCAAGTTTGGCACCCAACATGTGACAGTGAACACGTAAACCCAAGTTTGGCACCCAACATGTGACAGTGAACACGTGAACCCATGTTTGGCACACAACATTCGTCTATTGACATTAACACCCTTAAAGCTTGTCCAAGATATTTAAATCAAATTTGGTAAAAATCGAAAATCTTTTAAATAAAGTTAAAGTGTTCACTAGCTGAAATTTTGTATTTCCTCATACTGAACACATACCTGGACCGAGGACAGGTTTGGGGTTCAAATACTCCTTCCCACTCTCGTTGTGTACGTCGGCTTCTGATTGGTCGAGACACTGATCCAGCATGGCGTGGCGTATCTCGCTTAAGTTGATAAGCACATCTTTGCCTACCAGGATGAAGGCACCCCAGTAAAGCGGGGAGTTGTACCTACAAATATTCATGCAAAGGTAGTGTTTAATGATACAGTTGATTTCGGTTATTTGCATAGCCCATTTGTCAAGAAAATATATGCGATTAACCGGAGTATTCGAATAGCCGAAATTGAACATTTTGTACATGTAGCGGTGCACGTTTCTACTTTCATTTTACTGTTCTGTTAATACTTACATAGAAACTCCATAAAAGCGAGTTAATTTTATGTGAGATGTTTGATAGGATTAATATTGTGCATATCCGTTTTGTGTTTACTGTTATTTGATAGATTTTATGCAATATTTATGCGTATTTGTTTTCTTTCAACCTGCTTCACTTTGCTATGGTTTGTCGTGTGAATTACACAGCCGTGATAATAACACGAAAGCTTATTTTATTTTTTATTTATTAAGTAACCTCTATGAGCTACTCCATGTCATATGCATCTCTACTGACACTAGCAAACTGAGAGCAATAAATAATTAAAAACACATTGCTTTACATTGCGTACAAACTTATTATTAAATCGTGTATGCTAATTGGTGAGCGATCGTCATGGCGTGGAAGCTTTACGGAAGCCGCACAAAATGGCAAACTTTCTCTCGGCAAGTCACTAATTAGCACCTTTTGTCAATCAATTTGCCTCGGGCTTATCTCTGTGACTGCGGCAATCAATTAACAGTTGAAAAATACAGGTAAATTTGACTTTCAGTATGCAATTAGCCAGATATTCGTTATGCAATTATCCGGAATGTGACAAAAACCTATGCGATTATACGGGTTTTTTCACATGCAAAAGTTTTGTGTTTCAAAACTTTATGCAATTAACCGAAATATGCAATTAACCGATATGCGATTAAACGGAATCGACTGTAATGATAAAATCAAACCTATATTATGATATCACTTAAAGGAATAGCAAAATTGGTCTCTTAACACATAACTATAGGTGGTCTCTAAATGTGGTCTCTAAATATAGGTGGTCTCTAAATATAGGTGCATGTTAATTGAAAACAATACAATTGCAAACTGAAATTATGGCAGTCTCTTAAAGTAGGTGATCTATTAATGCTCTTAATAGAGGTGATCTCTATAAAAAGTGGTAGTCTCTTAATAAAGGTGGTCTCTAAAAGAGGGTGGTCTCTTCATAGGTGATCTCTAAAGGTGGGTGGTGTCTAAATAGAGATGGTCTCTAAAAGGCGAGATGGTCTCTTAATATAGATGGTCTCTAAAAGGGGTGGTCTCTTAATAGAGATGGTCTCTAAAAGTATGTGATCTCTTGTGCAGGTATGACTGTAGTAGAGAATGGTTCAGAGACTGGTACTGGTAGGAATTATGCACACGTATATCCCTCAGTTTTAAAACTTGCCATATAGAGTATCACCTGCTAAGTGGAGTGTGACCATGCTGTACTAGAGTAAGCGCATGCTATAGTAGACGGCGAGGAAGCTTTAATAGAACGAGTGAATGCTCGAGTAAAGCAGTAATGCTTTTAAATTAGTAGAGCAAGGATAAGCTATACTTAAGTTAGTGAACACTTTCGTAGAAAGCGAGAATTCTTCAATAGAACGCGGGAATGCTTAAGTAGAGTGAGGGCTTGAAGTACTAGAGTAAGTGAATGTAAAAAAACCTGTAAGTACAGTGCGAGGCATACGCCACAGACATGTCTTCCTATCGTATAATATATTTGAAAATATCACAAAAGATGTAACTATATACCTGTCATCACTTTTGAGTGCCAGAATGGCGGCTTTGGCTGCCATGGTTACCAGTTCCCCAGCCTGGAGGGCCATGTAGAAATGGTGGTAAAACTTCTCCATGGCTAGATCTGGCAGTGGCCACAAACACACCAGAACACACTGAGCACCTGCAGCAACATCATGGTTTATACTGATCATGTAAATTGTTTCTACGTGACACATATACTGTGTTACTTATAGTCCCTATCCCACCATCAACAGGCAGAGTTTACACCAGATATATAGAGAATATCATGTTAGTGCCTGATAACATCCAGTTTATCAGGTGAGGCTGAGAAAAACATGAAGTCTGAGGGTGTGCCGAGGGCTTCATTTTTTTCGTGCCAAACCTGATAAACTGGATACGATCAGGCACTAACATGATATTCTATTTATCATGTTGATCGTTTAAAATCATTTAATTTACCTTTTTTTCTATTTTCCCCCATTTTTTTCCGTTCAAAAATACCCAGACATCAGCAAATATACCCTGACGTCATCAAAAGAGGTTCTGACGTCGTCAAAATAAGTGCGCCTGACGGGATAGGAACATAACTGCCAAGATAAGGTTTTATCTCAGGCACCCTGTTTCTCGGCAGAATTATGCAGATCGACATGATATACACTAATTCTTAACCTACTGACGACGCGGTATATACCTAACTTACATATTCTGAAAATCCATACTCTACAGACATAATATAAACGGCTTTAACCAGCCAGACCAAACACCAAAACTGGAGCGTCGAATTAAGAGTAACCAACTCATAATTCATTTACGCATATTCTATCACGGGTATTTTTTAAGAACCCTTGAATAAATCTATACTTTTAATTGGCATATATATGTTATTATATGACCTAAACACCAGAATGGAGTTCTGAGAAATGGTTTTGTAGTGTAATTTTGCCGTTATTTGGCGGGTTAGTTTCTTTAATATGTCACGTAAAGTGTCACATATAACGTGTTATTTAATATATCACTAAGAGATTTCACACAATGCTAGTTTTACACAATTTGAAATTAGCAGTCAATAATTTTGATAATTTCTTAAATCAGTAAATAGCTCAAAACAAACTAAGTTGGCATAAAACTAACTGCTGTATATAATGCATCAATATAGTATTAACAATGTTTAAAATAAGGCGCATAAGGTAAAAAAAAATCCCTTTTATTTCCATGATATTTAAATATTTACTTGCAGCTTTTAAGGAGGTACACCAGACTTTTCGTGGGGTCTAGGGGTCCGACTTAAAATACTGTAATGGTAAGAGCCAAATCTTAATGAACGAGTCCTTACTTACAAGGAAATTTATCCTGTACAACAATATGTGCCATTCTAGGTTACGCGTCAGGGTTGATTTAAGCCTTTTTAGCTTGATTTCATTCGAAGTCTATGGCGAATTTAAATTCAACACAGTGCACATCATATTTTGACTGTTATGACATTTTTATCAAAAATTGAAACATTTTAAAACAAGAAATGTGTCCATGGAACATGGATACCCTCTCTGCAAACCATCTGCCTAACTTTGACCTTGACATTTGAGGCACTGACATGATTCTTGCGCGTGACACACCTTCTCAATGTGATGAACATTTTTTTGAAGTTTGACACAACTCCCTTCAGTAGTTTCCAAGTTATGGCCGAGACATGATTTTTTTCATGATATTTTGACGTTTGACCTCCAAGTTTTACCTTGACCTTTGAGATACGGTCATGATTTTTGCGCGCCACACACCTATTCATTGTGATGAACATATGTGTGAAGTTTGACGAAATTCCCATCAATAGTTTCTGAGGAATGGCTGAGACACCATTTCGGACGCACTGACAGATGGACGGACAGTGCGATTACTATATGCCTCCGTGTGCGGGCATAAAATTTATTTTTTTTCAACAAGAAAAGTAGAAGACAAGAGTGAGTAATTATACAAGTCAAGTTATTAATTTTAGCTTTTATAAATACTTCAAGATCGCTGCGTGTCCATTTAAAAAGTTTTCAGACTTGACCTAAATATTTTTATTATTTCTGCTGAGAATTTACTAAGACATACCAGCAGCTAAAAATGCACTTGGCAGCAGATATCCAGATGGGATCCTGTCCTTCCTGTACGCCGTGTATCCGGTATTCAAGACAACAAGCTGCGCAGTCAACTTGAGTCCCAGGATGTCGTCGACACTGATCAGGTACGATTCCTCCGTTGGGATGCTGTTGCCGACGTCTACTGGTGAAGGAGACATCACTAAAAGTCCCTCCTTCCAGCATCCGTAGGTCACTGAAATAGATTTTAAGGGTACTTAGTATACTTCCTAGTCCACCGAGGAATTCCACTAAACTTCATTCATGGCAACATGTGGTCAGTGCCAAAAACATAGCTACTAAGATAATAATATACTACGTCAGTGCCTTTTACGATTAAGTTTATTCGGCAAGAATACTAATGAGGCTCTGCCAAGCTATTCGTGCCGAGCCTAGTAAACTTGATAGTAAAAGGCGCTCTGTTCTAGTATTCTATTTATCATGTAGATATCTTATCCACAATTTGTATATGGGGTACAACTTTTATCTATTAAACAGAATGTTATGCTAGATATGGACGCCACCATACTTTTTGCTTCATGGAGTTTTATGAAATCAGACACCGTTATGTACAATAAATGCTGAGGTATTCCACCTTGACATCAGATATCGTTATGTACAATAAGTGCCGAGGTATTCCACCTTGACATCAGATATCATTATGTACAATAAATTCCGAGATATTCTACCTGCTGAATAAAGCAAAATTTATTAGGTAACCCATTTATCATGTTTATAAGGCCGAAAAATGCATATCTGCATGATAGTTTTTGCCCATAATACAGTCATATATCATGACATATTATTATAATAGTAAGACATACAAAACTCAACTTTTATAATCGGTCACTTTTCAAAGAATTATATATTTTTTAATAATTCATATTTTCATTTGAAATTTTAACTGGCGTCGTTTAACAAATATCGCTGGCGATTTTTTATAAAACTTGATCTGCCTCGATTGGAATAAAACCTTGTTGATAAACTTAATAAAATATTTGTATGTGTTTTGGTGATTCCCATTTTTAGTATTAGTAAACCTGGATGACCGATTATAAAAGCTGAGTAGTGTAATGACTTTATGTGGTAAGGTAAGATTTATAAGCGTGTGATATCACTGTCACTGATTTCTGCTGACTACTGACAGACGGAACTGTTGATCGGTATTGTACATCAAAACTCGCAGTCGTCATTTTTGTATTTTTCAGACCGAAACAATAACTAAAACAGACATAAAATTGGGCCCAATTTAGTGCACCTTTTTTTATATGACATTGAAGCACATCATGATTTATATTTTGCCAGACATCCATTATTATTAACGAGGGCTCAGCGCAAAACTATTCTATCTCCTTTCTTTATTCATATATAGTTAGAATAGTTTTGCGCTGAGCCCATGCATGATAATTCTTCTAAATCATTGACAGTCCCTTTTAATAGAATATACTAAACTGTAGTGTATGTTAATAGAATATACTAAACTGTAGTGTATGTTAATAGAATATACTATACTGTAGTGTATGTTAATAGAATATACTAAACTGTAGTGTATGTTAATAGAATATACTAAACTGTAGTGTATGTTAATAGAATATACTAAACTATGTTAATAGAATATACTAAACTGTAGTGTATGTTTTACAATATACTAAACTGTAGTTCATGTTAATAGAATATACTAAACTGTAGTGTATGTTAATAGAATATACTAAACTATGTTAATAGAATATACTAAACAGTAGTGTATGTTAATAGAATATACTAAACTGTAGTGTATGTTAATAGAATATACTAAACTGTAGTGTATGTTAATAGAATATACTAAACTGTAGTGTATGTTAATAGAATATACTTAACTATGTTAATAGAATATACTAAACGGTAGTGTATGTTTTAGAATATACTAAACTGTAGTGTATGTTAATAGAATATACTAAACTGTAGTGTATGTTAATAGAATATACTAAACTATGTTAATAGAATATACTAAACTGTAGTGTATGTTTTAGAATATACTAAACTGTAGTGTATGTTAATAGAATATACTAAACTGTAGTGTATGTTAATAGAATATACTAAACTATGTTAATAGAATATACTAAACTGTAGTGTATGTTTTAGTATATACTAAACTGTAGTGTATGTTAATAGAATATACTAAACTGTAGTGTATGTTAATAGAATATACTAAACTATGTTAATAGAATATACTAAACTGTAGTGTATGTTTTAGAATATACTAAACTGTAGTGTATGTTAATAGAATATACTAAACTGTAGTGTATGTTAATAGAATATACTAAACTATGTTATTAATAGAATATACTAAACTGTAGTGTATGTTTTAGAATATACTAAACTGTAGTGTATGTTTTAGAATATACTAAACTGTAGTGTATGTTTTAGAATATACTAAACTGTAGTGTATGTTTTAGAATATACTAAACTGTAGTGTATGTTAATAGAATATACTAAACTATGTTATTGATAGAATATACTAAACTGTAGTGTATGTTTTAGAACATACTAAACTGTAGTGTATGTTTTAGAATATACTAAACTGTAGTGTATGTTTTAGAATATACTAAACTGTAGTGTATGTTTTAGAATATACTAAACTGTAGTGTATGTTAATAGAATATACTAAACTGTAGTGTATGTTTTAGCTAAGAATGCAATAAACGATGAAGGACAACTCCAAACTATCATGCTGTCAGATCCCTTATTTTCAAGTGGAAATGCATACAATTCATTACGTGGTCCGAGTATTTACTTTCATACCCCATCCAACCCCTTCTCCAAGAAGTGAAAACGGGGTTGGCCGGGGTATGAAATAAAACCTTAATTTCGGCTTAAAAAGTTTGCATATTGTAAAGTTAAAACATTTAATAGGTAATTTTAAACAGGTTATCACATTTTTCAGTAAAACATGCTGTTAAACATATTTTCTTGTTGAAATATCCGTTATAAAATCGTGCTAATATAAGCTTTCCCATCGCTTATTGGAATTAAGGTGGGACCACGTAATGTGTGAAAGTCAAGCTGAGGTTTAAGAATATGAGTTTTGATAAGAAAAGCTGTCGCAAAGTGGCCATATTTACAAGGATGTACACCTACCAATATGCACTACAGCTGCCCTCTCTATCTCGCTCAAAAACTTCTCCCTGTTAGCGTCGAGGCCCGTTAAGGGGACGACGTCAAGGCACATGCCCACATTCAGCGACTCTCGCTTGGCAGATACCAAATGCTCCAACCCCGGCCTCCATTTACCATGCAGCATCAGGCTGGGAGAAAACAGTAGATGTGTATAAGATTGGTCATCAAGAGGGAATTGTTACAATGATAATATTAAACTTGTTGCTAGAACAAAATCAGAAGAAATGAATTAATTGTTTGAGAAAACAAGAGAACATACCCAAAGGTCAAGCTATCTTTAGACTACGAATCAGAATAGTGTATGTCACGCAAATAAGCGCTGAAGACACAAGCAACCCGACCATAACTGTTTTTTTGTGTAGATTCACATCGCACTCTATCAGTTGACGTGACTACTGAGGTGTATTTATCAACGTTTATGCATAAAATATGACAGACAATAGTTTGACATGTCTAAAGTTTAAACTCTTATAACCTTATTATTTTTTGGTAGATTTTGATGATTTAAACACCAAAATGGCTGTCAATCATAGTAGAACATAACTGCTGCTTTTTAAAAAAACAAAATATTTTTCATGTTTGTGGTGATATCGCTACTTTTGTATAAAAAAAATCCCCACCTTCTCCCCACGAAATCAGAATGCAGTAAAACATTTTATAACAGCACACCCTTGGCATTTTGCATAGCGCCCGTGCGCTACTGTTAGGCTAAATATAGTAAGTAAATACAGATTTTTCTTCGGTATACAAAGAGTAAAAATACATGAATACCTATGTGGTAGTTTCGGGTCGCCAAACACGAGACATCTATCGGGGCAGCTCACTTGTCTGAACTGGGCGATGGAGTTGTGGGACGTTGTAATGTCCGTGCCAGTAGAGGTCTCTGTTGTCATTGTGGTGAACGTGTGTAAACTCAACATTCTCTCAACGGGAGAGGGGGAGGGGGCGGGCAGGCGGGGAGTCGTCGGAATGCTTCTACATGACTCGGCATTGGAGTGCCCATCTGTAAGGATACTTCTATGTTTACAAAATAATTAATTTTTCTCCCATTTCTGCTCATGTGAGATAGGCATTTTTCTTCATGTGAGATAACTCTATCTTACATGACATGTGACTTACGACGTCATGACGTTACGTCGACATCGCTTTCGCTTATTCTGGCGTTAAATCAGCAAAGTCATTGATTTTATGCCGGTAATAAACACATAATGGGAGAAAAATATCTATCATGAGTGATCCATGTGAGATAGGGAAATCTCACCCTCGGGATCAGAATTGCAACCAGGCACTCGGCAGAGCCTCGTCCCTGATTGCAATTCTAACCCCTCGGGTGAGATTTCTCTATCTCACATATGGATACTCATGATGGATTCTTATATTCCAGAGCAGGAATTTTATAATAGAAACATTTTGTCATGAAACAAAAGTATTTGCTGAGATTAACTTTGGCTCATTGTACATGTTATATAGCCTACCTTGACCTGTCTTTGTATATGGTTTAACTGTGCTACTATATATTACATAATTGTATATACTTAAAAGCAAATGTGTTAAAACAGTATCTTGCCTCTTCATGCTAAACAATGATTGTCTTTACATGGATTTTTTTATTGAGTTTTATAATTAGCGGAGTCATTTTATTGCTCAGGCATAACAAATGGATACTTTACAGTACATTCAACAGGTGTTATCAGTTGGTCTCCTTATACGCTCCATGGCGGATTGTACTGTATTTAAGCATATAATTGCATTTTTAATATAGATAGGTTTGTGATAGGTTTTTATGGTGGCATATAGTAGTCGCAATGTCAGTCAGTCCGTCCGGTCCAATCGTGTCCGGTAAATAACCCGAACAATAATGGAAATATTTTCAAATAACTTGGCACAAGTGCTAACCACAACAAGACAAGGTGTCGCACGCAAAATCCAAGTCTGTGGCTCCAAGGTCAAGGTCACACTAAGAGGTCAAAGGTCAAAAAGAAGTACTTTCGTGTTACTCTGACATTCATGGAGGGTTTTTCAAATAACCTGGCACAAGTGTTTCACCACAACAAGAGGATGTGTCACATGCAAATTCCTGGTCCGTAGCTTCAAGGTAAATGTCATACTTAGAGGTCAAAGGTAAAAAAGTACTTTCGTGTCCATATTTCGTGTCCGGTAAATAATTGGGACATTCATGGAGAGATTTTCAAATAACCTGCCACAAGTGTTCACAACAACAAGATGACATGTCACGCGCAAAATCCAGGTCAGTAGCTTCAAGGTCAACATCACTCTTGGAGGTCAAAGGTCAAAAAGAAGTCCGGTAAATAATTCTGACATTCATGCAGGGATTTTCAAATAACTTGGAAGAAGTGTTCACCACAACAAGACTATGTGTCGCGAGCAAAATCCCTGGAGGTTAGTAGCTTCAAAGTCAAGGTCACACTTAGAGGTCAGAAGATGTCATATGTCCCTGTATTTGATGTAAGTCATGTAAGTCATGTCCGGTCTATAACTCTGCCATCCGTTGAGGGATTTTTATATAACCTGGCAGAAATGTTCACCAGAACAAGATAATGTGTCGTGCACAAAAACCAGGTCTGTAGCTTCAAGGTAAAGGTCACACTCAGAGGTCAGAAGATGCCTTATGACCCTGCATTTGAATGAAGTCATATTGGTTGTGTTGGGTGTATAACTTTGTCATCTGTCACCTTCCAGTTTTGCTGAACTTTTACCTGATCTTACCATTATGCCCATGAATATTATAAACATGGTTCAAACTTTTGATGTCGTCACATTTTGAACTGTATGCAAAAACGTATCGTATATATATTTACAAACCACTTCGGTGGCATTGGTCACCGATTGTTGTTTATGTGTTTTAAAACAAATCAAAACACAGATTTTTTAAAACTTAGATAGCAATGTTTTCTATTCAAATAATTTTAATCAAATTCAATACTTTAAAGTGCATGAACTCGAGTCCCCCCATCCCAATCTCAAAAGCCTATTTCTCACCTCTAGGTGTCCTTGGAGATTTCCACTGGGAATGCTTTCTGAAGTCCTCTTCGTACATTGTCACCGCTTTTGGCAACACTCCCGGATGTGGCGGGGCCATTGGAGTCCTTGGCGGTGGTCGCGACAGCAACCGCGGGTGGGACAAATGCTTCCGATTAACTGCAGGTTCTTCTGAAGGTAAGGAACCTGTTTCATAACTACTTAATTTATTCGCGTATTTAAACATGCCACCTTTTTTGTTCTGCTGACGTTGAAATGAAAGATCATCAAGAGCTCGTAAGCGAGTCAATTCATTAGCTACGACTTTGTCCAACAGTAATAGATTTGGTAGGTATGTTATTTGAAATCTCTGGTACATATATCGATTAAGAAAATCCTGCATTCCGCTGAAAGGACAATAGTGCAAAGATTTGTCAGGAATAATAATCAGCGGACTTTCTTTAGGGAGTTTAGCCAAAATATCCTCTATCGGCGAAAATAACAAGTCGTACAGACGCCGTTCAGTTGTTTTCTCGTTTTTACATTCCTTCTCAAGCTTTGTTGTTTTGCTAGTTTTGGATTCAGCCTCTTCCTTTGCTGGCGATTCATTCTTGTTCAGAGACATGTTTTTCCTTCGCATCAGTTCAAGGTCCCTAGATTTTAGCGGCAAGGCGCGGCTCTCGCATTCGTTCTGAAGCTTTTGCCAATCACAGTTCTGATTCAACTCCCCGAGAAGGTTGTCAACCTGGAAAGGAGTGCATCATTTATAGAACAAGTTTATTTAATTGAGTTTTATGGTGCACCATTATAACAAGGTTATATGGTTCCAACAGGAATGAACATTCCACACACAGCCTCCATTTACATCCAGATAAAAACAATATATGCCGAGTTGTTGCAAATTCTGTTGCTGACATTCCATTTATGCTGGAGTCACTATCACTTTTCCTGCCACCGATCAAGGTGTCACTTGAAACAACACAGGTCTCATGTTCTTTAATGAGCATGACAATGACAAAATGAACATGAATTTGGGCGAATCTAACCCTCTACCATGACAGTCGATGGCCCTATTTTTGCATTGGAAACACCAGGAAAGTAAAACAGAAAAGAAAAATGTTTAGAGCAATTACATAGTCAGACTAAACTAAAAGGTTCTAGTATTATATATTCAGTAGATTCAACCATTGTTTTCTTTGTAACAAAAGAATTTATGCATACATGTGATATTTTCAGGACCGCAATCTGGGAGTTTAGTGATTTTTTTAAGGGAGATTCATGCAAAAATCTGGGAGTTTTTTTTGCAGGCTATTTTATACTCTAGAGCAGTATTATTTACCCAAATTCCATAAACAAATACAAAAAAATACACCTTTAAACAAGTTTCTTCATTGATTTCAGGGGAAATAATCAGAATGATAAAAACAATATTTTATTTTCATGCTTTTTTCATTTCCATTTTTATTATTAATTATTAATTTTAATAATTATTAAGTAAACATTAATAACCAAAGATTAACATGCAAGATCATCTAACACTATAACTATTTGAGCTTTATATTATGGTCTTTGACTCTGACTCTCTCAAATAAGAATCATGCATGCAAGTGTCATCTCTTGAACACAACCCTATACACTTTCACTAACTGTCCGAAACTTAGTTGAGGACTGGTGTGGCGCAGTCGGTAGCGCGGCGGATTTGTAACCGGAGGCCCCGGGTTCAATCCTCCGTGGTGCCACTGAGTTCCGTCGGTGTGTTCTTGGGCAAGACACTTTCCCTTAGCCTCGTCCTTCGGATGTGGATGTAAACCGGGCGGTCTCGTGTATCGGTCTATCCTCTGAGCACGTTACAGAACCATAGGAATCTATTCGATAATAAGAGTAGGGCCCGGATTCCTATGTATCCTTCCCCTCTCTCTGGGGCAGCTCTAAATAACCTATACTGTGTTGATGAGCCGTTAAACATCATTCAATTCAATTCCTAAACTTAGTTGCATACACTCTTTCACAGAACAAAAGCAACCAACATCAATCAAGGAACCTCCTTTTTTTTTATAAACAAAATCTTGAATCAAACATACATACAAATATCGAACAAAAGCAATGTATGTCAATCATGAAACTCCTTTTGAAGTAAAATCTTTATAAAATTCATTGATTAAATCAAACATACTCACTTCTAATTAAATGATACCGGCAATTAGTTTCAAGTCATATGGAACCTGTTTAATTACACACATCATTAAAGACTTCATAAGTATGCTGCTAATCCTTTGATAAGATCAATTAAGCCAATAAACTGTTTGCAAATAACACTTCCCACAGGCATCATCCAAATCCAGGTACACATCTGGTCACGTGACGTTCACGCGAATCGCGAGACAATACAATCAAGTTTGCTTTTAGGCAAACATATACTAAACAAAGGAAATAGAGCGATGATTTTCGAAAAATTGATTTTAGCAATTTTATGGGAGTTTTTCACACAATTCCGTGGGGCCGGGAGGAGGGTTAGAATTCCGTGAGATTTCATCTCACGCCGTGAGGTATCACATGTATGTTTATGGGAGATCTGGCCTTAAAACGTTTTCACGAATCGCGAACAGAAAAGATGGAATCAAAACATAATTTACCTGTTGATCTTGAGTTACTTATTTTGTTAATAAAGAAAGAAATGGTTGAATAAACTATTTGCATAGGCTCTTGCTTATATTCTAAATTTTATTTTATTTAATACAAGTGATGCCAAATGGAGTGCAGCATTTATTCCATAAATTCTAACTATAAACAATAACCAGCTTACGAGTTAACACTCGGAGTAATTTATCAATGTAAAATTCTTCACATACCGGTACACAGATATACTGATAGGTGGATATTTTATGCAACTTATTGAGATTTTTAATTGTTTATTGGGATGACAACAGGGTAAGAGGGAGGTTTGGTGCACCCTAGATCCTGGTTTAACCTCCCAGAGGCCTTTTTTGACACTGACCGTTCTAAGGCGGTGAATCAAGGGATTTCATTGGTTCAGAAAGTACCGGTACCTACCCTTTTTGTTCTTTCCGTTAGAGAAAACACATATTTTTTCATCTGTATTTACAGTACACAATATCGGACTTTTTTCTGCAACGTGTTCTACTCCCATCTCAGTAGCTCAGTGAATAAGGTCTTGCACAGAAGAGCTGCAGATCTCTGCACAATACGTGGACTGAATTATCTTCCATCACCTCTCAGTCGGAGGTCATTCTCCCAATATGACTTTACAATCTCATATTTAAAATACAATATATATAATATGAGATTTTTTTTAAGAAAAAGTAACAATTCACCCTCTATATAGAGGATCTTAAACGAGTTCCCATTTCATATAAGATTTATGAAACGAGTAATGAATTATTTTAATTTTAACGAGCCTTTTGGCGAGTTAAAATTAAAAATAATTCCTAACAAGTTTCATAAATCTTATATGGAATGGGAACAAGTTTAAGATCCTTTTTATCACATAACATCGCAATCAAATTAGTAAAAATTAATTCAGATGGACATAGAACCGCCACGACGTCAGACACACTTTAGCGCCAAAACGTCATAAAATATGACATAAAAAAATATCGTAACGTCGCGTCCCACACATAACATTGCGTTTAAAAGAGTTCGTGTTTTACCTCTTTACAAAATAGCAGTTTACGCTAACTTTTTAACAAACCAACAACAATATTTTGTATAACATGCATTATTTTTATAAGCTGTCACAAATAATAAGTTTATGACTCAGATCTGGGTGAATTTGTATAAAATAAATAAAATAGTTTCAGTTAATAAATTTATTACACGTGTGTAATACAATAGAATATCAAATGGGTGTTCGACACTGCTAACAAGGGACGTTAAGTGATAAAAATAATTACCAAATCCTCAAAAACATACAAATTAATAGATATGTATAGTTACTGGTATTTCTTACTGTTTCAATCATGTTTTCGTTCCCGGTCGCTTTTTTGGCGTAGAATCTGACCAGACCTTTTCCCGGTTGTAGAACCCAGAGTAGAAGGTACTCTGTTACTAGGGAGTAGTACATTACAGTACTGAAATATACAAACATTAGAACTATAAAATCCAGGAGAATTTTTTTTTAATAGAAAAAGGCGCCAAAGTTTTTGTGTCTTTTAAAATAGAATAGTACAAATAGAAACTGTAAAAGATCTAAACAAAACTATTGATTTTAAAAGGACAAACTAATAAAGTTTTCATGCGTCAAAAGTATCACCTCAATGTATTTATCCAGTATCGTTTTAATTTTCAATTTGCTTGCATATATAAGTAAATAAAATGTACATGTATATCTTTGGTGCAATATAATAATTACTTATAATTATTTGAAAATATGTCAAGATGGCCATGTGCTTCCTTAAAGTCCCCCGGCCATGTTTTGTTCCATGAACATGTTTATGTTTATTTAAATCGAAACCAACACACAACAATAGATATATTTACAAGCCACACATTGCAATATCTGTGAAAAGATAGAACAAGATTTTATTTGATGATGTAGAAAACTTTGAACATGTAAATTAATCAACAGGTAAATATACAATTCAGATTTACCTCATTTCCCCGTGCAGTCACACAGTGGTAAAAGTAGTATCTACGTCATGCAAATAATACTAATTTTTACATACAACTTAGTAGCGGTTTTAAAATATATGTTTCTCTCAGGGACTATCAATAAATGTTCACATGACATTTAAGAGTTAAATGTGTTAATTGATAATACTACAAAAAGGGTGGCCATTCATCTTTAAATCTTAAATGACTGGCCTTCAACCTACTTTCAATGGGAGAACATGTGTCTTGAGCCTCTGAAATATAAAGGGTAAAATAGCCTTTTAAAACAACTAAATAAAAAATAATTTTTTTATTTTAACCTTTTTACTTTTTTTAAAAAGCATATCGCCTAACCTAAAATGTATTCTTACCCATTCTGCTGGCTGACTATCCGGCTAATCCTCTCCACCGTCCACATATCCCAGGGTGCCGTGTGACTCTGACTCGTCAACGCGGAAGCCTGATAATTATGTGTCTGGGTCAGTGAACGCTTTCTGAAAGCTTCGGCATACTGCAGGCACTCCTCCTTGTTTCCCAGTTTGGTCAGTACCACCTGTATACCATCAAAACATTCTCTTAGCTGCGTGTGGTATTCGTCCGGACAATGGCTGTCTTCGGCAGTATGCTCGCGGATTTTTGACTCAAAATACGGAATGAGCTGCTGGAAATATTTAAGAGCTTTTTCCAGCTCTAGTAACTGAGTTGACATTTGGGATATACAGGCTATGTTGTAGTGACTCAGCGTTTCTATTTCAGGAAACTCAAAATCTTCTGCTAACTCCGAAGCTTGTTCGTACAAATACAAGCTATTCTGAAATTTCTTTAGAGCACGATATGCATGTCCGAGTTTACACAACCCCGCTGCCCTGCTCCTATAATCGGTCCGTAAACAACAGTTGATCATATCCTCATATGAACTTATCGCAGAATCGAAGTCACCCTTTAACATCAAAGTATCGCCTAACATCTCATGAGCGATTATCTTCATTCGCTTGTCATCAAATCTCGACGCCATAACAACATATTGTTCATGGTAGGTCGTCGAGAGTTTCCAGTTTCTCAACGACGCATACACGCTGCCCAGACATCCATACACCTGCGCCATGCCTTTTTTATCCCCATTCTTCTTACACTCCTGTAAGTATTTGTTGTAATTGTTTATTGCTTCATTGTAGTTCCCCAAAATCTCATTCAGCATACCGGTGTTGTGGTACGACTCCGCCTTCAGTTTTCCTTGAAAGTTGTACTTCTCGATATAATACACATATTTTTTAGCATGCTTTATCGCCGAGTGCATGTCACTGATCGCCTTGTAGGCGATACTCAGATTCAGATGGAGGCCACATTGCAGCTCTTTAGTCCAGAAGTCCGGTAAGGTATCCTCACTCCCCGTCTCCACAATAAGCTCCGCTTCCAGATGCAATAACTTCTCGTAATAAATTATTGCTTGATGCGTATCGTGATTTTCCAGATATAATGTCGCGATATTCACTAAAGCTTTGGTCTGGTAAATCTGATCATGTGTTGCGATGGCTGTTTGTAAACATTCCTGGTATAGGCCGATTGCTTTGTCTGTGTGCTTGAGTGCAGAGTGGGCATTGGCTGAGGTCAACAGGATTCGCATCGTAATTCCTTTCTGATTGGTCTGGAACTTCTGGGCAGCATCGAGGATCTTGATACAGATTTTGTATTTCTTAGCCTGGAACAAACACACTCCCACCTCACTCAGCTTCTTGTACGAGTCCATCTCTGAAATGTTTATAAAAGTATTTTTATTACACTGATAACGAAACAATGTACACAATGTATACACATTAAACGGACACATAACAACCTTGGTTTTTGTAAAACTTGTGGTGTCTTACTTCTATCTACATAGATTACATTTATTCAATCATTAATATTAAATACTGTATCGTTTCGTTGGTACCGGTACCATACCGTTTCATTTTTTATCCTACCCCAATTAACTTTGATTCAGATAATACTCAAATTGTGAAAATAATTATAAGAATAGTATAAAGCAAATTGTTTTTGTATAATACTCACTGTTGATTATATTTCCCCAATAATATATTCAAACCTATGATAGAATAACGAAGAAAAATGGAATCAAAATTGTATTTAAATATATATGCTATCAGGTTTCAAGTCAAAATGATACTGGATTAATAAATCGAAAGGCTGATTTTAATGCATGATAAAAACTTCAAGATTGCCGTGTGTCCCTTTAATTTTGCTGTTCTGGATGATGGAGCGTTAACATGGTCCTGATGTAAGAGAAAAACAGAGAATCAGCGGGAAACAAGATGCTCGAGTGGGTAATCACCCTGCACAATGGTAAGATGAGGAACTGAACTGAGGTTATGTTGGTGAGAAGCCTGTGCTTACTGGACACCAGAATGACTAAAGATTTATAATGAATAGAGTTTATAGTGCTATATGTGTAGGATGTATTCATAAAGTAGTTTGATTTGATATAAATAAAGGACTATTTTACAGCACAATAATATTAAACAACTATGGTAGGTATTTTAAGGCCTTAATGCGAAAAACTGTGCAAAAATGCCGATAACTGTTTTAGAATACCGTATTTACCATATGTTTTGGGACGGGATAAAACAGTTAAATAATTACTGTCCTTTGACGTTGTCAGCTTTTACCCTGGTCAGGTTCAGCAATTATAAGGTGCATGATTAAGATCTATTTATAGACACATACCATGTACATTGTAAAAGTATAAAAAATTCAGACCCAACCAAATCAAATACCATAAAAAATGTTAAATAACAATAACTTGTCTTGAGAAAAATCACTGAGGAGAGAGAATTTATCTGTTCTATTGACCTGCCCTGTAAATAAAATTCAATTCCAGCACAGCAAAACAGTGTCCAGAAAGTGCTGTCAGCAGTGTACTAAGTCTTGCTTTCTACCACTGCAACCCGACTTTGATTCCCTATCTCGGAATTGTGACAGTGTACGGCGGTCGCACGCTGGGACAAGTTCTCTGGTTTCCTCCCACATCAAGACAATGAAACACAGTCATCTGCATCATTGAGAGTGATTGGTATTCAAGCTGTGTAGTTTGTTTCATAATTGATATATAAAATAAATGAATGTTATACTTTATTCCAATATTCCATCTGTAGACAACTTATTCATGCCAATCCTATGCAGACCATGTTCTAACAGTGTTTTTTTCTTATATAAGTATAAGAGGTACAAAACGGTACCATTCCCAATGGCAACAAGTATGTTATATTCCAAATTTCCAAATTGGAGAGAAAATATTCCCAGTCCAATCCAAAAAAAAAGATTTTTTTTTTAATAATTTGAGTGAAATTTTAAACAGAAGAAGGGGGGAAAATATATCGTTTTAGGTGAGGGTAATGAAATACTACAAGAGAATGTATAATGGTAATGTGTTTGCAAAGTATTTAAACATACAATATTTGTTTTTGTTTGATAGTGAAATATTCACAATTTAAGTTAAAACAACGCAAATTTTCCCAATTGAATGAGTACCAATACCATTCCCAAACGGGTGGAAAAAATGCCTTAGTCCATAATTAAGGTAGCCATAATTATTTACCATTGCTCCCCATGACTTTAGGTTAACTAGAACTATCACTGAAGGTGATTAATACCCCCGCTCTGTTATTCTAAGTCAAACAAAGGGCCATAGTTCTGTAATAAGGTCATCAGTTGTTTTGAGTATATGAAGTTTGGGAACAAGCCATTCAAAACTGCTTGAGAAATGCTAGTAATAAAAATGTGTTACGCGATATATCTGCGACGGGACAAAAATGTGTTACGTGACGTGGCACGAAGGGACGTTACACAGACAGTGTGACTCCTACATATAGCCAGTGTTTCATTATGAATTCAGCCTGAATGAGTTCCTAGAACTCACATAAATTAGAACAATGAGTCCCAATGAAAATTAATGGGTTTCGTGACGGTGTTGACAACCGTTTGTCGAAAGATCAAAACAGAAATTAAAAGGACTAGAATATAGGCTAGGTCAATTGATTTTGGTTTTCCTTATTTTAAATGTTAATTTTTCTCCTTTAGATTAAGTTACCGTGAAGAATAACCTATTTTAGATTTTTTTTCAATTCAGCTTTCAGATTTCAAATGATGCATCGGATGCATGGAATGCACATATTTTGAAATGATGGGTCCTCAGAAAAAAGTGTGAGTCAGGGACTCGGGATGCGCAGCAAAATGAAACACTGAATTAGCTCCCACTTCACTTTGTGAAACCGGGGTAATAACAAGTATCCTACCTTGGAGAGATTGCCTCATCTCCTCCGATATGTTACAGAACTGTGCAGCAACATCCGCGATGAGATCCGTCAGATCGTCCGAGTCGTCTGGGTTAAGTTCGAGGGACACGAGAAACGCTGTCAGCGCCTCCTTGAACTGATGCAGGTGCTTCAACGATAAGCCTTGTACTTTGTAGGCCTGTTATACAATAAACAAATGTTCAGCTATATAATGTGTATTATTCATGTTATTAATTAATTATAAATAAAACATGTAGTAAAAAAGCAAAATATTCAATATCAACAAAAAAACTGTACCGGCAACTATTCATTGGGAATAACAATTCATGGGGCAAGTTAAAAAAAATCAGGGCAAGTGACTTTTTAGTCAGGGCAAGTGGACTTTTGAAATCTACTTGCCCTGCCTGGGCTATTCCTCAATTTTAATTTTCTTGGAGCCCTTTATATGGTTTAAGACTTTTTGCTAAACAACGATTTATCTGCAAACTCAAGGGCAAAGATATGTAGGATACAATCTTATCATATTTACGAATTACAGTATTATTTCAGTTTTTTTCACAACTTTTCTGATGCTTTTGCTGTTTTTATACCAGTTATTCAGTCATTTTCCCAAGGACAAAAAAAAATTCTCCTCGATTTTGAGACAAAAGTTCCCAAACGAAAGAAAAAAATAGTTTGTTTTTTTCAAAAAGTAGCAAAAGTGTGGCAAGTACTTAGTAAGGAATGCTATTAAAATGCCTCTGTTGACCTTGGTTTATTGTAAACAGTATTAAAGATACAATTATAAAATAAAGATTTCTCTGCATATTTCCCCCCAATTTTATCATGAAAAACAGCAATAAAATTCCTAATTGTGACGGTATGGGTTATGTTCCCAAAGTATAGAAAAACACATCCACTGGTTTGTATATATCTAGTTTACATCTACTGAGAAAACAATATTAATTATAGTGGGACCTTATTTGTTGTTTTTTTTGCTCTTACATATTCAACTCCGAAGGCTGAATGTTGAAATCTCACCGGGTGCCTGCATAATTTGAACAATTCTATCGGCGTAGCTACTTGAGGCCAATTAGGCCTATACATCAATTTGAAAAATCAAGAAAATATAAAGTCCAAAAATGCAATAAAATCTGAAGCCAGAAGGGGTGAAGGGTTAAGGGTCAACATTTGTTGCTTATTTCCTTTTACAGTGTGGGTAATTCAACTTTGTCAATGGTTAATTCTCAGTTTTGTCGAGAATTTATTTCTTCAAATACCACACAAGTGCTCTGTCAGATATATGCCAAACAGACAGCTGTTTTTAAAGAAAAGGAAGGGGAGTGGGTGGGGGATGCATTGCCCCGGACCACGCTAGTTTATCGGGCCTATATATGCATTTCAAGTCAGCTACACCCCTGAATTCCAACATAAAAAAATAGCATATCTAAAGTAAATACTTGGTCTCGCTATTTTTTCAACCACTGACCTTAAAGTTTTCAGGATCCTGATTGATGAGCAGCTCCGTGTCTCTCTGTGCACTGATGTAGTCCCCCATCTCTATGCAGGCGGTGGCCCGAGCAATCAGAACGTCCGCGTTCTGCTCGTCTATCTCCAGTGCCTCGTTATAGTGCCTGATGGCCCCCGAGAAGTCCTTCACCTTCAGTGCTTTATCGCCCTGCTCCCGTAGAGACTTCATCTAAATGAACGTTTGTTTGTATGTAATCATAGCCCGAATTAATATAAATTTACTAGTTTTTCACCTTTGGGCGAGTGCAAATTTCGACTGCTGTTATGGTGCTGCCACAATGGACATAATATTACATGCTGTAGACACATGGAACGAAACTCCACCCAAACACATTATAATGACACAGTGCCGACCAGTCTTATAACTACCTTCATGAGATTTGCTTCAGAGGGAGCGGAGTTACGGTGCAGACAAGGTTTTTCATTATCGGTTCCCGGTGACTTTGACCTGCTAAAGAGGTCATCCTCTCACCACATGCAGTTCACCTCTGAAGTTTCATGAGATTTGCCTCAGAGGGAAAGGAGTTATGGAGCGGACAAGGTTTTTCATTACCGGGTGCTGGTGACCTTGACCGTTGACCTACTGACCTCAAAATCAATAGGGTTCATTCTCTCACCACAACCAGTTCACCTATGAAGTTTCATGAGATTTGCTTCAGGGGGAGAGGAATGGACAATGTTGAGTCTATCGACAGACAGACGGACAGGGTGAAACCAGTATACCCTCCTAAACTTCGTTTAGCAGGGGTATAACAATACATATGACCAAGAAATTAAAGTTATCAGAAGAAGTTAACTGAGGTTAACTTACCTAACCAAACTGATGTTTAGGGTAAATAACGCAAAACCTAACCAAACTGATGTTGAGGGTAAATAACAGAAAACATGACCTTGACCTTGGTATTGTTGTCGTTCAGCGATGTCCACGAATGCCAAGATCAAAGACATAAAGTGAGGCAAACACATAAAGTTAACTGAGGTTAAGTTACCTAACCAAGGTTAAGTTTGGGGAAAATAATGCCAAATATGAAATTGACCTTGGCATTTTTTGTCATTCAGCGATGTCCACCAATGCCAATACTACATATGACCAAGTATCAAAGACATAAAGTGAGGCAATCCCATAAAGTTAATTGAGATTTAGTTTGGGGAAAATAGCAAAATATGACCTTGACCTTGGTATTTTTTGTCATTCAGTGAGGTCCACCAATGCCAACAATACATATGACCAATTATCAAAAAAAGAAAATGAGTCAATCACATACAGTAAACTGAGGTTAAATCACATAACCAAGGTTAAGTTTTGGGAAAATAACGCAAAATATGATCTTGACCTTGCTAATTTTGGCATTAGGTGATGTCCCTTGACCCAACAAAGCATCTGACAAAGTTTCAGAAAAATTCGAGCAGTGGTTGTTAAAATATAGTTGATTTAAAATGTGTCCGGCGCCGCCGGAAAAGTGACTGCTAAGTCTCACTACCCACTATCGTGGGCGAGACAATAAAACTAAAAGTGTGATAGACAGGACAGTTGAGAGTGAAATCGATAAAAAGGTGATAGTGTTAATTTACAGGGGAGTTGATAGTAAAGCAGGGTAAAAAAAGTGTTCATCTATGACATGACATGATTGACAAAACTCAATGCCACCTTGAACTGATTCAAGGTTGGCACTATAACTATAGGTGCTGGCAGTTTATTCCACTGGACAACAGCCATTGTGAAAAATTAATATTTGTAAAAAATTACATTTGTACGTATATGTGTTAGGGCGAGGGGATGGATATATGAGAGTTGTTTGTAGGGGTTACTGAAAGTATGTGGGCATTGAGATGACCCATGAAATATTTTATACATAAGATTAATCTAGCATCAGCCCTCCTCTGCTCCAGAGTATGCCATCCAAGTTTTCCTGCATGGTAGTTAGACTTTTTTTGGGGGGGCTTTATAGGTTCTGAAGCAGTTGACGGTTACAACTTTATAAAGGTTAATAAAACAAATATTTCGGTTCAGATAGGTTAATAAATATATTGATAATCGGTTTGTATGCTTGAAATGTTAATCCAATGATTACTTACATAGATATATTGATTTAAAACAAAGAGGGTAGTTCCTCTCCATTGCGGGAGAGGAGATCACCGTGTTTTTACTATAGGAGTTCCTCTGACCGTACACAGCCAGATGAAATATCAAAAATCATAAAAAGGGCTAGTAAGGTCAGAGAAGGCTCGGATTTGTAGAGTAGTTGTGTGTTGTTCATCAAATGGCAATGGACCATTTTGATATGACTGATGGGTGTTATGTTGTGTGTGAGGGCTCCTTACTGTGGATGCATACTCGAGCTGAGGTCTTACCAATGTCTTGTACATGTATGCTGCCTCACCCTTTTTAGGCTTTTAAAATGTTGGCTGGACTTTGTCTTTGCACGAGACCAGTGTATTTGTGTTTACTAAAAAAATACACACTACATGTATATAAATTATACCTCAACAAATTCCTCTGCTTCACTGATAGGCTCACTGCCCTCCACCAGACTGGGCAGACTAAAGCTGTGCGTCAGAGACTGAGTGTATCCCCCAGCCCTCTCCATCCTGGACCACTAACTGACCCTTTCGGGCTCTCAGCTTTTGGTAGTGATCACTGCAAATGTAAGCTTTAAAATCAACACAAATCATTACCTTTATCACTGATAATCTAAAGAGTTATACCATTTGTTAGCAATGCAATTCTTAATACAAGCATTTTGGCCTTTACCCCACCCACTAAGATTCGCAGTGTAAGGTGGATTATTCAGAACCCGATTGATAAAATTTCTTCTAAAGCAATAATTTGACAACTACAAAGATGTATGCAAAGATTGAAACTGTATTAAATTATATATACTGAATACCTCTTAATTACTTCCTTTAGTAGTAAACATCCTGTTTAAATTGCAAAAATATCCATTTCCTTCGTATCCAAACAAACATTTAATATCGTACTTACTTCACGCGTCGCAATATTTTTATCAGCGAGTACGACGTTTCGTACCCGAAAACAGACCGACTTGACCTATTAGTAAGTCCAGGGTCTATCTGATCACAGACCTTATAAACATTTCTGAAAGTGTCCTGAGACTGTATAAAATTATATATACCTGATATATCTATCTGTGTATACTGCTATACTCCCCTCGCGTATAGCAGTACGCTATACGAGAGGGGAGTATAGCAATATTTCGCGGGGAGTATAGCAGTATACAAAGATAGATAGAGACGAAAATTTAAAATAGAGCCGTGATCATACTTATACAAATATAGCAGTACATAATTCTTATATTAAACCTTTTTTATATGAGAATAATATTAGTATGATATCAGAATCATATAAAAGTTTATATGTATTTATATCAAAATCTATAAGAATACCTCCAATCCATGGTGCCGTTCTGGCAACGACGCAGACGGTGTAGCTACGGAAATTACATTTAACAAACGTTACGGAAATGACCTTAACATTTACCCATACATAATTTCTGCACAAAAAAGAAACTCATAAAACAACTGTTATATATGTTACACATTTTGCCACACCCGAGAGAAGAATTATAGTCAAACGCCCCCTAAACAAAATGTCCCCAAATTGGTCAAAACGTCCCCTTTTTTTTTGGTCAAAATGTCAGACCCTATTAATTTTATAGTCAAAACGTTCCCTAGTCAAAACGTTTAAAGGCTTCCGGATGAACTCGCAGGCCTGCCAAAACCTTTTAACACAAAATCCTGAATTTTTTAAAATCTACGATTTAAAGCGCGCGAAGAACATTTTTAAATGAAATTTTGGAGCGCTCGACTTGATTCCTGCAATACTTTTTTTAAAGTGCACATTTAAATTTATGCAATTAATACAAATTGATGCATTCTTGGATAGTTATAGAAAATAATAAATTAGCATAGTATTTCGATTAGAAAGATTTTAATTTCTACCAGGTTTTTTTTTTTTGTGTTTTTTTTTATGGAAGTGCACTTACTTTTTTAAACAGATCTTAATGCAAAAACAATGTCTTTATAACACTAATACAAACTATAATCATCGTACACAGCAGCAGATGTTATAGTGTTACCACACACAACTAGTTGCTATTTCCTCACACTTGCGATTTCAGTTAGCTTGACCAATTAAAGAAGTCACAGATATACTGCTGTTATTGCACATTTCGTTAAGTTACTGAGGGAACTGAATACCCTTAAGTGTTAATTGTATATTCAGTCAGTGCTTTACACGGAAGGCCCTGTTGACTTGGCTCTTGTAAATACTCCTCTGACTAGGGAGCGTTAACAGGACCAGTTCAGGAACTAGCTGATAAACTGTGAAAATATAGCTGTTAAATCATGAACATTGTGTTTTGATGAAAAATCCGGAGATCTTACACTTAAATCCGGAGATCCGGAGAGCGACTAAAAAATCCGGAGATTTGGCAGGCCTGAACTCATACTTAAGTCAGCTAGTACTCATTTTGGTTACACATTTTGGTTCAACTCGTACTCATCGATCATAAAAGAAACTCGTAGATCTATCTACTCAGTTATTATTATTACTATTATTTTTATTTGTTATAATGAATTATGTCAAAATATTTAGTTTATACAATTTATCAAAAATATATTTGTTCGTGTTTTTGTTTTAGGCATGTAATGATATCGCTTCCTTTCTTCTGGAGGTTGAGGTGCACAGTACCAGGAAAAGTGCGTGATGGGCATATTATATAACCTTGCATGTGTTGAAAATGACGTAAACAAACAAATCTTCTGTGTATTATAACAAATATCTTCAAAGAACCTAATTGTTATTGTGTATTAAAGACATTTATGTATTGAAAATAATAATTGTAATCTATCTATCTTCCATTTAATCAAAGCCCTGCTGGGGACCTAGAATTGCGCGCGTCACCGACGAGAATATTAGTCAGAGCATAAAAGATAAAAGAATACAGTGAGATAATGTACAGTGTGTGTTAAAAAGATAAAAACAGGGCAGGTTTCTAAGGGGAGACGTGTTCAACCTGGCTAATAGCCTGGCTGAACTGGGGCAAAGGTATAGTGCCACTATGCTAGAGGGCAGTGAATTCCAGTGGACAACAGTCCGCGTTATAGTAATCCGTGGCTGTCTGGATCTGGTGGTAAGCCATTGGATCGACTGGTCTTCCGGGGGGGATTGCTACAAGATGATGTGTGATATTATAAAACATGACCAGTCTTTGGTCAATGCGACGAAGGTCAATGCGTCTCCATTGCAATGCAGTCAACATGTCTGTGACACTAGAGGTGCGGGTACAGTCGCGTTTTGCCCAGCGAGCAGCCCGTCTCTGAACAGATTATATCTGACTGATACCTGATTCAGTGTACGTTGACCAGCTAGGGAAGCAGTACTCAAGCTAGGGCCTGACCAGTGTCTTGTATGCAGTTGATTTGAGTTTTCTGAATGAACTTTAATATTTCATCTGAGAAAGCCTAGGGTTTGGTTTGCATTTTTAGTGATTGAATCAATATGTTTATTCCAGGATAGGACATTTGATACTTCAACTCCCAGATATTTGGCTGATGAGACTGATTCTAGTTCTGTATTATGAAGAAAGTAACGGGTGGTTATTACATTTTTGCGTTTAGTTATGTGTTTAGGCATATAGAAGGGTTGAATTTCATGTCCCATTTGGTTTCCCAATTTTCGAGCTGTTCTAGGTCATGTTGACGATACTTGGAGTGGGAAGCAATTGAGAGAGAGATATATGGCGGTATCATCTGCTATTAAAGAGGCGGACTTTAGAGGAAGTTACATGCTCAGTTAGATCATTTATGTAGATTGGGAATAATAGGGGTCCCAGTATAAAGTCCTGAGGGACTCTGGAAGGAACAGGAATAGGATCTGACTGGGAGCCGTAGAAATGGAGTTTATAGAGGAGCAGTTCATGTTTTACGATGTCGAAGGCTTTACTAAAGTCTAAAAGAATGAGGTCAATCTGACTCTTGAGATTTAGTGCTTTTAGCAGGTCATCAACAAGCATAATACGTTGTGTTTGGCAGGATCTTTTTCCCCCTGAAACCATGCTGGAGTTCATAAAAGAGATTTGAATTATTGAAATGTTTAGTGATACTGGAAGAGACAATAATAGACAAATTGAATGTGCTCAAGAATCTTGCACAGAATACAGGTTAGAGAAATGGGGCGATGGTTCGCAGGATCAGTTTTGGGGGCCTTCTTAAAGACAGGGGCAACATTTGCCATCCTCCATAATCTGGAATAATGCCGGTCCCGAGAGATTTACTTAAGAGAATCTGCAATATAGGAATGATTTCCTTGCTAAGATTCTTAAGAATGTGGGTCTGATCTGGTCTGGACCAGCTGCCTTATGCTGTTCTAGAGCTTGTACTCGAGTTGAGGATTTTAATATTTGTAATCTTTGTATAACTAAAAAGTTACTCAATCAGGGTTACCGTTACCACAAACTTCGTAAAACCTTTGCAAAATTTTATTATCGTAACCCTGATCTTCTTTCCAAATATAAAAGTAATTTAAGGACTCTTCTGCGACAAGGACTATCACAACCTGACTTCTATGGTGATGTGATTTATAAACTTCGTAAGATTCTTGGTCATGATCACGTTCATACTATCTTTGTTAAACTTGTTAAAAAGTTTATCAAAAGAGGTTATGACCCTATCATTTTGCAACGTACTGCATGCTTGGTGGTGGACCCTTTTACAATTCGCCACTATGCTTTCCTCTTTAATTGACGATGACCGGACAGGCTGTGGACCCTATGATGACGCCTACCTAAAGCCCATTGGGACGGCGGCGTTTGATGTTTGTCCATGATCTTTCTTGTCGTGCCCTTAATGGTTTATTCTCTTACTGCTCTGGCTTCTGCCAAGTCATTGAGTACCTTCATTGTGGCTTTCTAGGCTATTGTTTTTAGCTCTACTGGCCAAAGGCCAGCAGAGCTTATGGGATGATGTGTTGTCCGTCTTCCGTCGTCCGTCGTCTGTCGTCCGGCGTCTGTCCGTTAACTTTTACCTCGTTAAGACGATAGGGCCTTTGTTTTTCATCCGACCTTTACCAAACTTTAACAGATTGTTAATATCAATGAAAGCTTGGACAAGTTCGAAAACCAGCCAGATCGGACCAGTGACAGCAGAGTTATGGCCCTTGCTTTAGTTAAAAATGCTATATTTTGCCTCGTTAAGACGATAGGGCCTTCATTTTTCATCCGATATTTACCAAACTTTAACAGATTGTTAATATCAATGAAAGCACGAACAAGTTTGAAAACCAGCCAGATCGGACCAGGAACATTAGAGTAATGTGCCCTTGAATTATTGAAAAATGCTATATTTTGCCTCGTTAAGACGATAGGGCCTTTATTTTTTATCCGATCTTTAGCAGACTTTATCAGATTGTTAATATCGATGAAAGCTCGAACAAATTCCGAAAACCAGAAAATCAGATAGATAAGACCAGTAACAGCGGAGTTATGGTCCTTGATTGAGGTACAAATGCTATATTTTGCCTCGTTAAGACTATAGGACCTTCATTTTTCATCCGATCTTTACCAAACTTTAACAGATTGTTAATATCAATGCAAACTCGGATAAGTTCGAAAACCAGCCAGATCGGACAAGTAACAGCAGAGTTATGGCCCTTGATTTAGTTAAAAATGCTATATCTTGCCTCGTTAAGACGATGGGGCCTTCATTTTTCATCCAGTCTTTACCAAACTTTATCAGATTGTTAATATCAATGATAGCTCGGACAAGTTCGAAAACCAGCCATATCGGACTAGTAACAGCGGAGTTATGGCCCTTGATTTAGTTAAAAATGCTATATTTTGCCTCGTTAAGACCATAGGGGCTTCATTGTTCATCCGATCTTTACCAATCTGTATCAAATTGTTAATGTCGTTGAAAGCTCAGACAAGTTCGAAAACCATTCATATCGGACCAGTAACAGCGGAGTTATGGCCCTTGATTTAGTTCAAAATGCTATAGTTGCCTTGTTAAGACGATAGGGCATTCATTTGTCATCTGATCTTTACCAAACTTTATCAGATTGTTAATGGCGATGAAAGCTCGGTCAAGTTCGAAAACCAGCCAGATCAAACCAGTATCAGCGGAGTTATGGCCCTTGATTTAGTTAAAAAGGCTATATTTTGCCTCGTTAAGACGATAGGGTCTTCATTTTCATCCGATCTCTACCAAACGTTACCAGATTGTTAATATCAATGAAAGCTTGGACAAGTTCGAAAACCAGCCAGATCGGACCAGCAACAGCGGAGTTATGGCCCTTGATTTAGTTAAAGATGCTATATTACGATAGGGCCTTTGTTTTTCGTCCGATCTTTACCAAACTTTACCAGATTGTTAATATAAATGAAAGCTCGGACAAATTCGAAAACTGACCAGATCGGACCAGTACAGCGGAGTTATGGCCCTTGATTTATTTAAATATGCTATATTTTGCCTGGTTAATACGATAGGGCTTTCATTTTTTATCCGATCTTTACCAAACTTTACCAGATTGTTACTATCAATGAAAGCTCCAAAAAAATCAATACCAGCAAGATTGGACCATTTACACCGGAGTTATGGCCCTTGATTTTCTAAAATATGCTATATTTTGGCCTCATTAAGAAGAAAGGGCCTTCATTTGGCCAGATTTCAGTGAAACTTTTCAAGAATGATCAGTACCAAGCCTAGTTGTACATGTCGTCATCGTGTTCTGGTTGAATGATTTTGGCGGAGTTATGTCCCTTTAAAGGTTTTAATACACAAACTTTGTCTGGACTAGTCCTCCTGAACGTCTCCTCACATTTCAACCAAACTTTACAGGGATGATCAGCACCAAGCATAGTTGTGCATATCTTCGTCGCGTTCCTGTTAACAGATGTTTGGTGGAGTTATGGCCCTTTAAAGGTTTCTGATACACAAACATTTTCCGGGCTAGTTCTCCTGAACCCCTGTCTGGATTTTAACGAAACTTGTCAAGGATGATCAGTATCGGGTCTAGTTGTGCAAATCATTGCCGTGTTCTGGTTGAATGATATTTGGCAGAGTTATGGACTTTAAAGGTTTTAATACACAAACTTTGTCTGGACTAGTTCTCCTGAACGCCTCCACACATTTCAACGAAACTTTACAGGGATGATCAGCAGCAAGCATAGTTGTGCATATCATCGTGGCATTCCGGTTAACAGATTTTTGATGGAGTTGTGGCCCTTTAAAGGTTTTTGATGCACAAATATTTTCCAGGCTAGTTCTCATGAACCCCTGACTAGATTTTAACGAAACTTGAAAAGGATGATCAGTATCAAGCCTAGTTGTGCATATCGTCGCCATATTCGGGTTGAATGATTTTTGGCAGAGTTATGGCCCTTTAAAGGTTTTAATAGCCAAACGTTGTCCAGATTAGTCTCTTCTGAACTCCTTGCTGCATTTCAACGAATCTTGATGGGGATGATCAGTACCAAGCCTAGTTGCACCTGTCCTTGCCGTGTTTTGGTTGAATCAATTTTGGCAGAGTTCTGACCCCTTAAATGTTTTAATACACTTACTTTGTACAGACTAGTTCTCCTGAACCTCTGGCTGGATTTCAGCGGAACTTGTCGGGGACAATCAGTACCAAGCCTAGTTGCGTATATCTTCACCATGTTCTGGTTGAACGATATTTGAAAGAGTTATGGCCCCTTATACATAAACTTTATCTAGAGTCAGTAGAGCGCCCACAGGCCCTCTTGGGCCTCTTGTTTTGTATTATATTTACACGAGCATATTTGTCTTTTACCTATATTGCCTATTGATGCTGCCTTGTTGGTTAGAGATTAGATCATGGCGGGGATTTCTTTATTTACACTGTCCTGTTTTAATGGGATGACAGTAGGGTAAATGTGAGGTTTGGTGCACCCTAGAACCGTTTAAACCCCCAGTGGCCTACTTTGCCACTGACCGTTCCAAGGCGGTAGCCCTATTGTCAACCCTTTTGTGTTTGTGATGTCCTTTGCATTTATTATTGCTTGTGCCTTCTTGTTTGTCTGTTTGCGTGTTTGTTTCTGTGTTTTGTGGTTGACTGTCCTCCTTGAATGCTACTTTCCCTGTCCGATCTTTTTATATTTCTTTTTAGCCATGGATATCTGAATATCGGGCATTTTTGTGTTTGGTCTATGTGCTGCCTGGGCCTCTGCTCCACCAGCATTAGATACCTGAATATCGGTCGTTTTGGCATTGTGTTTGGGCCTCCGCACCTGCATCGGTACTATCTTGGATTTTCATCTCACAGAGAGATTTAAGAGACACTGGGGACTTCGAGGTAAAAACTGATTGAAATCGCTCATTTAAAACTTGAGCGTTGTCCGAGTCTTCTTGATATGATTTGTTACACTTTAAATTTGTAATAATTCTATTCCAGTAGAGTATTGTCTTGAATGTTTTAAGAGTGTATACAATTTCTTATTGTTTGGTATACCGTGTTTTTATGCTGTTTCTATGTCAATGTTTACATTTAAGTAGTTTTGATATGCTATTTTTGTGTTTACGACAGAGATGTTTCAAATCAAAATAGCGCTTTTTGTTGCTACTATGTCCTGTTCTCTTGTAAGTTTTTGTATTCTTTGTCACGTTTCCTGTATAGTCGTTTCAAGCCTACTTTAATCCAAGGTAATTTGTTTTTTGTTGATGCCGTTTTAGTTGGGATGAATTGTTTTGAAGCCATGTTCATGTTTTCATGGAAAAACTGCCATAATTGGTCAACAGAGCAACGGTCATACATTTCAGATTCAAGCATATGGAAGCCAGTCATGTGAGCTTTGAAACCATCCCAGTCCGTTCTTTTAAACAGGGATATCTGACGTGCTTTTGTGGTTTCGTGGTTTCATACGAGCTGATATGTTAGTGTCAATAAGGACAGCGTCGTGGTCACTAATGCCAGGCATAACACTGGCCTTATTTACTACTGTGGAATTACAGGTGAGGAATATGTCTAGAATATGATTTTCTCGTGTAGGGTCTTGGACTAGAATATGATTTTCTCGTGTAGTGTTTTGGACTACCTGTGTCAGATTATTGTCAAACACGATATCAATGAACTCTCTATAATATGGAGATTTGCAACCAATTCCCGGGATCATATCGGGCCAATTCATTTTCGGAATGTTGAAATCGCCACCAATCCAAATAGATGCATTAGAATTTGTAGCCAATTCGATTTTTTAACTCGGGAAGAATGTCAGGATCATGCTCCTTGGGCTTGTAGTATGCCCCTATCAAAAGAGCCTTACAACCAGAAATACTAATTTTAACCCATATATTCTCAGTCAGTGCGGAGATCATTCGCTTCCTGTGCAATAATGCAATTCTTGACTGCAATAAATACTTCACCACCAGTCTGTTTTTGTCTATCCCGCCTGAAGGGTGTATAACAAAGTCTGGGTCGAAAATCTCATTATCATAATGTTTTGCTTTGAGCCAGGACTCTGTGCCAATGATTACATCCGGTTTTGTTGACATGATACGATTTTCGTATTCAAGTTGTTTGTCAATAATTGATCTACAGTTGACAACAAGAACTTTAAGTGATCTTTTGATTTTGTTTTTACCGTTTTGTTTGTTTTGTTTACTTCCTTGTTTGGTTTTATTTGATTGTTTTGGGGTGGTGACGTGATAGGTTGGTTTGAGGTTGTGGCTTTTGGGCTGAGTAGGTCTGAGGTATTTGCTAAATTGTTGTATATGTTTGATGTTTTAAAGGAGTCTAGGCTTGCAAAGGAAGATGAGGTGATATTGATGTTGTCACATGTGAGACATTTCCAGACCCCAATCTTAGAGTCGTTCCCCAGCCTGTCGTACATACTGTCAGAAATGTTCTGGCAGTCTTGCATGATACCATATGTAGCAGAACTCGCATTCAACGCCTTTACAAGTCCATGTGAATGGCTGCTCACAGCTGCCACAGAGGAATACCGTTGAGGTGTTTAAAGGTAAAGCGGCAATATCGCTTTTTAAAAACTGATTGACCACTTAAAGTTATTTTGCATAATAATGTTTCCTAGGATAACCAGCTAATTAGAGCATTTTCAGCTTGATTCCATTTAAAATCTCAGTATGGTGAATTTCAAATTTTAGACCAAAACACCAGACCCCACGCGACAATCTTTGATTGGTATGACGGTTTTTTAATGATCTGGAGTAATATATTTTCAATTTAAATACTATGAAAAAACCCTTCCTTATACACGCGTTTAAAAAAAAAGAAGCTAAAAAATATATCCCATCAAATCAGATTTTACGAAGTACTGATTAACTATTAACGCTTTAATTATAAAACTAGCATATTTATTAAGGTAAAACATATATCATTATGTACAATAACTACCTTCTTTGTTTTAAAATATTATGGCAGGTTTTGGCAGTATATTTTAATAATTAGTCAAAACGTCCCCCTTTAAAAATATATTTAACCAATTTAATTATAACGGAAAATCAATAAATAAATACATTCATTATTTGTCAATCAAAAAGGATTTAGTAACCTTAAACACGTACAAATATCATAACACAGTTGCTAAAACATAATAAGCTTAACAACTGTAATGATTTAATAGCGAACATTATTTTGGGGGTACGTTTTGACTATTTGTAAAATACAGACAATGGACGTTTTGGCCAGTTTGGGGACGCTTTGACCAGGGAACGTTTCGACTTGGGGACGTTTTGACTGACATCCAAATTGATTTATGGTAATTGGCAGCATACCCTTTGATGCCATGTTATGATTGTTATGTATCTAAAATCATTTGGCCGGTGGCTATCCTGGTGTTGTTTAAACGTTCAAAGAAAATAGCGTATGTGTATTAAGAAACTATTGGTCGGCCATCTAAGAAAAAATCCAAGCTCGATCATGGGATATGGTCAAGTTATTTTTTTCAAACAAATATGTGTTTATCGTACTCGTTTTTAATACACTATTGATGTGAACATAACATTAAAAATAATACTTTTATGGCAGAAGCTGTGCGCTTTATATTAGAAAAGTTTGGTACAATTTTACTCAAAGTTGTGAAAAATTTAGTATTAAATTGTACCAACGTTTTCGAATATAAAGCGCACAATTTCTGCCATATAAGTATTCTTTCTAATATTATGTTCAGATCAAAAGTGTTAAATTGATGTCATGTACTATATGATTGACAACGTTCGTGTCTAAAATACGTATTTAGTTGAAAAATTCACTTGACCATATCCAATCGATTTTGGATATTTATTTATTTTTAAATAAATCCCGGTTTCGTGCCAAAATTTCATTGTTAGTAAGCACGATATTTTTTTTAATCTGGGTATTACAGGCGGCAGCCGCAAGCGTACTCAAGCTTTTACAATGTTCGGCGCTTTCCGTTTTTGAAAAAAAGTGGGCATATTCGCACCTATAATTTGTCTTCAACCTTAAATGGTTACCAACTACACATTCGTATGTTGGTTGTAAGTGCGTCCTGCTTAGAATAATATTGATTTTCAATGTGTTAACATTTATAAATGCAATGGGTTTTCGCGATGATTTTTTTCCGCCAAAGCCGCGGAGTTGGTCTGTCTCTGTGTCTGACATGGTGTAGGTCTGTCATGGTATAGATAGATGATATACGAAGTTAGTATGACCACTACTGGGGTATAACTTTGACCATCATCAGCGAGCTTGGTTTTAGTAACAGCTTGAAAGGGACGACTTCAATCCGTCTACTGTGTGGGCGTTGATTACATTTACAGTCGATAGTCATGATAGCGTTGTAGTCTAAATAGTTCCATTGAATCATTCTGTGACTGTCAATGAAAACAATAAGTTTATATAAATTTATTGATCAGTTTTGGCTTTGACGACCACAAAACATTTTGAATTTTTTGTCTCTTGACAATATTTTTTTGTCTCTTGACGAAAATGTTTTAAGTCTCAAAGCCTGACTGACTGAGAACTCATTGGCCATAAACCACACCCACAGCCAGTCAATGCAATGGCCATGAATCACAGACAGCCAATCAAATAGCCATAAACCACACACACAGCCAGCCAGTCAAGTGGCCATAAACCATACACGCAGCCAGCCAATACAATTGACATAAACCAAACCCACAGCCAGCCAATACAATGGCCATAAGTCACACCCACAGCCAGCCATCCATTTTTTTTCCCTCCGAGATCTCTTTTACTTCACGATATGTTTTCTTAATTTTTAAGGGAAAAATTGAACGAATATAATTACACAGATTGGATTACAGTACCTACCGGTATTAATTAAACATGATTTCAACACATTTTAAAGAAGTAAACATAAACCTTTAACTTTAAACCTATCGTTAAAGTGCTCGTTTTGTCAAGCACAGGTTGGTGAATATGTTCTAATTGAGTCTTGCATTATATAATAAATGAACATATTCTACACTGTAACACATGAGTAATGAGTACGGAACAGTTCAACAATAGAACTAACAATAAATTCTGAAGATGGTGGTTGGCAAACATTTGAATGCTGTATAGTTATGCTTCGCTACGCATTGAAATAAACATTTTGTCTTTTTCTTATTTTTTAATACGCATATATAGAACAAAATCTTTTGCATTTTTTGGCTCAATTATTTGTGTAATTTACGAAGATATGCAGCTTATCTAGAGCTCTGTAAATGGACATAAACCAAACCCACGGCCAGCCAATACAACAGCCATAAATCACACCCACAGCTTGCAAATCAAATGACCATAAATCACACCCACAGCCTGCCAATCAAATGGCCATAAACCACACCCACAGCTTGCTAATCAAAGGGCCATTAATCACACCCACAGCCTGCCAATCAAATAGCCATAAACCACACCCACAGCCAGCCAATACAATGGCCATAAATCCGAGCCACAGCCAATCAAGTTGCCGTAAACCATACATGCAGCCAATCATGTGACCATATATCATAGTTTTTCATACAAGCAGCCAGCCAATCAAATAGAAATGGACATAAACCAAACTCACAGCCAGCCAATACAATGGCCATAAATCCCAATGACAGCCAGCCAATCAAATAGCCATAAATCACACCCACAGACAATCAAGTGGCCATAAACCATAAATGCAGCCAGGCAAGTGGCCATACACCATACATGCAGCCAGCCAATCAAATGAACAGAAACCAAGCCCACTGCCAGCCAATACAATGGCCATAAATCACACCCACAACCAGCCATTCAAATAGCCAAAAAACACACCCACAGCCAATCAAGTTGCCATAAACCACACCCACAGCCAATCAAGTGGCCATAAATCATACATGCAGCCAATCAAGTTGCCATAAACCGTAAATGCAGCCAGTCAAGTGGCCATAAACCATACATGCAGCCAGCCAATCAAATAGCCATAGTTGCCATAAACCACACCATAGCCAATCAAGTGGCATAAATCATACATGCAGCCAATCAAGTTAACATAACCATACTGCAGCCAGTCAAGTGGCCATAAACCATACATGCAGCCAGTCAATCAAATGGACAGAAACCAAACCCACTGCCAGCCAATACAATGGCCATAAACCACACCCACAAGCAGCCAATAAATAGCCATAAACCACACCCACAGCCAATCTAGTTGTCATAAACCACACCCACAGCCAATCAAGTTGCCATAAACCATACTTGCAGCCAGTCAAGGGGCCATAAACCATACACACAGCCATCCAATCAAATGGACAGAAACCAAGCCCACAGCCAGCCAATACAATGGCCATAAATCACACCCACAACCAGCCATTCAAATAGCCAAAAAACACACCCACAGCCAATCAAGTTGCCATAAACCACACTCACAGCAAATCAAGTTGCCATAAACCACACCCACAGCCAATCAAGTTGCCATAAACCATACATCTATGCAGCCAATCATGTTGCCATAAAGCATACATGCAGCTAATCATGTTGCCATAAAGCATACATCCAGCCAATCAAGGCAATAAACCATACACACAGCCAGCCAAACTGCCTCAGGTGGTTTCCGGGCAGGAATAGGACCACTGATTATTCAGGCAGAGTTGTAAAATCTCCTCGAAATTAATGTTCATTTTGTCAGTTTTGTCATTTTGATCAAAGGCAGTGTATTAGCCAGCAACCGTGCAGCCGTCTTTTGCACGGCCGTTTTTTGAAAAATCGCGGCCAATATTTGGTGTAGTGGGTGTAAACAACACTTCCTAACTCTTACTTTCTCAATATTGTTATGTTTTGTATACATTTATAGAAGAAAGATGATCTAAATGTACCTTTTTCACCTTTATCTGTAAAAATAAATTGCCCCAGAGACACCAAATTCAAGCGAATTGGCTCTTAGCGTGTGTTAGCAAGTTATTTTACACACCCTGTTTACAGATTTGCACACACAAGTCTTGAATTTCTGTCTTATACACTGATTTAAGGTCATCATGATTCCTGTATTGTTTCAGGTACTACTTGAGTGGTGGCAGAAAACAATGATCATGGCTCCAGCTAAACACTGAGTGTTTGCAAGAGAATTTTCAGCAGCACTGCAGGTGAAAAGGTTAGGCCCATTCTGCTTATTTTTTCTAAATGTAAATGGAGAGCGAGCCTGGAATATACATTCCTGGTGACGCCATATAACCGTTTTATGTTGTTGAACCGTTAAACCCAATTCAACCAGCCAAACTGACCATTAACCAGACCTAAAGCCAGTCAAATGACCCTAAACCACGCTTACAGCCAGTCAATCAAATGACCATAAACCGTACCCACACACCATCGTAGTTTGCGACATCAATTACAGACATGAAGCAGGGCTATTCTTGCATATAATTTGTATTACAGGTTGGTTTAGTTCATTTTCTTGTTTTACTTGATAACACATTTTAGAAGTTTCCTTTTAGTTGTTCCCGAGTTCACATCAATTAAGCCTTGATATCCAAGTAATCTTCTGCTGGAACCATGAAGAACGAGGAGGAGGCCATGGAACTTTCCGGGGAATCCAGCCTTGTGTCAAATCTGCATAACTTCAGGTAAAACTTGTCATTACATCTGCATTATTTTATAGTCAATAAAAATGAATGGTAAGTTAAAAATTAGTTAAATGTTAAATTAAATATAGTTCATTCCTTTTCATGTTGTGCATTTTTTAAAAACTATACCTCCTTAATATATTTTACCTTTAGTATATTGTAAGGGACAGGAAAATCTTGAGTTTTTTTAAACTTGCAGCGTCGCGTTAGTTCTTCTATCAATTTGCATATTTGAAAATTATTTTGAATAAATTATGTTTACATATTAGTAGTCTGTTTGTTGAATAAAGTTCACCAGTAATATATATTTACCGTACATCTGTGGTAGAAAAACAACAAACAATTGAAAACTCAGAATATTATTTAATAATAATGCAAGCAGGTTCAAAGTCAAAATGAAACTGGATTTAAAAATCTAGGTGCACATTTTCATGCATGATGGATACTTGCAGTTTGCTCTGTGTCCCTTTAATTGCCTTTCTGTGCATAATTCCCGCATTTAAAATCTGGGCTTTGCTTTCTCCAGTTTTGACGTATCCTGGTCAACCTGGGGCAAAGACCTCAGTCCGCCCCTCATTAGACGGGGTAGGGATTTAAGTCCACCCTTTCATAGACGGTCAAACATTTTGTCACCCGCCCGGTTCAATGCTTCATCCACCCCGGTGGGGTCACGTGGCTGGAAATCCCCGATGCCGGAAAACAGAACAACACCTGGCAACCTTTATACCAACCCAACTGTTAAGGTATGTGTATAGTTAATTAAAATACTAAATGCTGATTGGTTATTGTGGAGGTATTAATTTTCCTATAAGGACACTCGATGTCAAGTCCTTCAACAACATACAGAGATTTTGCATGTTTTACATGGACAGGGAACAGTTTGCAGTGCTTTTTTTCTACATTTTGGGAACATAACCCATACCCTCAAAATTGGGAATTTTAGCGCGATTTTTCATAAAGTTGGGAAACGAAACAGTCAAACATTTATTTCATAATTGTATCTTTCATACTGTTTAAAGTACAACAAGATCAGGCATTTAGAAGCATTTCATATTGAATACTTGTCACATTTTTGCTACTTTTCAGTGTTAATGTATACCCTGCTTTGCACCGTTAACGGTCAAACACATCTTATTGGAATGTGTAGACTTTGATCCTATGCGTCAAAGGTACTACAATGTTAATACTATGAAAGAGTTATTTGATACTGTAGATTTTAGTCTTGTTTTAGATTTCCTGAAAGAGATCAGACTATATAAATCATTGTAATGTGTTCTTATATATATTTACTTGTTTATATACCCGTTGCCGTGCATTTATTGATTTACATACATAGTTTATATTACACCTTATCATCCCTTATTTTAATTTTATTTTTAATAGTTTTATCTTTATATATTTACATTAATTTTTAATTAATACCTCATTTTTCATTTTTTTTTTGCGCACAATATGACCTATTTATGTGTTGACGTGCCGTAAAACACCATCCATTCATTCATTCATTGTTCTTTCTTTTTCTTCTTTCAACTGGGAATTTTCTTCTCAAAATTGGGAAAAAAAGATATGTTTGTCATTGGGTTTATGACCCAATAACGGCTATAAAAACAGCCAAAAAAAAGCCCTGGTTTGAAAACTCTTCTTCTCTGAAACCACAAGGCATGTATTGCATGTAGCGTAAGCTTTATATGGTCCTTTGTCAAGTTTGTTCAAATGGTGACCCTGGAGTCAAATGTGGCCCCACCCAGGCGGTCAGTTTTGCATAGTTACATAGGAACTTTAATAACTCTATTTCTCTGAAACTACACGAGCTAGAGGTCTAAGACTTTGCATGTAGCTTAAGATTATGGTTCCCGACAAAGTTTGTTTAAAGGGTGACCAAGGGGTCACATGTTTTACATACACTTATGTAGGAAAAAAAATCTTCTCTGTAAACCACAGTGCATACAGTTTTCATATATTGGATGTATTATAAAATTATGGTCCTCTGCCTAGTTTGATCAAATGGTGATCCTGGGATCAAATATGGCCTGCCCTGGGGTCACACAGTTTTACATAGTGTTATATAGGAAAATCTTAATTTTTTTTGTCTTCTCTGAAACTACAAGTGGTAGAGGTCTAACATATTTTACATGTAGCATAAGCTTATGGTTCCCTACCAAGTTTGTTAAAATGGTGACTGAAACCGGAGTTAAATTTGGCCCCGCCCTAGGGGTCACATGTTTAATTAGAAATATGGGAGACAACTTAAAAGTCTTCTCTGAAACCACAATTATTTCTCTCATATAATGCATGCATTGTGTAGCATAAGCTTATTGTTCCATACCAAGTTTGGTTAAATGATGACCCCTGGGTCAGATTTGGCCCCACTCCAGATTTCACATTTACGTAGACTTATACAGGAAAATTATATTCCCGGTGTCTCACACAAACATCAGTTCATACCATGTTTCACCACTCTCTTCAGGTGTCTCACACAAACATCAGTTCATACTATGTTTCACCACTCTCTTCCAGGTGTCTCACACAAACATCAGTTCATACCATGTTTCACCACTCTCTTCCAGGTGTCTCACACAAACATCAGTTCATACCATGTTTCACCACTCTCTTTCAGGTGTCTCACACAAACATCAGTTCATACCATGCTTCACCACTCTCTTTCAGGTGTCTCACACAAACATCAGTTCATACCATGCTTCACCACTCTCTTTCAGGTGTCTCACACAAACATCAGTTCATACCATGTTTCACCACTCTCTTCCAGGTGTCTCACACAAACATCAGTTCATACCATGCTTCACCACTCTCTTTCAGGTGTCTCACACAAACATCAGTTCATACCATGCTTCACCACTCTCTTTCAGGTGTCTCACACAAACATCAGTTCATACCATGTTTCACCACTCTCTTCCAGGTGTCTCACACAAACATCAGTTCATACTATGTTTCACCACTCTCTTCCAGATGTCTCACACAAACATCAGTTCATACCATGTTTCACCACTCTCTTCCAGATGTCTCACACAAACATCAGTTCATACCATGCTTCACCACTCTCTTCCAGGTGTCTCACACAAACATCAGTTCATACCATGCTTCACCACTCTCTTTTAGGTGTCTCAAAAGACTTTGATACATACATGCTTCATCAGGGTTTCCCCTAGGGAATTAAGGCATGTCACATGAGTTTGGATAAAAAATGTGTTTTAAGTGTTAGAACTCATGGTGAATCGGAAACAATTGCTTTATTTTTAAAGTTTTTATCAACTAAAGGAAGTGAGATTAAGTCATCATTCACGCACAAAATGAAACATGCAGAAAATTCTGGGGGAACCCATGAGTCCTTGATTGACATATTTTCTATATTGTATATCCCAATTATCGCACAAGATGTCACTGATTATGTATGACATCTACCATGTCTCGGCATTTTCTCATTACTTTATTTCAGGTATCTCATAAGACAGCAAATACATACCATGGTCAAGAACGGCAGCCAATCAGAAGACAGAGTTTCTCACCGATGGAACTAGACCAATCAGACAACAGCTTCGGTGAGTAAAAGATTTTTCGAGTGTTGACCTGTTCCCTTAAGGTGAATGGAATAGATTATATTTATAATCATTAGAATTTTAGAACTACTCACACAGAGTCAAACATACATATTATAATGTCTCCAATTACAGTGTTTTTTTTCTATATTTTGGGACCATAGCCCATTCTGACACAATTTGGAATTCTAGCGTGATTTTTCATAACATTCGGAAAAATATCTGTACGCCAAGATCAACAAAAGCATTTGAAAAGCTTTTCGACCTCAATCATTATCACACTTTAAAAAAAAACCCACAACCACCCCACCCACCCAAAAAACCTTTTATTTTATTTCAGTTGAGAATTTTTTTCTTAAAATTGGGGACAAAAAAGTTTTGGCATTGAGAATACAGCTATAAAAACAGTCCAAAAAACACTGAATTAGCTTCAACTTCCTACAATGTGCATAATGATTATTGCTACCCAGGCTGTATCTTGTTCTGCATGAAACTAGAGTGGGCTTAGAGTGTTGTCCTGTCTGTTTGTTAGTCCGTCCTACGACACAAATAGGTTTCAAACAATAGTAGACGTAGGTTTCAATCATCGCACAGTTGATAGTTTACATCATCTACATGACATCGGTATGCTTCTAACTAAAGTAGGCCAAAATATTACTTCACCCACATCTACTTTTCGCACTTTGTTACCGGAAATTTACATTAACGTTTTTGGTTAGTTCCATTTCTCAGACGCCAGAAGTGTACAGCTTTCAAATTCAAACATGACAGCAATTTGTTCCAGTGCAAAGTTGATCAATATGAATTACCTTGACCTATTTTTTGCACTTTAATAATAGTTAATTGCGTTAATATGTAAAGTAACATTGAATATATGCAGATAATTCACTTTTCTTCACCTAGTGCAATAACTCGGTAAGTGTGATAGGTATATACTAGTATTATGCACTATTATTGCGTCAAGGTGACGAAATGTCTTTATTTGGCATTAATTCTAAATTTCATCTACAGAGAGCAGAGTGAATCAAATGATATTCTCCTATGTTTCAGAATTTAAAAAATCATCACCCGTGAAAAATAACAAAAGGCACAGCGACTTTGGTATATCCTATCTCGGCGAAAGGGCCAAGACCGTCCCAGCCATGATGAAAATCTCCGAAAATTCCCCTGCCAGACAGAGAAATATCAACAATAATTTGACATTTTGCGATTTCGAACTGGAGGATTCCGTCTTCATTAGAGATAAAAGCAGAAGTAAGTCTAGCGGGGAAAATTCGCTCGGAGATAATGGAGAAGGAACAGATTGTGCCAGAAAAGTGACGAGAAAACAAATTGGCGAACAGGAAATTGAAAGGAAATCCTCCCATACTGTGGTGCTTATGGTGATTTTGATATCGGCGTGTATCGGTACATACTTGTGCCTGCAAGTTGGGTCGTGCTCCGTATTTGATATTGACATTGTGAAGCTTAAGCATAAACTCGAGGATAACGTGTTTGGTCAACATATCGCTGTTGAGGCTGTTATTGGAGCGTTAGAGAAGTTTGAACAAAGTGTGAAAAAGGGCGATGCCAAAACATTGCTAGTGATGTCATTCCATGGTTGGACAGGTATTGGGAAGAATTTCGTTAGCAAATTTATAGCCGAATCGTTCTACAACGCCAGGGTGTTTTGGTACCTAGTTCCGCTTCATTTTGCTCATAGAGCAGACGGCCCTGATATTCGGTCGCAAAGTGACGTCATAGCATCCTGGATAGTAGGTAATGTTTCCAAATGTGGCGTTAATGTGTTTATCTTTGATGAAATGGACAAGGCAGGTGAGGAACTCACCCTTGGAGTTCAGTCTGCCATTGAGACGCTAGGCAAGCAGGAACAGGTTGATGGGAAGAAGAAAAGCGGAATGTCTGCCATTACAGTGATACTGTTCCTTAGCAACTCGCGCGCTAATCAGATTAATCAGTATTTGTTCTCGCAGATGGTAGACGATCGTAAACGCGAGTTGATAAAGCCAGATGAATTTCGCGATATTTTCGAGAAAAGTTCCACAGAGTGGTATGAGAGCATGAAAGTAGCGCATCAGGTGGATTATTTTGTGCCATTTTTGCCACTTGCCGAGTCACACGTGCGGCAATGTATTGAGCGAGATTTTGTAAGAAAGGGACGCGATCCTGGTGAAAAGTTGATTGAAGCTGTGATGAATGAGTTGTCTTTCTTTGATATGGGCGGAAGGAATGGACAGATGTCGCTGACAGGGTGTAAAAGAGTGCAGGACAAAGTAGACCTCCATATTGATGATTGACACGAACTTGCATTATATAGCGGCTATATAATTAATGATTTATCAGCCTGTTTAAGATATATTAAAGGGACTGGAGGTGATCTGGTGGAATTATGGGTGTCCATGCACATAAAAATTAACCCATATTAATGTGTTTCAGTTTCCTATTCATTGTGCATTAAACTAGCCCACACTGTTTGATACGATTTAAATATTGTTTATGAAATAGTATTACCTGGAAAACTTGGGCCTCCATGAGCGGAATAGTAAAGATGCTGCTTCTAAAATTCCCTCGCCTCTCACCGCTGCGGGTTGAAGTCCCACTGGGAGCTCCACTTGTCAAGTGAGAAAGTGTCGATTCTTATGGATGGTGGGAGGTATATAAGTACTGGTTCTTCCCAGGAAAAACAGTGTGGTCTCTACCCAAAAAAACAAATTTGACATATGGCCTAACATGTTGCTGGAAAACTCGATTACTTTGCATTGTATTAATCATTACTAAGTCATAAGAAACTTTACTTTAGTTGCAAAGCAATAATGTTCTAGAGCCTTAAAGTTAAAGGTTTTAGAAAGTTATTGTTTCACGATTAAAGCCCATTTTTATTGAATACTACATGCCACGTTTAGCATAAATCCCATATACATGTAATTAATATTTATGATTTAACAACAAAACCTGGCCGAGTTGGCAAGTTTTCCACAACAAACAGTTTCATAAACAATAGTTAAACCTTAGTTAGCATGTGACTCAATTTTATGCATGAGTACATTTCATATGCAATTAAGTTTGTTTGTATGGCGTTTTACGTCATTTTCAACACGTAGGGTTATATATGACGGTCGATTTTTTTTTGGTGAGGCAGACAACCCAATTTTCCTGGGTAGAACCAGTACTGTACACCTCCCGCCATCCGTAAGAATCGACACTTCCTCACAAGTCAGATTTTGATGTTTTTCATGTGTTTTTGGTTTGTGTTGGTGCGCCGTAAAACCCCCAATTCAAATTGGCTTGACACCAATCCCTCTACCAGAGCGACCTCTAGTCCCTTTGATGTTTCAAGTATACTGAGCAAAGTAAATTTAGCACATAAAATTCATGTCATTTCCATAGACGAGATAGAAAGCCATGTATGTTCTAGGTCAATGATGACTTGATGAGATATGACCAATAATAATGCTAAAAAGCCATTTGTAAATAAAGTATGTGATAAAAATAAAGCAAATTTGATGGGAACATACTTATATAGATTGTCGAAAATCGTTCTCATCTGAATTCCAGTGAAAAGGGAGGTAATTTTAAAACTTACGGAATTTGGAATGTTTTTGTTTAAGTATAGCAACCTTTTATGAACACATTTCAGCATTTTTTAAACAATGACAAGTCTTGTCAATGCGAAACATTAAATTTGTTCAAAGAAATACGTTTGTATAATGCAATAAGTTGTTTTTAATATATGGGAGGCAATTCTGATACTTCCTTTAGAAAATAATAAAAGAACTTTTTTTTTTTGAAAATCTCATCCTTACCCAGCATTTCTAATATCTTCAAATAATTTTATATCAGTGTTCATATGTTTAATCTTATGTCACTAAAAGTGGTGCTAATTTTTTTTTGTTCAGTATATATGTACAGCTTGTGGTAAGTGCTAGCAGCCTTGTTCTGCTTTACTTGATTAGAAATTATATTTTCTTCTGTATTTATAAATCAAAAGGATAGTTTAGTTTATAAATAACAAGACTACTACAAATAATAAATTTACGGATATCTGTGCATTTATTGCAGTTTCAGTAATACCATGTATGTAATATGTATTTATTCGTGATGTGTAAAGTTATACAACAAACAATCGATGGACAACGTATACCGAGTCAAAAAAGAAAGTGTGCACTTAAATTTGCGTAATAAGCTTCATTATGCCTATTACATTGCTGTAAACGTTTACGTCTCGTGTGGTTCCGGGGGTCATGTTTGGTTTCGGGGCAAAGAATAGGGCCACTGCAGATCCCGTTGGGAGGGGAAGGCAGAGGGGTAGAACCCCCCACTCTCCCACAAATTCATGTTCATTTTATCTTTTTTTTTGTTCATGCTCGTTAAAGGTCTTCATCATGAACTATGCATTGTTTCAGGCGCCATCTCGCTCATATCACTAGAGCAGTGGCAGAAAAATTATAACGTGGCTCCAGCGTAAATGGAGTGTCTACAATAGAATTTGCAGCAACTCTGCACTTCAGGGTGAGAAGGTTCTAGGCCCATTCTCCATATTTTATCTTGATGTACATGGAGGATGAGCCTGGCATGTTCATTCCTGTTAGGCGCCATATAACCTTTCATGTGTTGGTGCGCCTTAAAACCCCAATTCAGTTCAATGTAAACGCTTACGTCATAACGTATCGGTCAAGTTTCACACATTGGGCATGAGACACGCACATTTTTTTGTCAAATCACGCTCACACTAATACATTTTACTCACGCATTCTAACAATTTGACCCAACATATTTTTGTCTGCAAAATTTTAAAAAAGAAAAGTATATTTTATACCAAAACTCAATAAAATTTAGTATAGTTTATTAAACTAGGATTTCCGCATCGCTTCGTTATACACTACTAAACTTTTATAATCAGTCACCCAGTTTTTTTTGAAAATAACACGAATACTGAAAACTTGAAATCACCGAAACACATTCCAGATTACATTGTTGATAAACTTAATAACAAAAAACCTGGGTGACCGATTATAAATGCAATACCTTGCGATTTATACCACCAAGTTTAAAATAGCTATCCCTGGCGCTTCACCATAGTTTATAGGAAATATCTTCTTCGGGATGTTTATTTTATATGTTCAGCCTAATTTCTTTCGATGTTTTATGGCTTATTTATATTATTTTTATCAATTTTATACATTAATAATGTAATTGAACAATTCTAAAAATAATACCAATCCTGATGTTCTTCCTGTTATAGTTTGAGATTTATGAGAAATTCCAAAAAAACAGCTGTTAACAAGATGACTGTTAGTTCTAGTTTTCCCCGTTTCCCCGTATTTTGAAATTTTTCTTTAATTTTGCTCTTTGTTTTTACTTTGAGAAACTCTAATTCTGTTAGTGAATGAACTTTTCATACAAAGGTATCATTGCTTCATTAATGCATACATTCTGTGTATTTTAAAACTTGTTTTGCTTAATATGTCGTTACAACTTCTTGAATATTTCCTGCTCATTAAAGATCTTCATCATAGTTCATGCTCATTAAAGGTCTTCATCATGACCCCTGCATTGTTTCAGTTGCCATCTCGCTCACATCATTAGAGCAGTGGCAGAAAAACAATAAACGTGGCTCCAGCGTAAATGGAGTGTCTACAAAAGAATTTGCAGCAACTCTGCAGTTCTGCAGGTGAGAAGGTTCTAGGCCCATTCTCCGTATATTATCTCGATGTACATGGAGGATAAGCCTGGCATGTTCATTCCTGTTAGGTGCCATATAAGCTTTCATGTGTTGGTGCTCCATAAAACCCAATTCAATTCATATTTCCAGAAATAAATGAGAACACTTTTTTTTTTGACTGAGTATACTTGAACATTTTATTCGCAAGGTAAAAAGTTGTACAACAAGCAGTTGGTAAACAACAGAACTTTATCATCTGCCAGTGTTGTCAACTAATTTCATGACATGTCTGAGGAATTCTTAATTTATATATAATTTATGATCAGTATTATTATTAATAAGTTAATTTATTGTTATTAGTGTTAGTTTTCGAACACATTTGAAACAGTGGATTTGCAGCCATTTTGTTTAACAGTAACTTGCATTTTGTGTTTTGTGCATTTATTTGCTTTAATGTTTAATGCACATTTAATATTTGTTCAGTTGTGTTCAAAATGGTGGATTAGTGACCTTTCTGTCTGACATGAAATATTACATTTCTTCAATGGGGCGTCCGTGGCGTAATGGTTAGATTATCTGACTTGAAATCACTCACTGCTGTAGGTTCGATCCCTCAGGGGCCTAGAATCTTTATGTGAGGAAGCTATCCAGCTGGCTTGCGGAATGTCAGTTGTTCTACCCAGGTGCCCGTGCGCGAAAATGAAAAGCGGAAGCTGGAAAGTCACCATATGACCTTAGCTGTTGGTGCGACTATAAAATCCAATTCAGTTACATTTCTTCAACACAGTTTTTGACAAAGATTGTGCTTGAACAACAGGAGGGTTTTTCTGAAAATGTTGAGACTAATTTTAAGACATTAAGTTGCTTATTCATGTGTAATATTTGTTTCCATTTCATTCAAAACAAGTGATGGGAGTGACAGTCTGATTTGTTCATGAATTCTACCATTTTTATCAACACAAAGATTGTGCATGAATGAAATTGTACCTGCAACCGATTCATGATTTTCCATTTAATACCAAAATGTTGAGATTTAAGCTTATTTTCACTAGGTGATCAAGTTTGTGTTACTCGGTTTTTATCCTTAGGTTCTATAGTAAAATGAAAATCTTCGGCAGAGTAAACAGGTGATAATTTTCAAGATTCGATTTTGAAAGACAGATTTACTGAACCAGTTTGCATAAATGTGCATGAAATTTGCATGGTTTTAATATAATCACACTGAAAATAATTTAATTCTAACGGTAACCTTGGATAAAGACCGAGTCCATCACCTACCACAATTTAGAGGTGTGTCAAATTTCTGGGCACCGATTGGTCAGTTTATTTTGATGTATTTTTGGAACTGTGTTTTGTACATGAATGTGTCTTCTTAAACCTTGTGTATGTTTGAGGTTTCGAGGATTAAGTGCAATAAGAAGTCAGGGTTGTAACTTGTTTAAGTTATTATTGAAATAACTTGTTTAGGTTATTATAGTTTTGGGTGTTTTTCTCAAAATAACTGCGAGTTATTTTCAGATACGCATTAATTTTCTTCTAAATTTAAATCTGTTTTCTATCAAAACCAGAATTTACATGTAACATGTGATATTTTTCTCTGCTTCTTTTATCTTTGTTGTTGACTAATTTGCCATTACTTCTTTTACGCAATGTTTAGACACCTTTTACTTACTTAAATGTATATCGACCCTGATGTTACATATCAAAATTGGTAATTAATTGACTTTAAGTCAATCATACTTATTAATGGTGCCATCGTTATTCAGTTAGATGGTCAAGGCTTTATTACTGTAGCAACTACTTTCATTAAGATAAAACCATTTTTCATGAAAGTATCCTAATGCTTAACCGCTAAAGCATGACTATAATAGCCTTTGCGTCCATTGTAAACCCGAGATCAGGGTTTACAATGTCCAGCTGCTGATCAGTCATTTCCCCCTAAAAACACCGGTTTGTCACATAAATGGAATGGTCTTAATTCAAAGAAAGAACAGTCCATTATATATATGTAGCGGGTTAAGGGTTAAGTAAGTTATTTCATCAAAAGTAAGAGGAATAAATTCTTAATCTGTGTCAAAGGGAAATACTTTTGTTCTTGAAAATAACTTGTTTCAGTTATTTCAAAAATATCTTTTAACAAGTTGCACCACTGATTGACAAGGATCTCTGAATTCATACAAAATATGCAATTAACACCTTTCAGTTCTACCGTGTGGTTACCGGGTATAAATAGGACTGCTGCAAATGCCACTGTCCTTCGGATGAGACTTAAAACCGAGGTCTGCTCGCTTAAATGCTTAATGCAATACAGCGAGGATAAATAAACACTTATACAGACCACTCGAGGAAGAGGGGTAGGACCCCCTTCATCTTCATTTTGTCCTTTTTTGTCATGCTCATTAAAGGTCTTCATTATGACCCTGCGTGTGTAATTTAAGAATTAGCGGCAACTCTGCAGTTCTGCAGATTAGAATGTTTTAGGCCCATTCTTTTAGGATGAGCATGGCATGTTCATATTTGTGTAACCTTTCTCGTGTTTGTTGCACCATGAAACCAAATTTAATTCAATACTACCAGGATCAGTTTCATTCAGGATTCCTAAAAATGCATTTTGTTTACTTTGCTTTCATTCTTGTTCACTTTCCATTCATTTGCCATCTTTAATGCATACAACAGTGGTAATAACAAAAACAAAAATTCATTTTAATTATCTGTAATTCCTGAACACAACCAAATGCGTGCATTTAAATTGTTGATTTTTGCAGCGTTAAACAAGGGCAACATACATATAATGTCCTCAGTCCTATCAACCGCGTTCATAAGGATAACAATATATTGAGATAATCCGAATAAGTAAAATGCATTTGCCTGCATTATAAATAATGGATCTTACATGAGTGCCTGTTTAATATTGAATTTATTAAACAAGTTTGATAAAATTATATGATGTGAGGGTGTGCCAAGCATCATATCAGCTTTATCCAACAAGTTTATTAAATTCAGTATTAATTAGGCACGAATGTAAGATTCTATTTATCACATAACTCCAAAAAAAAGCCACATAAGGATCATTTGTTATTATAGCTGTCTTGTAGCCTCCTATGCATAACCTTGTCATTTGATGGTGTGTATGTTTGTATCATGACATATGTTCACTCATCTTTTTCGTATGCCAACGGAACTATGTCGTCGATTTTCTTAATCCGGTATTTTAAATTATTGTATACTTTCATATTGTCCCGTTTCGTTTGCATTGAGCTAAGTGTGCAATATTCTATGATATTGCACACATTGATATTACACGGGAACTTTTGATCGTGCTTGCTAAGAGCCGCGAAATAGAAATAAGGAACTACTTTCAAATAAATATAACAGAATCCTTCCTATAGTGTCAACAAAAAAATACGTGTTTTTTTTTCAACCTTTTATCATGTTTATGGCAAAAATTGATAAAATAATTGAAATGGTCACTCACCCACTGTTTTTAACGTTATCGAATGGTAAACAAACTTCAGAAAATCGCTTGATGTTTTTAATGACGTCAACTGACGTCGACGTCGTTTTCGTGCAAAATAATCATCCACAAAAAATGAAACTGAATGGCAAGATACGAATTCCATCAAAAGCTATAGAAATAACACAAATACAATGAAAAGTAATGGTCATACAATTACCATTGATCGAAAACAATATGAAAGTATACAATAAAAAGGTTATTGAATTTGTATGGCTAAATATTACTTGGAACTCATTGTTTTGGCGCAGGACGACTCGCAAGCTCATCGTCCTTTGCCAAAACAACTCGTTCCAAGTAATATTTAGCCATACAAATTCAATAACCTATACTGTTACGAAAATCAACGAGGCAATAACAAATAACAACCTTATATATAGAGTATCCTATATATAGGTACCTCTGGACCATAACAAATAACAACCTTATATATAGAGTATCCTATATATAGAGTATCCTATATATAGGTACCTCTGGACCATGATAATAACAAATAACAACCTTATATATATATCCTATATATAGGTACCTTTGATATTATAACAAAAACACAGTTGTTCTGTTCTATCATCGTTGAAAACCAAATATATTTTTGGATTTTTTTCTAATAAAATGGCTTATTAGCCTTAACAACAAGAACAATTAAACTGGACATCTATTTCATGGGCATCTCCTTCACAATGGACACCTATTTCATTTGATTCAAACTTAATTTTCAGTTTGAACTATTTAATTAGAAATTAAATGTTCATGCTATGATATTTTATTCCTTGAAAGAAACTAACCCGCCAAGTAACAGCAGTAAAATTCCACTACAAAACCTTTTATCAAAACTCTGTACAGGTGTTAAGGTCATATAATAATGTACATGTATATGTGCATATAAAAAGTAAGTTTATTTACGGGTTTTTAAAATACCATGATTGAGTATGTGTAAAATTAATTGTGATTTTGTAACTCTTAATTCGATGCTACAGTTTTGGGGTTTTGTCTGGCTGGTCAAAGCAGATTATATTGTGTCTACAGAGTTTGTATTCTCAAAATATGTAAGTTATATAAATATCCCTCGTCGTCAGTAGGTTTGGAAACGGCATACAAGTATATGTTGTAAAATTTGGCTGTTGTTGGCGGGATAGCTACGTTCAATCTGTTACTATAACCTCTGTTATGTTAAAATAAACAAAAAAAATAACGTCATTTTTTTTCCAAATATATTTATTAAAAGATAACAAACAAAACAAATAAGTCATGAGAATTTATTTACCCATTCAGTGTCTTATGACGTCCATGTAATTAACATGAATGTAACTAACTTATAGTGTGCACATGCTGATGCAAACTCATGATATTACATACTTGCTTTTCAAAACTGTATAATTGTTGATATATCTATCACACTTGGGACCAATAGTTTAACTGGTTTGTATACCGTATTTTCCCTAATAGTAGCGCTCGGGAGATATGCAAAACGCAAAGGGGGCGCCCTTATAAAATGAAGAAAATTCGGGTAACCCATATATATAAAAGATCGAACATTTATTGTGTTTTCATTTTTTTTTTTATACAAGATCGAAAATGTATTTTTTTTTTTTAAATGGAGGGTGGGGCGCTTTTATTAGGAGAGGCGCGACTATAAGAGTAAATACGGTATATAAAGATTATTTTGGTTGATTTATGAACATTGTATTTATTCATAACTTTCACATCTGGTCAACTTCCGGTAGGTCAAGATATTCAGTAGGTGAAAATAAAGGGGTTTACTCGGACTTTATCCTCAATCTCTATATGAAAAATGAAAATATTAGACCATCATTTAAATTAAATGTATCCTTATTGGTGTTTTAAAATCAGACAACACCAAAAGAAGATACATAGATGTACACAAAAAACAAAGCTTTTAATATACTTATCACTACAAACTAGTATTATAAAGGGCTAAAGTCAGTTGAGCCCCAAGGATAAACACCGAGTTTACCCCCTACCAGAATGTGGAGGTGTTTTTTTTTTATTGATCACTGATTGGTCAAATTATTTTGATGATGTCATGTGAATGTTATGAATTGGAAGTTGTTTTGCAAATGGATTATTCATTTGTTTCTTTGTTATATTAAAATGTTGGTTTTCCATCTACGATATTGTTTTAAATCTCGTATTTCTTTTTATTTTCAGTTCTCAAAAGTACCTGTTAACTATGTTAGCTATTTCAGTATGCTGAAATTTCGTTAAGTGGTCCCATTACCTCAGTGGATCAAAAGCTACAGACATCTGCCCCACGTGGATTCGCTTACTGTTCGAATGGACACGTAAAGTGACTTCAACCTTCATCATATCTCTTTGAGATTGCTGTCCAAATATAACCTAATATGATGTGTTAAAGATGAATTGCCACCCTTTTTTAAGACGCCATGCGTCAGCATGGCTGACTCTTTGGAATCATGTATGTGTGTATATATGTGTATAGTGGAATTTGTGAATATGGACTTTTTTAAAACGGATGAAACGCTTTACCGTTGTAAGCAATGTAGTCCCCTTAAACTGCTTCAAATACAACTTAATTTGATAAGGTGACTGACATGAACGTTATGTTTACCGAGTAATAGAACTCCTGATTGTGAAATAATGAAATAATTGTAATTGTATACAGTATAAACATGTCTTTTTTGTAGGTTAAACGAAATATTATGCGCATTAATATCATATGCCCAAATAGGGATTGGTGTTTTACGCACTTCGAGAATGTAGTTCCTTTAACTGCATCAAGTATAACTTACTTTCATAAGGTGACTGACATGAACGTAATATATACCGAATAATATAACTACTGATTGTGAATAATTGTCATTGTATACAGTATACGTGTCTTTTTTGACGAACTGAAATACTATGCGCAATAATACACGCATATGGCGTGACGTCACGCGCACTTCATCCCGGTAATCGGCAGCGGATTTTGTAAACATGGCCGAAAGTAACGCGGAAGTCAATTCAACAATCACTCAATCCAGAGTTTTTGTAGCTTTATAACCAGATCTTGATGAGAGTCTGATTCCTAGGGCAGCATTACGAGGGAAAATGCTCGAAACTTTAACCAAGAACTTGTTCGTTGGCTAAACTGTAGGAAAGGAGCCAGCCTATTGAGCAAGAAAGCCGAACTCGTAAAAAGGTAAACAGTTGACTCCGATTGTTTATGTCTGTATATTTGACATCGCATAACCCAGTAACTTAAACCATCTCGGTAAATAGTTGGAAGTCAAATTTCTCGTTGACACAATAGCGTTATATTAACACAATGAACCCGGAAAAATAATGTTCGCATATTAAATGATGGGTGGGTGGGGTAATGCAGATAATTAATTATTTTTGAAGTATCGTCTTTCTATCAGTTTTCGACCGCCATGTGATTTCGACTGATGGCGGAAACTACGTCTGCGTATTTTTATTGTGCACATTTCGTCATCAACTTTTGTATGACCGTCTGCTTAATGAATAGTTCTAAATAACAACAGAAAAAACTTGCAATTAAGACTGAGTTTTTAAGGCTATGGATAATTTTCCTGTGGATATTTTATCGCTTTACCGGTGTTCTCGTCATTAAATGTATCCCATTTTATAGCGGACTTACACAAAATAACACATTTGATGATGCAATGATGATTTAAACCTTTGCCTTTCATAAGTTATCAACACGTTTTATTTAGTTGTAAAATGGGGAATGATAAACGGGTTATGTCAAAGGCTGGTGTACCTGCATAAAACGTGATGAAATATCGGTGTTTGCGTTAAAACAAATGGTAATATTTATGTTAGTACATTTCCCACTTGACACGTGATCTAAATTCTTGACAAGCAGGTGGCCATGTTATGAAAACAGCAGAAGACAATAATTTAAAGACTCCACAGTACTGAAAAATTTAGATGTTAAGGTGATGAGGCTGCTCATATTTTTCATAGAAAATAAGTAGGGCTTTGTTTCTTCCTGCTCAATTAAAAGCATTAAAAAAATAGTTGATGATTTGTTTCTTTCCGCTGTCAGCCAGTTGAAATTAGGTCATACAATTTGCAAACAATTTTTCGTATGAAAATACTGCATCTCGGGAAAAAAACTATAGTAAAGACAGTGATCGGGAACACATGCCGTTCACTGGAAATAAACAATAGGAGGTCAAACATGTACAGATGTTATCAGATGGAAAATAAACAAAATTTAATCAAAGTCGCGGTAGTTTTTGTTGCAGTTTGAATTCTTTGTTTTAGCTAACATCATATTATGTCAAATATATAATGCTTTTCTGATATATTTAGCCAACTGTTGTTAAGTGGTCGTAAACTAATAGATCGAGGATACGTTTGTAAATTGTGTAAATATAACTAATTGTGTTTCTATAAATGTATTTCATTATGGACTCGAATGATGATAGGTTTAAAGATCTCCTCTTTATATTATTATTCATCTACTAGAGCTGCGTATTGCGAGGACCCAGGTCAGACCTGTCAATATGTAATGTAGTGCGATAAGACCCATTGTGATACATGTTGCAAATATTACTGCTCTGTGCTACCGTTGATCTGTTAATTCATAACTTTCACATGACATCATCAAAATAATTTGACCAATCAGTGATCAATAAAATAAAAGACCTCCACATTCTGGTAGGGGGTAAACTCGATGTTTATCGTTGGTGCTCAACTGACTTTAGCCCCTTTTAAAACTAATTTGTAGGGATAATTATATTACAAGCTATATTTTTTGTGTACATCTATGTATCTTCTTTTTGTGTTGTCTGATTTTAAAACACCAATATGGATACATTTAATTTAGATCATAGTCTAATATTTTCATTTTTCATATAGAGATTGAGGATAAAGTCCGAGTAAACCCCTTTATTTTCACTTACTGAAGGTTTACCACCACCAATTACATGTAAACCTCACAGGTGTAGTCGAATGTAGTTCCTATAATAAAAAGTAATCCCTCCTTTTTCGATGGAAATGGGCATTATAAGTAGGGGAAAACTGCCCATTTCTGTTCGATTTTGTGGTTATATGTATAAGAAGCGTATTAATAGGTTTTACTGGATCACTGATGAACATTTTCGAAATTTCGACTCTATGCTTACACTTTGTGAGCAATGAAAACAGTCGATCAATAAAAACAGCTGTACCTTTGAGCTGTTTAGTAATCAAACAAGAACTTTCTTACATGTCTTGTGACCCCACGTTTTCTGGTGATTTTTCAAGTGGAAAAATAGATTTCTATATGAACATTACACTGCTGCATTATCCATACTTGAGTTGAATTTGCAGCAAATCATTAATATGTGACACTTTAACATTGGTGTCTATGGGGAAAATAATTGGTGCTTTCATACCTATAAGAGATGCGTGCAGTAATTAGGACTCGCTCAGATTCGTACCTAGGGACACTTTTCCGATAACAATTGGTAAAATAAGCTCAGAAATAAGTTTTCCATAGTTTATTACATAGGTTTTGAGCGTTTTTAGTCCAATTTTGTCTATAAAAGCCGTAATTTTGAGTTTCATTTTTTTTTCTTGTTTAAAATGACGTATTGGTAAAGTGTTTGCAGTTGAACTATGTCTTTTTGGTATCAACATGTAGGGTTGCATGTTTGCAACATGTTTTCATGAATTAAATTTGCATGACAACAGCTTTGGTAGGCATGAAACCACTACATCTTTCCCCTACCCCCCTAAAGTAGGATACTGTGAAAAATGAAGATTTGTGTAAAAGATAAAATATTATTCGTTATCATTCAAACTCGTCTTGGTAGCGTTCAGCTAGTATCAATTCTGATTTTAGCGGTATTTTTGGCATTATTAAGCTCGTATTCGCTACTATAATCAGATATGGTACCTTCAATTTTGAAGAATTTGACTGAAACATCAATTTTGGCATGAAAATCGACATAAATTGGCCTTTTCATCGTCCTAATTGTACCTAAAATGCATACTTTATTTATGTCCATTGTATGTTCTAAACATTTGATCTATTTAATACGGTGTATGGACAAGAAATGCCGTTTGGTATGACAATTCAGAGAGTGTAAAATTAAAAAAAATATCTCTGACTTTTGTCGATTTCAGACTATTGTCCTTGGTATACACAAGACCATATCTCTGCAAATAATCATTCGATTTGCATGAAGTAAGTGTTTTTAAGCTTGTTATGAAAATGACAACACAAACTCCTCATTTAAGAAACATCTGAACATGTTTTCTCCTCTTATAGGTTTACCACCACCAATTACATGTAAACCTCCGAGGTGTAGTCGAATGTAGTTCCTATAATAAAAAGTAATCCCTCCTTTTTCGATGGAAATGGGCATTATAAGTAGGGGAAAACTGCCCATTTCTGTTCGATTTTGTGGTTATATGTATAAGAAGCGTATTAATAGGTTTTACTGGATCACTGATGAACATTTTCGAAATTTCGACTCTATGCTTACACTATGTGAGCAATGAAAACAGTCGATCAATAAAAGCAGCTGTTCCCTTGAGCTGTTTAGTAATCAAACAAGAACTTTCTTACATGTATTGTGACCCCACGTTTTCTGGTGATTTTTCAAGTGGAAAAATAGTTTTCTATATGAACATTACACTGCTGCATTATCCATACTTGAGTTGAATTTGCAGCAAATCATTAATATGTGACATTTTAACATTGGTGTATATGGGGAAAATAATTGGTGCTTTCATACCTGAATATCTCAAAATACCGGAAGTTGACTGGATGTGAAAGCTATGAATTAATCTTTATTGTTTTAAATTCACTTAGCTGATGTTTTTGTATAAAGTAATTATATATTTTTTTCTGATTTTAAATGTTTCTATTTGATTATAATATGCAACAGCATGTTCCATCAACTTAAGTTTATCAAGTATGTAATTGACGGTGTCATGGTGTTTCTGGGTTGAAATTGTGGAACTTTATAGGTTTGTAAAAAGGTCTTTAGTCAAAAGAAATATGATGAAAAAGCATCTATGCAATAAGTTTGTGTGTGACAAAATCGATACAGATACTGTCTTTAAAGTCATTATACGGTTACATCACGATACAGCTGATCTGATACAGTGTATTGGATTGAAATGCATCCACATATACCGGTGTATCATTGATTTGTTGCAGCCCTGTATATTACATGTACAAATGAAAATCAAATGCTGGGAGTTAACATTGTATTCTGTCTACTTTCAGAGTAAATCATTATATCCAGAATAAATGGGACAAGAAATATCTGATCAACTCTGACAGAAATTCGATAAAACTATACACCGATGAAACTGTAAATTCCCACCAAGGTTTTGTGCAGGCAATATTGGACCACCCTCAACCTGCTGGCTATACCAACTATCTGGACAATGTGCCCCTTATTGAGGACAGTGACATCTACCAGTATTTCTTGATTAAGTGTGATGGAACAAAGTCAACTGCACAGAAGCATAGGGACAAGGGTTGGATCTTTTATAATTCGAACAAAGTAATCTGTTCAGAGCTTAAGATTGATGTAGATGACATGAAGTCATGATTATTCGAGGAGACGTGGTTGCATCATTTGACTGGGGATTTTTATTTAAATTTAATTGTTAATTCTAAACCCAAAAGGAAATACCCTGTGCACCTTTGCTTAGATAAGAACTCTGGGTCTATACTGGGTGCCAGGTGTATGTGCAAAGCTGGTTTTGGTGGATTTTGTAAACATGTTGCTGCAATCCTCTTTCAAGTCATGGACTGTCAACGCGCCGGAAACAAATTTACACCTGCAGCTCACTCGCAGACTTCAAAATTGCAGACATGGCACAAACCAAAAGTAGTAGGGCATGCATGCATAACGTTTGCAGATATTAAAATGGATTCATATAATTATGAAAAGGACAATTAGTGGATCTTCTGGAGGGAAATAATTTCGAACCAGTGCACAATCATGTACTAGAGACTAACAGTACTCCGACTGAAGCAACAGTCTCATGTTCTCATATAAATCAGTCGAGTACTTGTTCAATTGTTTCATTTGAAGAAACCTTTAATGTTACTGCAGCCGAGTTGAATTATTACGAAAATAATGTAAAAATTGCTACGTCAGAAGAACAGCAGAATATTTCTAAACATACTGTTGGACAAAGTTCTAGTGGTAAATTGTGGGCCTTTGAACGATCAAAATGTCTTACATCATCTCACTTGAAATAAATTGCATACTGTTCTAAACTTCCAGCAGACAAGCTACTGCAGCGATTAGCCAGTCCAAAGCCTTTCACCTCGGCTCATACAAATTGGGGAAAACAAGCCTCTTGCTCAGTACAGAACAGCAAGAAGGTTACATTGTGTCTGGCCAAGTCATAGGATTAATTGTCAGTCCACACTTCCCATACTTGGTAGCTAGTCCAGACTGGTTAGTTTCTCTTTGTGATACAGCATCAGGAATTACAGACAATGGACTTGTTGAGGTCAAATCTCTAAGCAAACATTCAAACTTGCATCAAAGAGAAGATGCAGTCATACACAACATGTTTACTGAAGAAAATGACAAGCTTGCCATTAAACCAGAGCATGCATATTTTTACCAAATTCAGGGACAGCTCCACATTTGCAATGTAAATTGGTGCGATTTAGTTATATGGACACCTAGGGGTATAGAAATGATTAAAATTTAAATATATGTGCAATTCTGGAATATACTTATTACCACAACTGACCACCTTCTATTTTCATTACATGTTGCCATTCTTGGCTAAACAAAATTAAATCAGTTGTGAGAAAGTGAATTGTGTTCCGCTGTATTTTACTTTTATTTTACTAGGGCTGCAATGATACACTTTGCTAATGATGCTTGTAATGGCAAAACAAAACAATATGTATTGACGATTCATGATGCAGAATGATATGTATCGTGATACCGTTGGATAACTGCATTTGTTCACGTAGGCCAATAAAGCTAGAAAATCAAATATATACATATTTCGTTGTTTTTAAATCGCAATAAATACCTTTGATACGATGCATGTGGTCAGAGAAATTATAGCAATATATCATGAGCAGTGTAATGTTGCAGCCCTATACTTGACTATTGAAATGACAATGTCTGAATACCAGTCGATTGCGCTCTAACCTGGGTTCAAATCACTGCTTTTGGGTTATATGTATGAGGGTCTTTGATTCATAGTAATCTTGCAGATGATGGGAGGTATATAGTACTGCTTTTACCCAGGAATAATTGGATGGTCTGCCTCCATCATATTGTGTGGTCTGCCTCCACCACTAAAAAAACTGACCGTCGTAACTAGCATAACATTTGTTGAAAAACTATTTTAACTCCAAACAAAGACAAGTTTTCAATGTCTTTAATATAAATATTCAAATATTCTCTTAACTCAATTGATTTAAAACAACAATTATATTTTCATAACTTGTTCTCATTTCTTCTTACACTGAATATTTAACTGTCTTCAATCAGTGGGGGCTGAAACAAAGTCAGTTTCATGCATGTTTTCCAAATATAGTTCAACAGTCTCCATTGACTATATGGGAAAGATACTCAGATTCTGATAAAAATATACTCTTTATTTTTGTTTGTATGGTGTTATACTTCTTTTTCAACACATGTAAGGTTATACTACGCCTTGCAAAACAGGTTAGAGTTTCCCCATTTTGCGGCGAATCAACAGTTTGTCCATGTTGTACTGTAAATTTAAAAACTTTAACCTCGTCAAGAAAATAGAAACTGTTCAATCTTGGCGACTCTCAGGACCTTCAGTCCTTTAATGTAGTATTAAAAATCAAATAATTTAACTCTTAAACATCGTATGAACATTTCTTGATTATCCCGGATAGAAACAAATATTTAAAACCGTTACTAAGTTGTATATAAAAATAAGTATTATATGCTTGAGGTAGATATTACTTTTACCACTGCGTGACTGCAGGGGGAAATCACGGGTAAATGAGGTAAATCTATATATTTAAATTGTATAGCTGCACAACTATTGACAGATAATTGATAAATACATTTACCTGTGGATTACTTTACTTGTTCAAAGTTTTCTACGTCATCAAATAAAATCTCGCTTTTCACATATTTTGCAATGTGTGAATTGTAAATATCTATTGTTGTGTATTGATTTAAATTTAAATAAACGTAAAACATGTTCATGAAACAAAACATGGCCGGAGATTGAATTCAATTGAAATTGGTAGATTGTATGAGAGAGTCTGCACAGACGGCCGGATGTTTACTAATCGGTTGGCTACTGATTGGCTCCTCCCCGTGTGGTTGCCGGGGTAGAATACAACCACTGCAAATCCCGCTAGAGGCAGATGGGTAGGACTCCCCCCAACCCCACCCCCTTCATGTTCATTTTGTTATTTTTTGTATCATGTTCATTCAAGGTTTTCTTCTTGACACCGGATATGCAAATGTGGAAACGTGGCTCCATCGTAAATGGAGTGTCTACAATAGAATTTGAAGCAACTCTGCAGTTCTGCAGGTTAGAAGGTTCTAGGCCCATTCTTCATATTTTATCTAGTGTAAATGGAGGATGAGCCTGGCATGTTCATCCTTGTTTGGCGCCATATAACCTTTCTTATGTTGGCTAATGACAATTGTACGATACGATATTGGCCAATCAGACAACACAATGCTCGAATTTTATCCGTTATTGTCACGTGACCGATTTGTAAACATTTGTAATCTCAATCGTGAACACTGGGCCAATCCTGTCATTCTTCGGGATCGCGCCTCGTGTGTATCACGGCGCTTCGGTATGTTCAAAATCTTGACATTTTCTTAGTCGGAAGGCAACGGCACAGAAAACCTCAGAACTGAGCATATGTATATGCCAATGCGATTAAAAATCAAATCAACATCAAAACTTAAAGAAATATGCCTGTCTATATGTACAAGGACACTTTTCTAGAATGGCGTTTGACCAATACATAGTTCTATAATGGCGTTTGGCATATACATAGTTCTAGATAAAATTATTTCCAAATAAAGGATTATATGGTAGTAATATAAACTATGTATAAACGTAAATAAACAAATGCCCGTAAACGGGTGTAATAAACAAGTAAATATATATATAAGAACATATTATAATGATTTATAGAGTCTGACTTCTTTCAGGAAATCTAAAACAAGACTAAAATCTGTAGTATGCCATAACTCTTTCATAGTATTAACATTGTAGTACCGGATGTGTTTGACCGTTAACGGTGCAAAGCAGGGTAGTTATTCTGGTAATTGCTCACCTTGTAATAAATATGAATGAGTATAACGTGTATGCCCTATCCCATGTATCCTGCATCATTTGCAATTTGAACAAAAGAAATGATACTATATGATCGTGTTTTTTTACTACTTAAATAATTGCTTTGCAAACGTCTTCAACTTTATCAGTGTTTTATAAACAATATCAAAAGTTCTAGTTTAACCAATTTGAGTCAAACTATTTAGGCATGTTAAATTTGTATTTGAGAAAAGGGTTAAACGAGGTACGTACTAAACAACGAGATAGGCATCACGTAGTTTAGTAATACTCCATGCAATTGATTGGTATAATTTAATTAAACACTGAACAATAATGTATAAAGCAGAAACTGTGTCAGGGTAGAGTATCAAGTCCGTATTGAGGTGAGTAGGTCATGGTCATATTAATAGTGTTTTTATTTTACAATGTCTTGTTCTACAAGGTTCATGTTGTTGACTATGTATGGGATTGGGCATATACTTACCTGTAGTGAGGCCTCTATAGCCCAGTGGTAGAGCGCTGGGTCCACAAGCGGAAGGTCGTGGGTTCAAACCCCGCCAGATGCGGGTCTCTCCATTTCATGTTTCATTAATTCATTGCTTATCATTCATCACCATTTCGGCAAAAATCCACCTTCTCAGCCCTCAAATTTGCTTCATAGAGTACTATGGGGAGGCTGTTTCACAGCAATAGACAATAACATGACATATCAGCAATGTCCCAGAAACAGTGCATTCCAAAAGGAAAAAAAGAGAAACATCAGCTGAACTGCGGATGAACAGCGAGAGTCGTCGTAGAAACGGAATATACAGCAAGGCTCCAGCAGAAAGTAGGTCAAAACAGATCACCATCCAGTAGGAGGGACATAAGCAGAGCTGGCGGAAGACGGAGTGAGAGAAAGCGAAAGAAAGGAGCAGATAAAAGGGCTTGAGAAGGTGGGCCAAAAAAAGATAAATAAATAATTACCTGTTTTATTTATTTCACATTTTTAAATATTAATTTTATTTAAATAACTTACTATAATTTTTTTAAAATCATGTTTATTCCCCATCTTTAATTACACAAAACTGTTTGAGCTATTGATTTGGGACTTTGGATATTAATTTTGATCATTTGACCTCAGAACTGAGCATATGTGTATGCCAATGCGATTAAAAATCAAATCAACCTCAAAACTTTAAGAAGTATGCCTGTCTGTATGTACAAGGACACTTTTCTAGAATGGCGTTTGACCTATACATAGTTCTAGAATGGCGTTTGACATATACATAGCAATGAGGGTACCGACCCCTTTTCGTACGCTGGATTCCGACCCATATTAGCCAGTATTCCGTACGCCGGGTTGTGGTACGCCGTACGCCGGCATCGCAGTTTTTCATACGCGTACGCCGTATTTTTCTCAAAAAATATTTTTGCCATCCAAAAAATTAAAAAAATGCTAATTTATGTCTCGGATTGCTGGAAATGCCATTTCAGAGCACCTAGGTTTCAACATTTTTCGGGGGGCATGCCCCCGGACCCCGCTAGACGATGTGCATGTCGTCCTGGGGTTCTGGTTCATTGAATTTTGTTGGAGTTCTGGCCCCTTGAATATTTTCTCAGAAACATATTTTTTTTTTAAAAAAAATCATATTCCGTCTTACCCATTTGTAATTAGAACATTCCATTTCAGACTTAAAATTAAGGATTAATTTTGAAAACAAACATGTAAGGACCTGTGAGCGACAATGACCTCATATTATGTGTTAGGATCTGATTGTCCTCACTTAAAACTCATTTATCGATTTTACTCTCTTTCTTTTGTTATTTGTACTCACATGATTAGTCGAATCGTCGAGAGAGAGAGAGAGAGAGAGAGAGAGAGAGTAATTTAACGATGTAGTCTGGACATAGGTTGATGTTGATGTTAGGGAAAGAGAGAGAGAGAGGCATAGAGAGACAGAGTAGATATAATTTTAACATTTAGTATGGACAGTTAGGATATGGTGATCAGGAGCATAGCTGACCTGAAATGCATAATAGGCCCTACAAACTAGTGGGGTCCGGGGGCATACTCCCCCTGATTTTGTTTTAAAACGTAGCTGTGTAATGGTGCGTTTTGGCGTATATCTGACAAAACACTTCTGTGGTATTTGAAGAAATATTTGTTGACACATTTGATAAATAACATTTGCCAAAGTTGAATTACCTACATTGTAAAATAAAATAAGAACACATGTTGACCTTTAATCCCTCCCCGCACCCCTCCCACTACGACTTCAGTTTTTATTGCATTCTTGGACCATTTTTCAAATTGATGTATAGGCCCGGACCTATATGGCCTAATAGTAGCTACGCCGATGTTGATGTGTTGAGATTGTACTAAAATAACTGGGTGATAATTGTGATCATTCGGTAAACTGGTCTCTGAGCAATCATCATTATGCTGAATTAATTATTAATAACTGATGTGCATACTTTCCATATGCCGTCTGCCGAAACATTTGTTGCCTTGAATGTAATGAGCATTTGGTATATACACTTTGACAAAGTGAAGTGGGGGCTATATAGGAATCACGATATCCGTATTACGTCCACATTTTTGTCTCGTCGCATCTTGTCGTACAACACATTTTTAGCGACCAGCAGATCTTATGGGATGACGAGTTGTCCGTCGTCCGTTAACTTTTTCTCGTTAATACTATAGGGCCTTCAGTTTAATCCAGTCTTTACCAAACTTTAACAGGTTGTTAATATCAATGAAGGCTCGGACAAGTTCGAAAACCAGCCAGATCGGACCAGTATCGGCGGAGTTATGGCCCTTCATTTAGTTAAAAATGCTAAATTTTGCCTCGTTAAGACAACAGGGCCTTCATCTTTCGCTCGATCTTTACCAAACTTTATCAGATTGTTAATGTTAATAAAAGCTGGGACAAGTTTGAAAACCAGCCAAATCGGACCAGTAACAGCGGAGTTGTGGCCATTGATTTAGTTAAAAATGCTATATTTTGCCTCGTTAGGACAATAGGGCGTTTATTTGTCATCCGATCTTTACCAAACTTTACCAGATTGTTAGTGTCAATGAAAGCTTGGAAAAGTTTGAAAATCAACTAGATCGGACCATTAACAACGGATTTATGGCCCTTGATTTAGTTAAAAATTCTATATTTTGCCTCGTTAAGACAATAGGGCCTTCATTTTTCATCTGATCATTACCAAACTTTAAGAGATTGTTAATGTCTATGAAAGCTCAGACGATTTTGAAAACCAGCCAAATCGAACCAGTAACAGCGGAGTTATGGCCCTTGAATTAGTTAAAAATGCTAGATTTTGCATCGTTAAGATGATATGGCCTTCATTTTTCATCCGATCTTTACCAAATTTTACCTGATTGTTAATGTAAATAAAACCTCGGACATTTTGAAATCCAGCCAAAACGGACCAGTAAAAGCGGAGTTATGGCCCTTGATTTAGTTAAAAATTCTATATTTTGCCTCGTTAAGACAATAGGGCCTTCATTTGTCATCTGATCATTACCAAACTTTAAGAGATTGTTAATGTCTATGAAAGCTCAGACGATTTTGAAAACCAGCCAAATCGAACCAGTAACAGCGGAGTTATGACCCTTGATGTAGTTAAAAATGCTAGATTTTACATCGTTAAGATGATATGGCCTTCATTTTTCATCCGATCTTTACCAAATTTTACCTGATTGTTAATGTAAATAAAACCTCGGACAATTTTGAAATCCAGCCAAAACGGACCAGTTACAGCGGAGTTATGGCCCTTGATTTAGTTGAAAATGCTATATTTCGCCTCGTTAAGACGATAGGGCCTTCATTTTTTATCCGATCTTTACCAAAATGTACCAGATTGCTAATGTCAATAAAAGTTCGGGACAAGTTTGAAAACCAGCCAAATCGAACCAGTAAAAGCGGAGTAATGGCCCTTGATTTCTTTAAATATGCTATATTTTGCCTTGTTAAGGCGATTGGGCCTTCATTTTTCATCTGATCTTTACCAAACTTTACCAGATTAATTGATTGTTTTTCTTTTATTAATTTTGTATTTCTTTATTTTTTTAAATTTTTTATTTTTTTATTTTTTATTTTATTATTATTATTATTATTATTATTATTATTATTATTATTATTATTATTATTTTTTTATCTCTACTGGCCAACTTCGAAAACCAGCCAGATCGGACCAGTAATGGCGGAGTTATGGCTCTTGATTTTTAGTTAAAAATGCTATATTTTGCCTCTTTAAGACGATAGTCACTCGCTTCATTGATGTTATAAGAGCCATATTAGCAAGTGGAGCGTCTACAGGCCCTATTGGGCCTCTTGTTATTACTTGCATTCCTCAAACAGTCTGAATAGGTGGTTTCCAACTTCATCTCCCAGAAATTAATTTAAACACCCCACCCCAGCTACCATAGCGCCATGATTAAAATGTTTTGACAGATATGTAGGACCCCGTACGCACTTTCCTGGCAAGTTTCGTTCTGTTGCGATACGGCAATGGTTTATGCAGGCATTGCTTGATGTCTTCAGAAACCTCGCCGGAAACGTCCGTATTGGGGGTCGGTACGTAGTCCTACCTATCATCCTAACGCAAGGAATCATGGTTCTATAGTAGATACATTATCATACTACCAGAAAAACCATGATTCCCACATGTAATGTTTGCCCTTATGTCATTAATAGATCACACGTGCAACATTGGAGTTTTGACATACTATTTGCCAGTATTAGACTGAATAATTTAAAGTGGTATTAATGTAATTGCTATGCATGGGGAACTGAACGCTTCATGGAATAATGAAATTATGGCGGGGGAATGTATTTTACCAATTAGGCATTTTACCGAATTGCAAGTTGCCAACAAATAATTAATTTAGTCGTATGTCCTTTACAACATTTAGTAGTCGCTTAATGTCAATGAAAATGGAAGCATTTACATAACCCAGCCATCATCCAAAATACAATGTTTTCGTTTTATTCTAACCATTGCCGCAGACTATGTTGCATCACGAAATAGCAGTACAGCAGAAATAGCAGAAGACTTTGGATAAACGTTTGTTTCGTGCAAAATTAGCAGACCATCTCGGAAAATGGTGCTGCACCTACGGATGATATGTACGTATTAAAACTATACGTTTTGTTAACCGTTTCTCAAAATGACATTCGTTTACATTGTACTTCATGCAGTTATTTTTTTGGTAAAAAGTAGATTAGTAAATGAAATGGTATTTAAATTTACTCGCATTATTTATATAAGTATGTTTACGCTAAAATTTTAACAAATTTCGGATAGAGAAAAAGCAAAGAGCAAATTAAAGGGACACGTGGCAATCTTGACGTTTTTATCAAGCATTCAAGCATTACAATTAGCATCTCGATTTTAAAATCCAGTATAATTTTAACTTAAAACCTGCTTTCATACAATAAAATGTTGAGCTTTCAAATTTTCTTCGTTATTCTACCATAGTTTTCAATATTATTTTGCAATATAATCAACAGTTACAGAAATATACATAAAGAATTGGCTTTGTCACTTATAATTTATATTAATTATTGGTAGAAAAACTAACTAACCAGACGCCGCAAAAAAAAATCAAGATTGCCGTGGTCCCTTTAAAATGCAAGTATAAGGTTCTGTGTTCCAATTCACAAAAAAAGAAAAGTAAAAAAAAGTCAAATTTAACACGAAATTTCATAATTTGTAAAAAATAATTCAATTTTTTTTTTTACAGGTCTTGTTTTATCTTTATGGATTTTACACACGGGTAAGTTGTTTTGTCATCATCTGTGGGGTTTCCGGAGAGTTGCCTCCAAAACGGGTCTAAAATGAATCACTTCTCTTTTTTGATTATTGCGAAATTGTAAACTTATACCATATTTAAAGCTATATTTAAGACAAAAAAATATCTTCAACATTCCCGAAATTGTACAGTTCGGATTCATTGAGTACGTAGAAAATTTACGTCTAATTCAATTCATTTAGTATGAACTACGTGACTTGTTCAACTCACATTTAATGAATAGTTCCGTCGATTTTCCTGCTTTGTTTAAATCAGTAAAACGTTCCTAGTTTTATTGCTTGATTGTATGTATAAATTTAACTAACCGTCATATAATTCTTCTATTTTGCAAAACATATTTAATTTCCATGTCAAAGATATAGTCAAAGTCAAAGAAATATTAATTTTGAAAACAAAATCTGGAGCCAAGTCTCTTTAAGGTGGCTGGGCCCGTATTCATAAAGCCACTTAAGTGGAAACTAGTATCTTTAAGGTGGCTGGGCCCGTATTCGTAAAGCAACTTAAGTGGAAACTAGTATCTTTAAGGTGGCTGGGCCCGTATTCGTAAAGCAACTTAAGTGGAAACTAGTATCTTTAAGGTGGCTGGGCCCGTATTCGTAAAGCAACTTAAGTGGAAACTAGTATCTTTAAGGTGGCTGGGCCCGTATTCGTAAAGCAACTTAAGTGGAAACTAGTATCTTTAAGGTGGCTGGGCCCGTATTCGTAAAGCAACTTAAGTGGAAACTAGTATCTTTAAGGTGGCTGGGCCCGTATTCATAAAGCAACTTAAGTGGAAACTAGTATCTAAGTTAAAGTTAAAGAGTTTTACATACTTTTAAGTATCCTTATTAATCTCTCAGGGACACTACAAACCATCTATTTTAAGATAAATATTTAGCTGTATGTTTTATCTATCCATAACCTTATAAGCAATATTAACAAAATGTCTTAAATCGAAAAAAAAGGTGTTTAAAAAATTTACAAAATGTCTCTTTAGTTAAGATATTGCTAAGAAACATTATGAATACGGACCCTGGTTGTCACAGTCACTAATTCTTTCCAAATACCTAATTTCTCACAAAGATGAGTATGATAATGGACGTTTTGTTTTGTGAAATTCCCTTTCAATATATGTACACTAGGCAAGAAACTGTTGGCAAACAACTTTTAATGCATACTTATCTTTTAGTTAGTATAACATGTTATCGTAGAGAACGTGCGGACACGAACTCCATTTGTACTTGGAAAAAGTCTATTCTTAAAATCATAGATACCTGTATTGACTTTTATACAGCTAACCACTCTTCACTTACCACGAGACCTAGATTTTCGTTTTTTAACTTGAACCCGGGATTTCAGGAATTTCTTAACACATTTGAATTAGCTCCTGCTGATCAAACAGCTAATAATGTAATCATTGTTCGACGCCCCCATTACATCAGGCAATGTTTGAATGCTGGAACTCGGGAGTACTAATACATAACTACTTATGGGGTATATGTTCTCAACTTATTCGTTTTTCTAGAGCTTGTAGTCTAGTTAAGGACTTTAACATTCGTAACCTTTGTATAGGTCAAAAGCTACTCCATCAGGGCTACCGTTACCATAAACTTCGAAAAATCTTTGCAAAATGTTATCATAACACTGATCTACTTTAAAATACTAGAATAAGAGTAATTTAAGAACTCTTCTGTGACAACGACTATCGCAACCTGACTTCTATGGTGACGTGATTTACAATTTTGAAAGATCCTTATTCATAATCACTTGCATGCAGTATTTATTTAACTTGTTAAACATTTTATCAAAAGAGGTTACTGTATTGAGCAGATGATTTTGCAAAGCCCTGCACGTTTAATGGTTGGCCCACGTTTAATGGTTGGCCCATTTACAGTTCGTCATTATGCTTTCCTCTGTGATTGTGCCATGACCAGACATAGTGTGTCCTAAATCCTACCTAAATCCTAAAAGGACGGTAACGTTTGATGTTTGTCTTAAATCTTGTCGTGCCCGAAATCAGGCTGCCAAAACCTTTTAACACAAAATCCTGAGATTTTTAAAATTTAAGATTTAAAACGCGCGAAGAACAGTTTAAATGGAAATTTGGAGCGCACGGCTTGATTTTCGCATTATTTTTTTATAGCACAAATTTAAATTATTTATGCAATTAATACAAGTTGATGTATTGTTTGATAATTATGGAAAATAATAAATAAGCATAGAAATTCGATTAGAAAGACTTGGTTTAGTTTCTACCACAACTTTTTTTTTTATGAAAGTCCACACAGAATTCGTGCTAAGTCAACTCTTATACACATTATAATCATCGTACACAGCATCAGCTGTTATAGTGGTACCACACACAAGGAGCTGCTAGTTCCTCACACTTGCTATTTCAGTTAGGTTGACCAATTAAAGAAATCACAGATATTGCTGCATTACGCATGTCATTATGCCACTGAAGGAACTAATAATGTCCTTAGGTGTTAATTATATATTCAGTCAGCCCATTACACAGATGACCCCACTGATTCGACACTTGTATATATTTCTCTGTTTAGGGAGCGTAGCAGGAACAATTCGGGGAATAGCTGATAAACTGTGAAAGCATAGCTGTTAAATCATGAACATTTTGTTTTGATGGAAATTCCGGAGATTGTACACTTAAATCCCGAGATCCGGAGAACGACTGAAAACTCCGAAGAATCCGGATTTTTCCGGAAATTTGGCAGGCCTGCTGAAGGCTTTCTTTTCTTGTTGCTATAGCTTCTGCATAGTCATTGAGTACTTGCTTTGTGTCTTCCTAGGCTTTTTTTTATGCATGACCATCTTTATGTCATGATTATATTGCCTAGTTTGTAAGCGGGAATTTCAACACTGTTCCGTCTTATTCATAATTTTGATAGAGCGTCATCAAAACAACTGACCAATCAGTAACCAGAAATAAGACATACCTTATACATTCTGGTAGGTGATAAACTCGGTCTTTACCTTGATGTTCAACCAAATTTACTGTTAAAATTAATGTATCGACAGTGTGATTCTTTTAAAAACCTGCATATTTCATGCAAATTGATTCAAAATATGTATCTTTCAAATAAAAATCTTGAAAATTATCATCTTTTTACTCTGCCAAAGATTTTTTATTTTACTATAGAGCCTAAGGATAAAAACCGTGTAACACACATTTTATCACCTACTGAAAATATGATCAAATCTCAACATCTCTGCAATGGAAAATTATGAATTGCTATGACAATATTGTAAGACTGAGGGTTGGTGCACCCCAGAACCTGGTTTAAACCCCAGCGACCTTTTTACCACCGATCGTTTCAAGGCGGTAACCATTTTGTCAACCCTTTCATGTTTGTAATGTCACATATATTGCTTTTCATGTATAGTGTTTGTTTCGATGCGTGGTTTTGGTTGACTGTGGTTGTTGAATGCTACATTTTCTGATCGAATTTTATATATACGTGTATCTGTGAAAACAAGTGTCAGTTTGTAAACGTTTTTATTAACTGATAATTGCATCACCTCATTAAAGTGTTTTTAGTGTGTGTAACACATTGTAAAGGTCTTACATCATTTTAACAGGTTAGCACAATTGGCGAAATTCCTGCAAGTCGATTGGTTGACTTTCAAAAAGACGCAAACTATTAAATAGTACATGACCAGTCGCAAAATAAACCATGCGACTTCAAAACGTGACGCCATCTAGTTTTGTTTTCAATGCGCTTGTCATTAAATCTCAGAAACAGTGATACGCTCGTACAATAATAAATTTTATATCACACCCTGTATCGGCCCGATACCTCCATATCAGCCCGAGAGCTTTAGCTGGGTCGAGGGCCGATACAGAGAGTGATATGAAAAAGTCTTATTTTTATTATATTCATCATATATTTTCCAAAAAATGTTTTCTTCTATTTTTATGCGTTTTCCTTTTAAGGATCGCCCCTAAAAGGAATTTTGTTCTATTCGTATGCGTTTAGATTCTTCTAAGACTGACTAAAATCCCTTAAACGTTTTTCCTTCTATTTTTTATACGTTTTTGAACCCCTTAAGACTTTTACTAAAAAAAGTTATTTTTTAAAAGGAACCATCCCCTAAAAAGTTTGTTTCTTTTAAAACATGTTTAGAGCCTTTCCAGACTTTTATTTTAAAAAAGGCCAGGCCATATTTATTTTTCTGTATTTTTATGGCGTTTTAGAACATTTTAAGACTTTTACAAAAAAAAAGTGCAAAAAAGTCATATCAAGGCTGATATGAGAAGTGAAACTTAGTACGTATTGTATATGCAAAATGTACTAATTTTGAGCAAGTATGTGATAAATATATCGATACGACAATGACGTAGCTTGTCATATCAATATGCCGGGCACTAAATCTGTAACACAAGGGTGCAATAAAGGGTTAAACAACTCAGGAAATTACCGAGTCTAATTATAACAATGATATTTGGCTAACTATGGAAAAACGAACCGTATTACGGGAAGAGCCGAATCCTTTTCCGATTACTTCATTTCCGTTTAGAGTGTTACTGATGTATTCAATACGATACATTAAGAGCATAGGCCTTGTGATCTATCCACAGCCCTGGGGACATAACCCCTTGGTCATAAATTGGAAAAAGTTGAGACCCCACCCTATAACCATGTATGAACATGAGCATGAAAAGACGGATACAACCATCCAACCAGCATCGGCCTCGACTTACGACCATGTGGCTCACAACTTGGAAACTGTTGAGATCCCCATCCTTAATCCATATATACACTTACTGGGCATGAACAGACGGATACAACCATCCAACCAGCATCGGCCTCGACTTACGACCCTGGTGCTCACAACTTGGAAACTGTTGAGATCCCCATCCTTAATCCATATATACACTTACTGGGCATGAACAGACGGATACAACCATCCAACCAGCATCGGCCTCGACTTACGACCCTGGCGCTCACAACTTGGAAACTGTTGAGATCCCCATCCTTAATCCATATATACACTTACTGGGCATGAACAGACGGATACAACCATCCAACCAGCATCGGCCTCGACTTACGACCCTGGCGCTCACAACTTGGAAACTGTTGAGATCCCCATCCTTAATCCATATATACACTTACTGGGCATGAACAGACGGATACAACCATCCAACCAGCATCGGCCTCGACTTACGACCCTGGGGCTCACAACTTGGAAACTGTTGAGATCCCCATCCTTAATCCATATATACACTTACTGGGCATGAACAGACGGATACAACCATCCAACCAGCATCGGCCTCGACTTACGACCCTGGGGCTCACAACTTGGAAACTGTTGAGATCCCCATCCTTAATCCATATATACACTTACTGGGCATGAACAGACGGATACAACCATCCAACCAGCATCGGCCTCGACTTACGACCCTGGGGCTCACAACTTGGAAACTGTTGAGATCCCCATCCTTAATCCATATATACACTTACTGGGCATGAACAGACGGATACAACCATCCAACCAGCATCGGCCTCGACTTACGACCCTGGGGCTCACAACTTGGAAACTGTTGAGATCCCCATCCTTAATCCATATATACACTTACTGGGCATGAACAGACGGATACAACCATCCAACCAGCATCCTCCCCGCTTCTTTCCCCACTCCCGGGGACATAGCCCATAGGTCACAACTTGGAAACCGGTCTCGTCACATTGGGCATGTTGGGGTTGCGCGTAGTCCAGTTGTAATGGGTTCTCAAAACCAGAGACGGTTTCTTGTAAAGTTGAGACCCCGGAGCTGAACAATTCTGCAATTTTTAAATACTCACGATAATGGTAAAATATGGCACTAAGCGTGGGTTTTAAATAGACTTATACTCAGCAAAAATAGAAACGTCCATCTTTTAAGCTGTGATTTGCATAGGGTTGACTTTGTTACACTTTTTACACCAATCTAGATATAATTTCATCACTCAATCATTCTGATCAATATTAATAATCATCAAAAACCAAAGTTTGTCTGTTGCTGCTAAAACATGTTTTATTCAAATTGCGAAATCACTATATTTTTATTACAAACGGAGGTAATCTGAAAACATTCGTTTTTGAAAGCTGTATGGCGCAAAAATGAGTGAAAATATCAGCGTCTTTTCTCTGTTTTTGTGGTGATGAGGTCATTCTCTGTTTATTTCAATATAACAAAACTGTATTAACTCAAAGTTTTAACCACAAGACCCGGAAATGCTTTTTAAACCAAATCAAGGGGAATAAGTTTGCCCACAAGGTTGATTCAAAGAAAATTGTTTTCATGACAGTGCTGGCCTTTCACAAAGGTATTGGCATATAATATTAAATAAAATGTAATTTCATTGTGTCTAAATATATGGGTAAAGTTGGGGACGTTTCTATTTTTGTTCAGTATATTATCGAAACTTACCAAAAACATATATGGCTTTGCGCAATCAGGTCCAGTATTCACCGCATTTATCTATTTAATATAGTTTGTTATTCTTTTTAAATACGACATGTACATTTGCTACACGAATCATGCCTGTGTCATTGCTATTTAAATTTACATCTTAATATTGAACAAGAGAATTTGCTGGTCAATAAACCTTAGCTTTGCGCTTTATCTTTACTGTTTGTATTGCTGCTTGTTCACTTTACCCTTTTTCATTTTCGCAAATTTTACCCCAACTACCCTTTAAAATTTTACGACAACTACTCTTTACAATTTTACGGCAACTACTCTTTACAATTTTACGGCAACTACTCTTTACATTTTAACGGCAACTACTCATTACAATTTTACGGCAACTGCTCTTTACAATTTTTGGGCAACTACTCATTACCATTTTACGGCAACTGCTCTTTACAATTTTACGGTAAATACTCTTTACAATCTTACGGCAACTACTCATTACAATTTTACGGCAACTGCTCTTTACAATTTTACGGCAACTACTCTTAACAAACTCAGATTCAGTGGCAAAATATCATTTAATTGTAATACGGGGTGCTATAATGAGAGAAAAGCGCAATAAATAGAGGATCTTACATGAGTACTCATTCATTACTGAATTTATTCAACGAGTTGGCAAAATGATATAATGCGAGGATCTTATAATGCGAGGCTCTTGCCGAGCATAATATCATTTTTGCTAACGAGTTTGATAAATTCAATATTGAACGAGAACGAAAGTTATATTCTATTTATTACATAACTTATAACGTCACATTACGTCAGAAAACGTCATTAACGTTATGTTATACTATTAGTGGAATATCGAAAATATTGAATGGTGTTATTACACTCCCACACAACATCTTATGTGATACGTTGTGTTTAAACGTAAACAATAGTGAAATATTACACTGTACATGTATGTATAACTTACATATTGTGAGAATTTAAAGTCTGTAGACACAATGCAAACGGCTTTAACAAGCCAGGCCAGACCCCACAACGAGAGCGTCGAATTAATAGTTACCAAGTTCCCAACTCAATAATTCATTTTACGCATATTCAATCGTGGGTATTTTAAGAACCCATAAATAAACCTTTACTTTTTATCAGCATGCATTATTATATGACTTGGACACCTGGGTAGTATTTTGATAAAAGGTGTTGTAGTGTAATTGTGCCGTTATTTGGCGGGTTAGTTTCTTTAATTATCAAAAGCAATAACTACACAATGAATGCGTCAGTATTTTTTATTTTGAAACCTGGCCAAGGTTTATTGGTCCTTCAAATGAAAATCGATAGAAATTAAAATATTTTTTTAAAGTGACAGAACAAGATGAGACTGCTTTTTTTATTAAGGAAAAATTGGGCCTTAATTTTGTTAAAATAAAAGCAAAGATTTATGTAACGTGGCTCTTTGTTGTGCTCTTATAATGAATAATGCATGCGTGAAGTTTCAATCCATTATGTAGATTGCGAGATCGAAGCTTATATACAACCTTTAACCAAGGTATTTTTTAACCTAAGTATTAAAAGGGCCATTGTTTTGTTATTTATTATAAATACAACTGATTCAACTCTAAACTTTCGTGATACATTCGTGAAGTTATGGGTATTATTCCAGGACAATACAGATTTGTGCTTATTCCATTCACATTCTTGCGGTTTCATTCAGTTTCACTTACACTTTCATTATGCTCCGTAAAAAATCCCGGACGTAAAGAACCCGGAAATATTACCGCTTTCTACACTTCAGCGGACTGATCTAAGGAAACGTCATTTCAGCAAGTAAAACGGTGACATTTGAACATTGCAAATTATGTGTTTATTCCATTCAAGTCTTTTAGACGAGTTCATTAGGAATTGAAGTTGTAATGCATGCTTATCGTCAACAACATGATTTACAGTATGTTAACCATAGACAAATACCAATCAATCAATCAATCAATCAATCAATCAATCAATCAATCAATCGATCAATCGATCGATCGATCGATCGATCGATCGATCGATCGATCGATCAATCAATCAATCAATCAAGCAATCAATCAATCAATCAATCAATCAATCAATCATTATATACAAATCATTCAATCAATATAATAAATCAATATAATCATAAATTAGTCAATATATATATATATATATAAATATATATAAACCTCTATGGAGTGCTTAAACAAAAGACTGCATTTTGAATTGTCTTTTAAATACATCAAGAATTCCCTGTGCCTATGTCATACATATACATTTATTCTGTACCACTCTGTATTTCAGGTGAGGCCATCTGCGTACCACCACCCATAGTTGTAAACGGAATGTACACACCCATAAAGGACAACTACACCGACACCGATACGGTGACATATGCGTGCAAAACCGGATATACACACACTTCCGGTGATCTCAATCTTACATGTGCTACTACGGACTGGGTCGGAACAACACCGACGTGCACCGGTGAAGATCGTTACATTCCCGTTCACTGTAAGAATTATTTCATTTTTTTCCAGGTTTTATTCGGGTAAAGGATCATGCATAATATATGCATTTTAGAAATTTCATATCAACATATGTATAAAATAATATCTATATTACTTGAGTAAAACTGTGTTGCACTTCACATTACCTCTCATGAACAGACCCAATAAAACCGAGTCTGCTACTTTTATCTCTTGTTTGTGTTTGTTGCTTCCGAGGGATCACCCCTTTCAGTATTTATTGACATTCACACTAGCGTTTGTTTAGTGCTGTGTGGCGGCCGTAAAAAGTCGTCCCGACTACAAATCAGTAGTGTTATACTTACTGTACCTTTGGGTCATCAAGCTCGATCTTTTTGGCATCGCTTAAGCCGGTGCTTTGAGGCGTGAGAGGTGTTGCACTTCAAATTACCTCTCATGAACATACTCAGTAAAACCGAATCGAAAACTTTTATCTCTTGTTTGTCTTTGTTGCTTCCAAGGGATCCCCTTTCCAGTATTTATTCATATGCCTTATACGGCGTTGTTTTCTCATTTCCAAAGGAGAACAACAAAACTTTTAAATTTATACGACTTCATATGCCTTAGAATTTATGTCATTGACTCCAGGTCTCTTTTCCAAGAATATAAATTTTACATTAGTAAGACTTCATATGCCCTATATGCCGTTGCTTCCAAGTCTCTTTTCCAACCAATCTACAGTACATACAGGATATTTGGTGTTTTGGAGTGAATAACATATTTTATTATATAACATACGAAGTTTTCATTGGCTAAAAGGCAGGCACGTGTAAGTCATTAGTATGAACTGTTGACTTCAAAACGTTTCCTATCCGGTTCATTCTGGTTTTGCGGTCAGTATTCTTTATTTGCAGGTCAATAGTGAAGTTGAGAATGACGTTACGCTTACAAGTAAGCAACAAGTAAACAAACTTTTGGAGTATAATAAAACAAATATCTACTTCTGTTTCAGTAATAGTTAAAAAGGTTGAACTCAACAGAAGTAGATAGTTGTATATCATTTCATCGACAAGTGTGAAAACTTCATATTTTCACGAATGCGAAGCATGAATGAAAATATTAAAAGTAAGTATAACAATGCAGCTTTCACAGGTCACAGTAAAACCCAAAACACGCAAATAGACAAGCAGGAATGGCAGTAGTAATAAAGTATAAAGGGCATCTGACGTCACAAACACAAATAGGTTGACAATAGGGCTACCGCCTTGGAACGGTCAGTGGCAAAAAAGGCCGCTAGAGGTTTAAACCAGGTGGTTCTAGGGTCCATCGAACCACACACTTACCCTACTGCCATCCCAATAAAACGGATTTTCTTACTATTTATTTTTGGTATTGTCACTAGGAAGGGAAACAACCCGTTCAGGAATATAACATGAATTAGCTCAATTCCTTTTAATAAGGGGTCGACCATTTTATCTCAGGAGGGCGTCTGGCATTTTCCTTCGAGTTCACCTACTTTCTCACCCAATTGTTGTTTGAACCAGATTATTTGTTTAACATTCAGAATTTTTTTTCAGTAAAAGACCCCCACCCCATCCAACCCATCACTACCACCAAAGGATGGAATGTCCGATGCCTAACATGTATTATCCCCTATTTACATATAGCAGTTTATTTGTGACAACAAAGAGAAAAGAAAAAAAAATCTCCCTCATAGCAATGGTTAAATTGAATTGTAATTCAGTGTGTTAATATGTATATATCATGATATATTCTAGCCGAATATAAATCATGGCAGTTTAGACAATTATACTATGTGGACTTACTATGAAGTTTGTGAAGCACTCATCTTCCTATTAGATAATATTTTCGTCAGGTATAGTACCAGCGTTTATAGACAAATTGGTGGTATCCCTATGGGTACGAACTGTGCACCACTTGTCGCAGATTTGTTTTTATTTTGCTATGAAAGGGATTTTGTTGAGTCTTTCAACAGATACCCAGGCAGATGTTATTGAAGCTTTTAATGACACCTCTCGGTTTCTGGATGAGATACTGAACATTGACAACGCTTTCTTTGCAACTGTGGTTGATAATATTTTTCCTAAAGAACTTCAGCTTAATAAAGCTAATATATCTGATAATAACGCTTCTTTTCTTGATTTAGATCTCTCGATTGAAAATGGTGAAATAATTAGCAAAATCTAAGACAAGAGAGATGATTTTAATTTTGACATTGTTAATTACCCCCACTTGGATGGGGATGTTCCCCGAGCAACTTCTTATGGGGGTGTATGTCTCTCAACTTATTCGTTTTTCTAGAGATTGTACTCGAGTTGAGGACTTCAATATTCGTAATCTCTGTATAACTAAAAAGCTACTCAATCAGGGTTACCGTTACTATAAACTTCGTAAAACTTTGCAAAAGTTTATTATCGTAACCCTGATCTTCTTTCCAAATATAAAATTAATTTAAGGACTCTTCTGCGACAAGGACTATCACAACCAGACTTCTATGGTGATGTGATTTATAAACTTCGTAAGATTCTTGGTCATGATTACTTTCATACTATCTTTGTTAAACTTGTTAAAAAGTTTATCAAAAGTCGTTAACACCCTATCATTTTGCAACGTACTGCATGCTTGGTGGTGGACCCTTTTACAGTTCGCCACTATGCTTTCCTCTTTAATTGTACGATGACCGGACAGGCTGTGGACCTATGATGACGCCTACCTAGAGCCCATTGGGACGGTGGTGTTTGATGTTTGTCTATGACCTTTCCTGTCGTGCCCTTAATGGTTTATTCTCTTGTTGCTCTGGCTTCTGCCAAGTCATTGAGTACCTTCATTGTGGCTTTCTAGGCTATTTTTTTTTTTTGTATTATATTTACACGAGCCTATTTGTGTTTTAGTTATATTGCCTATTGATGCTGCCTTGTTGGTTAGAGATTAGATCATGGCGGGGATTTCTTTATTTACACTGTCCTGTTTTAATGGGATGATAGTAGGGTACGTGTGAGGTTTGGTGCACCCTAGAACCGGTTTAAACCCCCAGTGGCCTTTGTTGCCACTGACCGTTCCAAGGCGGTAGCCCTATTGTCAACCCTTTTGTGTTTGTGATGTCGTTTGCATTTTTTATTACTTTTGCCTCCTCGTTTGGCTGTTTGCGTGTTTGTTTTTGTGTTTTGTAGTTGACTGTCGTCCTTGAATGCTGCTTTCCCTGTCCGATATTTTTATATTTCTTTAGTACAGTGAGGCATTCATCTTTTAACTTATTCGTATTTTGGGCATACTATAACAAGATTAGAATTGTGATCTTCGATCTTGTACTTATTTATTTGGCTGACATGTATTATGAATGCTTTGTTGTTTAGATATATAATGATTTATTACAATTATCGACTATTGTACCATGTGGGATGATTCTCTGACCCCCATGTACCTATGACGGGGAAAATAAATTGGCCGTTCTTTATTTATAAAGATGGCCGAAAAAACAAAAAAAAAAACAAACAAACGGGCAATTGTAAATAAAGAAATCCCCGCCATGAACTATTCTCTGACCAACAAGGCAGCATTAATAGGCAATATAAGTATAACACAAAGATATATATATAAATACAAAAAAACAATAGCCGAGAAAGCCACAAAGAAGGTAATGACTTGGCGAAAGCCAGAGGAACAAGAGAATGAACCATTGAGGGCACGACAAGACAAGATTGAAGACTGCTTATCATAAGTTTGATCACTTCGAGATGAAATAAAATCTGTTATTCACGACAAAACAACGCATTTTTTTTAAATTTTATGCTTTATAATCAAAGTTTACTGTAATATGCAGAATTATTTTTTTAATTTGACGACGTCATTTGGTTAGTATGCTAAACTATTGAACCGATTTCAATACTCTATGACTCATTTTCTTAGATAAGTTATTTCATGTTATGTGATAAATTGTGTTTAAACGTAAACAATAGTAAAATATTACACTGTACTCTACCTTAATAATATTACAAACGTTTTCGGGATAAGTAAGAAACAACAAGGACTATATAAATGGCTGTAGTAACCGAGAAATGCTGATGCTTTTCTACGTTCCTTGCACTTTATTTAAACGAGATTGGTTTAGGATACAAAACGTTAGAGGGAAAAATCTTACCCGAATCGGGACGAAGAGGCTGAATTTCCTGTTCACTTTATCGAAAACGCGCACCTGCTAAACAGTCATTCCCGACGTGATTTGAGGGACAAGATATATTTCACCCAAATCAATGTAGGGTCAGTCAACATATTGTTTTCAAAAGTCGGACATTAAGTGCAGACTGTTGTGCAATTATCCGTAGTTTCGCACACATCCTAACATATTACATACATGATATTGGAAATGGACTCGACAAAATAAATCAATAAATCAACAAGCGAGTTTTTACACAAGTGTAAAAAAGCTGCCGAAAGGTAAATAAACATGGCTGTTGGCCTGTGAAGTGATAGGAATGCAAACAATTGTTTTTGTTGTACTTTGAAATAATTATTGAAATTATGAAAGTTATCAAGCTGAAATAAGTGTTGTTATTTTTAAAGTAGGTATCCCGCCAACAACACCCACATTTTACAACATATGTACGCCGTTTGTAAACCTACTGCCGACGAGGTTTATATATATAACTTATTGTTAGAATCTAAAGTCTGTAGACACAATATAAACGACTTTAACAAGCCAGGCCAGACCCCACAACGAGAGCGTCGAATTAAGAGTTACCAAATTACCAACTCAATAATTCATTTTACGCGTAATCAATCGTGGGTATTTTAAGAACCCATAAATAAACCTTTACTTTTTATCTGCATACATTATTATATGACTTGAACACCTGGGTAGAGTTTTGATAAAATGTTTTGTAGTGTAATTTGCCGTTATTTGGCGGGTTAGTTTCTTTAATTATCAAAAGCAATAACTACACAATGAATGCGTCAGTATTGTTTATTTTGAAGCCTGGCCAAGGTTTATTGATCTTTCAAATGAAAATCGATACAAATTAGAATACTTTTTTAAAGTGACTGAACAAGATGAAACTGCTTTTTTTTATTAAGGAAAAACTGGGCCTTAATTTTGTTAAAATAAAAGCAAAGATTTATGTTACATGGCTCTTTGTTGTGCTCTTATAATGAATAATCCATGCGTGAAGTTTCAATCCATTATGTAGATTGCGAGATCGAAGCTTATATACAAACTTTAACCAAGGTATTTTTTAACCTACGTATTAAAGGGGCCATTATTTTGTTATTTATTATAAATACAACTGATTCAACACTAAACTTTCGTGATATATTCGTGAAGTTATGGTATTATTCCAGGACAATACAGATTTGCGCTTATTCCATTCACATACTTGCGGTTTCATTCAGTTTCACTTACACTTTCATTATGTTCCGTAAAAAATCCCGGACGTAAAGATCCTGGAAATATTACCGCGTTCTACATTTCAGCAGATTGATCTAAGGAAACGCCATTTCAGCAAGTAAAACGGTGACATTTGAACATTGCAAAATATGTGCTTATACCATTCAAGTTTTTTAGACGAGTTCACTAGGAATTGAAGTTGTAATGCATGCTTATCGTTAACTACATGATTCACAGTATGTTAACCATAGACAAATACTAAACCCAATCAGTCAATCAACCAATCAATCAATCAGTATATACAAATCAATCAATCAATATTAGAAATCAATATAATCATAAATAAATCAATATATATATATATATATATAACTATATATAAACCTCTATTCCTGAAAATTATGGAGTGCCTAAACAAAAGACTTCATTTTGAATTGTCTTTTAAATACATCAAGAATTCCGTGTGCCTATGTCATACATATACATTACTCTGTACCACTCTGTATTTCAGGTGAGGCCGTCTGCGTACCCCCACCCAAAGTTGTAAACGGAATGTACACACCCATAAAGGACAACTACACCGATACCGATACGGTGACATATGCGTGCGACACCGGATATACACACACTTCCGGTGATCTCAATCTTACATGTGCTACTACGGACTGGGTCGGAACAACACCGACGTGCACCGGTGAGTGAAGATCGTTACATTCCCGTTCACTGTTAGAATTATTTCATTTTTTTCCAGGATTTATTCAGGTAAAGGATCATACATAATATATGCATTTTAGAAATTTCATATCAACATATGTAATATGAATAAGGCAATGCCTCATAGCGAGCTCAACTCATTAAAAAAACAAACTGGAATGCAAATGAAAATAATAATCAGCACATTATGGTTATTAGAGCCACCTCAGTGAGAGGTGAAGAATAAAAATAATAATCATGAAACCCTGCCCTACTCTTACTGTCAAAAAGATTGTAATAATTATTTAACATGCAAACGGGATAGCCTTTGGTAGTTTGGACCTTCTATTTACCATCCCCATCAGATGGACAAAGCCAAGGGAAAATGTCTTGCGCAAGATGCTTGACCTTGAAACTAAGTGATGTTCACGTCCAATATATTAATGATGGGGTAACGGTTTCATCTCATTATCTGAAATTGTCGGACAGCTTATTGGAATGAACACCAAAAGTACTTGTATATCAGTATTCACACTCACCTTGAACATGTAAACATTAATGTGCAACACACGGTGTATTGAAAACACATTATTTTAAGAGCTAATTATGATCTATGAAGATCCTAGCTCTTTACTTGGAAGAAGAAGAAGGTGTTTAGGAGTATGACTGCACATGAAAACTGCATGATCTTGAATAAAGGACCCATAGATGTGTACGCTACTTACCACATGGACCGGACAAGAACATTTTTCTTAAGGGCAATTGAAATAAAACTTCAATCGTTTTTGTTTGTTTGGCGTGTAACGTCATTTTTCAGCACATTTTAGCCTATGTATGACGGTCAACAGTTTTTAGTGGTGGAAGCAGACTACTCACTTATTCCTGGGTAGAACATGTAAGACACATACTGTATACTTCCCGTCGTCGATAAGAGTCGACACTTACAAGTCGAGTTCCCTGTGGGAATCAAACCCGCAGCGTTGAGATGGTTTCCAATGCAGCATCTTTACCCTCTCAACCACGGATGCGCTACAAAATATCAAATCATGTCTGGGTAACATACTTGAACTCACTCACTTCTCACCAGTGTCACTAGACGAATGCAGCTCGGGTTCGCTTCCCCGTCTCTGCATTGTGCGCGAAAAAATGTAACTTTCTTTGTATGTAGAAAATGAGTTTATTTTGTACTATTTTGAGATGGTGGTAATCCGACTGATTCTTGACTAAGTAGCTTGTATGTTTTGTTTTTGTTTTCAGTGATAATAGAATTCTATGTTTTGCAATGAGCTCTTGTGGAATGTCATAACTTAATATCAATTACTACATAACTGATCGTTGGCCACAATTGATTGTTTGGCACATCACTTATTCCCAGTGGCCACTATTGTATCCATTAACAACAGATAACTGCGACTCATTAATGGTACATGTACATACAGTCCTTTTTATTTCGGTTGCAAGTTCAAGCCATCCGTTGCAGGTTATTAATACTGAGTTCTACATAAAGCGGAACGCAGTCATAAACAACCACAAACAATGGAAGACTGACGCATACTATATTCTTTTCTTGGACATTCTTGAACATTCAGGGCATCTAAGGGTGCATCTAAAGGCAGAAATGGCACTGAAAAATATAAAAGATATTAAAAACAACAACAAACTAGAAATTGTTATTGTCCATGGGACAAAAACGTATGGCTCCCCCACTCGCCTGAACAGACATAATTGACGACTCTAGGTCCAACCGTTCTCTATTGATCTGAGATCGTTTTGATATTCAATATCCCTGTGACTGTATCTATTACCTGTAGCAGTAAGGCCACATAAAACATATGTGTGGTTCAGGTAACCCGACCGACCCTAAAACTTTTTATGCAAAAATTTATAAAAAAAAAAAAAAAAGAAATAAAAAAAAAAAAAAAAAAAAAAAAAAAATTGTTGATAATGCCAAAAAAATCGAACTCAAGGTAAAGTAATTTAACAGATTAAATTCATTATCAGAATTGAATTCATTACTGAGAAAAAAAAGAAGAAAAGCCTACCTAACTACCCTATTTTTTTTGCCAGTGTTACCTGCACCACACATATTATTTTCTTTGGCCTATTATCTACTGGTCATGACCAACCATCCTTCCAAGTTTGAGGACCCTAGATCCAACCATTCTCTAGTTATTGATCGGACATTGTCTAGTTATTGATTGGGGATCATTTTGATAGTCAAGGTCACCGCGGTCACCGCGACCTTGACCTATGATTTAGTGACCCCAACATCAATAGGGATCATCTAGTGGTCATGACCAACCATCCTTCCAAGTTTGAGGACCCTAGGTCCAACCATTGTGTAGTTATTGATCGGACATCGTTTTGATAGTCACGGTCACCGTGACCTTGACCTCCGACCTAGTGACCCCAAAATCAATAAGTGTCATCTACTGGTCATTACCAACCATCCTTCCAAGTTTGAGGACCCTAGGTCTAACCATTCTCTAGTTATTGATCGGACATCGTTTTGATAGTCAATGTCACCGCGACCTTGACCTTTGACCTAGTGACCTCAAAATCAATAGGGGTCATCTACTGGTCATGACCAACCACCCTTCCAAGTTTGAGGACCTTAGGTCCAACCATTCTCTAGTTATTGATCGGACATTGTTTTGATAGTCAATGTCACCGCGACCGCGACCTTTGACCTAGTGACCCCAAAATCAATAGGGGTCATCTACTTGTCATGATTAACCATCCTTCCAAGTTTGAGGACCCTAGGTTCAACCATTCTCTAGTTATTGATCGGACATCGTTTGTGACACGGACAGACAGACTTACAGACACACAGACACACAAAATCATTATTGCTCCCCTACCACAATCAGAATTGAATCTTTAAGCACAGCTCTGCGTTCAACATCTGAGTTCTAAATAAAACCTCGCACATTTGATGATTTCTTGGAAAGTTGGCAATAGCAGACTGCAGTGGTTAACATTTCCCCACCCACCGACTTTACCGTAACATCTATCTATATCACTGAAGTGCGAGCAGCGATGCGTTTTTATTTAAACATTATCGATACTGCATTTCCTTTTAAAGTTTAGGTAGAAATACCGTTACCTGGACTCTCAGATGGTAATAATCACCGTTATTTTATAAATTGCCAGACGTTTGTTTAACTAATGACGTCACATTAATAAAGTCTGGTATACGGCCAACTGGATGGACTAGATCCAACGCTAATAGAGGTGGGCCGGATACCAAACAGAGCATGGGAGTAAACTGCGTCTGGAACGTATAAAGCCATGACCTCCCCTTAACAAGGGAATAAACTGTGTTTCGACTTTTTTACCACTTTTTTTTCCCCCGTAGTATTTGCTACTCGCGTTACCGTAGAGCTCGCTTGCGCTTCCCCCTTTCATTATTTATTGACATTCACACTAGCGTTTGTTTAGTGTTGTGTGGCGGCCGTAAAAAGTCGTCCCGACTACAAATCAGTAGTGTTATACTTACTGGTCCTTTGGGTCATCAAGCTCGATCTTTGTGGCATCGCTAAAGCCAGTGCTTGGAGGCGTGAGAGGTGTTGCATCTTATAATTACCTCTCATGAACATACTCAGTAAAACCGAATCTGCTACTTTTATCTCTTGTTTGTCTTTGTTGCTTCCAAGGGATCCCCTTTTCAGTATTTATTCATATGCCTTATATGCCGTTGTTTTCTCATTTCCAAAGAAGAAGAACAACAAATTTATACGACTTCATATGCCTTATAATTTGTGCCATTGACTCCAGGTCTCTTTTCCAAGAATATAAATTTTACATTAGTAAGACTTCATATGCCCTATATGCCGTTGCTTCCAGGTCTCTTTTCCAACCAATCTACAGTACATACAGGATAGTTGGTGTTTTGGAGTGAATAACATATTTAATTATATAACATACGTAGTTTTCATTGGCTAAAAGGCAGGCACGTGTAAGTCATTAGTATGAACTGTTGACTTTAAAACGTTTCCTATCCGGTTCATTCTGATTTTGCGGTCAGTAGTCTTTATTTGCAGGTCAATAGTGAAGTTGAAAATGACGTTACGCTTATGAGTAAGCAACAAGTAAACAAACTATTGGAGTAAAATAAAACAAATATCTACTTCTGTTTCAGTAATAGTTAAAAAGGTTGAACTCAACAGAAGTAGATAGTTGTATATCATTTCGTGGTTCTAGGGTGCACCGAACGTCACACTTACCTACTGTCATCCAAATAAAACGGATTTTCTTACTATTTATTGTTGGCATTGTCACTAGGAAGGGAAACAACCCGTTCGGGTAAATATGGACGGAATATTACATGAATTAGCTCCATTCCTTTTAATAAGGGGTCGACCATTTTATCTCAGGAGGGCGTCTGGCATTTTCCTTCGAGTTCACCTACTTTCTCACGCAATTGTTGTTTGAACCAGATTATTTGTTTAACCTTCAGAAATTGGTTTCAGTAAAAGATTCCCACCACCCCCACCCCACATCCAACCCATCACCACTACCAAAAGATGGAATGTCTGATGCCTAACATGTATTATCCCCTATTTACATATAGCAGTTTATTTGTGACAACAAAGAGAATAGAAAAAAAAATCTCCATCATAGCAATGGTTAAATTGAATTGTAATTCAATGTGTTAATATGTGTATATTATGACATATGCTAGCCGAATATAAATCATTTTACTTATTCGTATTTTGGGCATACAATAAAAAGATTAGAATTGTGATCTTCGATCATGAACAGACGGATACAACCATCGGCCTCGACTTACGACCCTGGGGCTCAGAACATGGAAACTGCTGAGATCCCCATCCTTAATCCATATATACGCTTACTGGGCATGGGCAGACGGATATAACCATCCAACCAGCATCCACCACGCGTCTTTCCAGACTCCTGGGGACATAGCCTATAGGTAACAACTTGGAAACCGGTCTCGTAACCTTGGGCGTGTGTGGGTCGCGCGTAGTCCAGTTGTAATGGGTTCTCAACACCAGAGAAGGTTTCTTGTTGAGTTGAGACCCCGTAGCTGAACAATTCTGCAACTTTTAACTACTCACGGTAATGGTAAAATATGGCACTAAGCGTTGGTTTTACATAGACATTTATCGAAACTTATATATGGCTTTGCACAATCAGGTCCAATATTCACCGTATTTAGCTATTTAATACGGTGTCCTGTTAGGGCCATGTTACCATCGCATGTTACCATCGACCATCGCATCTTACCATCGACCATCGCATCTTACCATCGCATCTTACCATCGACCATCGCATCTTACCATCGACCTAGATATTTTTCTACGGTAATCGTGAGATCTTGATCAGCATGAGAATTGATAAGTCGATGGTCGATGGTAAGATGCGATGGTTGATGGTAAGATGCGATGATAAGATGCGATGGTAAGATGCCATAGTCGATGGTTCATCGCATATTACCATCGACCATCTCATCTTACCATCGATCATCGCATCTTACCATCGACCATCGCATCATGCCTGTGTCTTTGCTATTTAAATTTACATCTTAATATTGAACAAGACAATTTGCTGGTCAATAAACCTTAGTTGTGCGCTTTATTTTTACTGTTTGAACTGCACTTTACCTTTTTCATTTCCTCAAATTTTACGACAACTACTCTTTACAATTTTACGGCAACTACTCTTTACAATTTTACGGCAACTACTCTTTACAATTTTACGGCAACTGCTCTTTACAATTTTATGGCAACTGCTCTTTTCAATTTTACGGCAACCACTCATTACAATTTTACGGCAACTGCTCTTTACAATTTTACGGCAACTGCTCTTTACAATTTTACGGCAACTATTCTTTACAATTTTACGGCAACTACTCTTTACCCAAACTCAGATTCAGTGGCAAAACATCATTGTATTGTAATACAGGGTGCTACAATGAGAGAAAAGTGCAATACATAGAGGACCTTACATAAGTACTCATTCATTATTGAATTTATTAAACGAGTTGGCAAAACGATATAATGCGAGGCTCTTATAATGCGAGGCTCTTGCCGAGCATTATATCATTTTTGCTAACGAGTTTAATAATTATTAAACGAGTTGGCAAAATGATATAATGCGAGACTCTTATAATGCGAGGCTCTTCTTATAATGCGAGGCTCTTGCCGAGCATTAGATCATTTTTGCTAACGAGTTTGATAAATTCAATAATGAATGATAACGAAAGTTAGATTCTATTTATTACATAACTTATAACGTCACATTACGTCAGAAAACGTCATTAACGTTATGTTATACTACTAGTGGAATATCGAAAATATTGAATGGTGTTATTACACTCCCACTCAACATGTTATGTGATACGTTGTGTTTAAGCGTAAACAATAGTAAAATATTACACTGTACATGTATATATAACTTACATACTGTGAGAATTTAAAGTCTGTAGACACAATATAAACGGCTTTAACAAGCCAGGCCAGACCCCACAACGAGAGCGTCGAATTAATAGTTACCAAGTAACCAACTCAATAATTCATTTTACGCATATTCAATCGTGGGTATTTTAAGAACCCATAAATAAACCTTAACTTTTTATCAGCATGCATTATTATATGACTTGGACACCTGGGAAGAGTTTTGATAAAAGGTTTTATAGTGTAATTTTGCCGTTATTTGGCGGGTTAGTTTCTTTAATTATCAAAAGCAATAACTACACAATGAATGCGTCAATATTGTTTATTTTGAAACCTGGCCAAGGTTTATTGGTCCTTCAAATGAAAATCGATACAAATTAAAAAAAATTTTTTTTAAAGTGACAGAACAAGATGAAACTGCTTTTTTTAATAAATATTAAGGAAAAATTAGGCCTTAATTTTGTTAAAATAAAAGCAAAGATTTATGTAACGTGGCTCTTTGTTGTGCTCTTATAATGAATAATGCATGCGTTAAGTTTCAATCCATTATGTAGATTGCTAGAGCGAAGCTTATATACAACCTTTAACCAAGGTATTTTTTAACCTAAGTATTAAAGGGGCCATTATTTTGTTATTTATTATAAATACAACTGATTCAACACTAAACTTTCGTGATATATTCATGAAGTTAAGGGTATGCTTATAGTCAACAACATGATTTACAGTATGTTAACCATAGACAAATATAAAACCCAATCAATCAATCAATCAATCAATCAATCAATCAATCAATCAATCAATCAATCAATCAATCAATCAATCAATCAATCAATCAATCAATCAATCAATCAATCAATCAATCCAATCAATCAATCAATCAATCAACCAGTCAATCAATCAATCAATCGAACAATCAATATATACAAATCATTCAATCAATAAAATAAATCAATATAATCATAAATAAATCAATATATATATATATATATATATATATAAATATATATAAACCTCTATTCCTGAAAATTATGGAGTGCTTAAACAAAAGACTGCATTTTGAATTGTCTTTTAAATACATCAAGAATTCCCTGTGCCTATGTCATACATATACATTTATTCTGTACCACTCTGTATTTCAGGTGAGGCCATCTGCGTACCACCACCCATAGTTGTAAACGGAATGTACACACCCTTAAAGGACAACTACACCGATACCGATACGGTGACATATGCGTGCGACACCGGATATACACACATTTCCGGTGATCTTAATCTTACATGTGCTTCTACGGACTGGGTCGGAACAACACCGACGTGCACCGGTGAGTGAAGATTGTTACATTCCAGTTCACTGTTAGAATTATTTCATTTTTTTCCAGGATTTATTCAGGTAAAGGATCATACATACTATATGCATTTTAGAAATTTCATATCAACATATGTATAAAATAATATCTACATTACTTGAGTAAAACTGAGTTGCATTTCACATTACCTCTCATGAACAGACCCAATAAAATCGAGTCTGCTATTTTTATCTCTGGTTTGTTGCTTCCAAGGGATCCCCCTTTCAGTATTTATTGACATTCACACTAGGGTTTGTTTAGTGCTGTGTGGCGGCCGTAAAAAGTCGTCCCGACTACAAATCTGTAGTGTTATACTTACTGGTCCTTTGGATCATCAAGCTCGATCTTTGTGGCATCGCTAAAGCCGGTGCTTGGAGGCGTGAGAGGTGTTGCATCTTATAATTACCTCTCACGAACATACTCAGTAAAACCGAATCTGCTACTTTTTTCTCTTGTTTGTCTTTGTTGCTTCCAAGGGATCCCCTTTTCAGTATTTATTCATATGCCTTATATGCCGTTGTTTTCTCATTTCCAAAGAAGAAGAACAACAAAACTTTTAAATTTATACGACTTCATATGCCTTATAATTTATGTCATTGACTCCAGGTCTCTCTTTCAAGAATATAAATTTTACATTAGTAAGACTTCATATGCCCTATATGCCGTTGCTTCCAGGTCTCTTTTTCAACCAATCTACAATACATACAGGATATTTGGTGTTTTGGAGTGAATAACATACTTTATTATATAACATACGTAGTTTTCATTGGCTAAAAGGCGGGCACGTGTAAGTCATTAATATGAACTGTTGACTTTAAAACGTTTCCCATCCGGTTCATTCTGGATTTGCGGTCAGTAGTCTTTATTTGAAGGTCAATAGTGAAGTTGAGAATGACGTTACGCTTACGAGTAAGCAACAAGTAAACAAACTATTGGAGTATAATAAAACAAATATCTACTTCTGTTTCAGTAATAGTTAAAAATAGTGAACTCAACAGAAGTAGATAGTTGTATATCGAACAGGAAATGCAGCTTTCACAGGACACAGTAAAACTCAAAACACGCAAATAGACAAACAAATAAAGGGCATATGACGTCACAAATACAAAAAGGGTTGACAATAATTATACGGCTACCGCCTTGGAACGGTCAGTGGCAAAAAGGCCACTGGAGGTTTAAACCAGGTGGTTATAGGGTGCACCGAACCTCACACTTACCCTACTGTCATCCCAATAAAACGGGACAAGTAATATATTTTCTTACTATTTATTTTTGGCATTGTCACTAGGAAGGGAAACAACCCGTTCGGGAAAATATGGACGGAATATAACATGAATTAGCTCCATTCCTTTTAATAAGGGGTCGACCATTTTATCTCAGGAGTGGGTCTGGCATTTTCCTTCGAGTTCACCTACTTTCTCACCCAATTGTTGTTTGAAACAGATTATGTGTTTAACCTTCAGAAATTGGTTTCGGTAACCCCCCCTATTTACATATAGCAGTTTATTTGCGACAACAAAGAGAATAGAAATGATAGTAATGATAGTAATGTAATGATTAAATTGAATTGTAATTCAATGTGTTAAAATGTGTATATTATGACATATGCTAGCCGAATATAAATCATCTTACTACAGTGAGGCACTACAGTGAGGCATTCATCTTTTAACTTATTCGTAATTTGGGCAGACAATAACAAGATTAAAATTGTGATCTTCGATCTTATACTTATTTATTTGGCTGGCATGTATTATGAATGCTTTGTTGTTTAGTTATATAATGATGTATTACAATTATCGGCTATTGTACCACGGGGGATGATTCTCTGACCCCCATGTACATATGACGGGGAAAATAAATGGGCCGTTCTTTATTTATAAAGATGGCCGAAAAAACAAAACAAAAAAAACAAACGGGCAATTGTAAATAAAGAAATCCCCTCCCTGAACTATTCTCTGACCAACAAGGCAGCATTAATAGGCAATATAAGTATAAAACAAAGATATATATAAATACAAAAAAAACAATAGCCTAGAAAGCCACAAAGAAGGTACTCAATGACTTGGCGGAAGCCAGAGCAACAAGAGAATAAACCATGGCCATTGAGGGCACGACAAGACAAGGTTAAAGACTGTTATCATAAAGTTTGATCACTTCAAGATGAAATAAAATCTGTTATTCACGACAAAACAACGCATTTTATTTTTATTTTATGCTTTATAATCAAAAGTTTACTGTAGTATGCAGATTTTTTTTTTAATTTGACGACGTCATTTGCTTACTATGCTAAACTATTTAACATATTTCAATACTCTATGACTCATTTTCTTAGTTAAGTTATTTCTAGTCCAATGATATATCTTTTATAGCAACTTTCTAAAAATAGTTTTTTGAAAAAAAATACCATCTGACATTTTTGACTGTAAATGACAACAATTATAAATACTTGACACGTTTTAAAACATATAGCTCATTTTCTTTGTTAGACCATTTACAATCGAATGATATATATTAAATAGTTATTTTCTAAACAAATAAAAAACGTTTGTTTTTGATATTGAAAAAAAAATTAGCTTCGGCAGTGAAAAAATAAAACTCATCACATGTATGAAATACAGCTTTTATTTCATTGCTAAAATCTACTATTTCACTGCTTATCATAAATTTAAATAAATAACTTTATTTAGATACACACGTCTTCGTTTTATTGTATAGCCCCCTGCGGCGAGAACAAATTCCAATGTCTCAATGGGAGGTGTATCAGGTCGGACTGGGTTTGTGATGGCGATATTGACTGCAATGATAGATCGGATGAAAGCAACTGCAGTATGAGTAAGTTGGTACTAAATGACGTTACTATATGTGTATAATGTTATATGCTTTCCAATAGACAGATATTTTGAAGTTTATCACCTGACAACCCTGTTTTTCAGATACTAGACCTTAACGTCTGTGTGATATTTTCAATATTGCTAACGGTGTTAATCTACCACATTCTTAAGCGTTTCGCGAATTGCCTGATATCGTTACCTAGGTCTGTAACAATCGTAACTAATGTTTAACTGTATTGACAGCCAGCGTGAAGGTCAACAGTTTTACGTGAAATGGTCTGTATGAAAATGAAAGAAAATGGCCCTATAGAAACCACAACACACAAACGCAATGACATCTTACGGCGGCACTGTAACACAAACCAAATCAATTCAGTAAATACAATTATCAATGAAAAGGACAATACACAACATAAATAGTGGTGAAGACAGGGTTACCGAGTTTGTGCAATGCTTTTCTGGTGTAAATATTAGTTGTGTTAGGTAGAAGAGGACTGCATACAGCATTGTCTTTTTGTTGAAATACGTAACTAGAATAATCACTGAAGGTGATGAATCGTAAACCTTTGATGCAGAGACACACCATGTCATGACGTGTGATCTGCATGCCAAGTGTAATAACAATAAATACTGAAAAGGTATTTGGAAGTAACAAACACAAACACGAGAGAAAAGTAGCATGAAACACTTGAAGTTCATTATACAATATCACTGACGTGTAACCTGTACGGCTAGCCGATTTTATAAGTTCCAAGATGGCGGACACGTCAACATCCGAAAAGTAAGTGCCTTACATGTTTACTCGTTACTTATATAATTCGGCGTGACATGCGTAGATATTTATGCTGACAGTTAGACAAATGATTCCTTTACACTCGGCTGCAAGGTATGTAACAAATAATTTACTACTGCTTGAAAAAAACATCGCTAATGCATGTAAATCTTTGTCGATCTGCGATCGAAGTGAGAAGTCCCATCTGTTTTGGAACATTACTGGCTGATTTCTTCAAGGATCGAAGCGAAATAACATTTATTACTAAGTGATGATGTCTAAATGACCAAATAACTAATTTATTGTAAACTATGCAATACATAAGCAAAACTCTAATTCGAAAAATATTAAGCTGTACGGTGCGTTACCATCTCGAATTTGCTACTGGACGAGATGGTTCTGAAGTTCAGAACCAAAATTTGTAAGGTGCATTACAAATATTTGACAAATTTATTGTACGGCGCGTTATGTATAATTGAGGAGTTTTAATGTAAATGAATAATAAATAAATCCTTAAATAAGAAAAGTTGTTTTATTTTTAGTTTCAGAGTTTGAAACTTTGCAAGTTATAGCAAGACACGTAGTTAGATAGTTTTAAGTATATGTTGCTCTTTCAGATTTTAAGTTAAACTTCGTTGTTCATTTTCTTTTTTGTATCTTGTTACGAGAACAGTTATTCTTAATTGCAATTTTACAAGTTTCACATTGTAATTAGAAAGAAAACACATGTTTGTATTTGAAAAATACTGCTTGCCTCCAAGTTTCACTATAGTGTACACTTGTAGAAATTGTCATGTAGAAATTGACTTGTAGAAACTGCATAAGTATGGTTATCGAGAGTGATTTGGTTTAAACATATTGTATTTGACATGTTTTTACAGCATAATATTTGTACACAATAGAAGAAAAAGGTATAGAACGAAAATAAAATATTTGAGAATTTGATATGTTTATAATATAAATTCCGGAGGTATGAGCAATGAATATCAGTGCTAACTAAAATAGTTTATACGTATTCCAGAATACCTTATTTTATGAAATGAAAGCAACATAAGATAGTAGAGTAATAATGCATACAAAATGACAGAAAAACAATAGAACAGTGTTGAAATGTTAAATCAATTAGAAGAGAATACAGTTTAAATGTCATTTATCATCGTGCTTGAACTGGGGGTAATTTGGGATTGACACACGGACAGGGGTACTGCCGTTTTGGAAATACATCAGCAGAGGGAATGAAACGAACTACTTGATAAATCGTTTTGAATTTAGTTTACATAATTATGTACCGCACTGAAGATAAGAATGTTTGTGTCGTAGGATACATTTTCGTCTCCAACGATCAGTTATTTAGTGTAATGTGTGGTATTTCGTTGGTTATATCTAGAGATGTTACCAACAGAAGTAGGAACTAAATCGGAGAGGACAGTTGGGGTTAAATTATTTACCATGTTATAAAAAAGGATAAGGTTATGTTTACGGTACCTGTTTCCAGGAGTCTCCCAACCGATTTCTCTGTATAAGTTGTCAATAGAGACACGTTTCGTTTTTTCCAGTTACTATTTGTGCATCCTCATTTTGTATTTCGTCTAACACATATGTTTCATATTGCGTGCAGTTATCGAACAACATATCGCCGTATTCTAATACAGGTATAATATATGACGTATAGATGGTTTCCAGTGAAACTTTATCAAGTTTAAATTTAAGTTTACACATACTATTAATCATGTGCCATGCTTTTGTTTTGATGTATTCAATGTGCTTATGCCATGATAAATCATTTGCCACCGATGTGCTTATGGTCATGAACTTAAGTTATCATTTGATGGTACATGAATACAGGCGGTGGTTTCGGAAATGAACGTTGCGAAATGTAAGGAGAGATTTGGGTTAAAATGGATTAAATTTTACAAGCCAATCATCTGCTCAATTTGATATTTTTAGTAGATCAGAATTAAGTGTATTTGCAGCAGAGATTGGATTATCTGTAGCAATACATAATCCCGTGTCATCTGCCAAAGACGGATGTTTGATTTGATGTCTATAACAATAACATTAATGTAGAATATGAATAAAAGTGGCCGTAAGATGGAGCCTTGGTGGAGCACCGGCTGTAATGTTATTTCAATCCGATTGGGTACCAGGTAAGATAACGCCTTGTTTTCTGTCACTAAGATAACTTGGAACCATTTTAAGAGATTTTCTGTGATACTAACAGCCTTCAAATTTGCAGTAAGTCTCTCGTACCAAATACAATCAAAGGCTCTGCTGATATCCCAGAAAATATCCCTTATTTCATTTTCAGAATCTAGAGCATTACAGAACAAAACTGTATAAGTATGCAAGCTGATTAACTCTGTTAAATCACCTGGAACAAATCCAGACTGTAATGCAGTTAAGATGTTATTTTTTTGAAAGAAGTTGAATACGTGTTTAGAAATGATTTTTTTTCTAAAACACTTTCAACAAAGCTAAGAAGTGCTGTAGTCGGACACGATTGATTGGTCTCCAGATTTAAACATTGAACAAACGTGGTCTTCTTTCCAAGTTAATGGCACAAGGCTATTACTTAGGGAATGATTAAATAAAGAACACAAAGGTTCAGATAGTTCGGTGGCTAGTTCTTTAAGAACACGGTTGCTATCAGGACCTACACTTTTTCCTAATGGTAGGGTTTCGAGAATTTGTTTTACTTCAATCAGACACAGCACAATGGAACTGAGGATCGAATCGTTGATAGCGGGTAAAATTGGAAGTTGTGTATTAGCGTCATTTATAAAAGTCATTTAAAATGCTTGCTTTCTCATAGTCATCTGTCATAATAGAACCATCCGTTTGCAACGGGGATACGAATTCTTTGCGATTTAAAAGCATAAAACATTTTAATAATGATCACCACTTTTTGAAAATCGATTTTTGGTTTTTAGTTTCTCTGACCATTTTTTAAAGTGGTCATCTCTGTTTGTCCTAATAAGGTCAATTTATCTCATTTCCAACGGTAGTGTAAGTTTTTGTTTAGTTTTCGATATGCTCTTTTACGCTTTCTTATCAGGCATTTAATAGAGATAGTTATCCACGGAAGATCGTTTGGCTTGAGTGAGATTTCCTTTGACCTTAAAAGAAAGAACGCGGTGTATTTCACAGGCGTGGAAAGAACGTCTTTATTTCCCACTCTATTTAAGAATTGTAGTTTCAAATTGCGGAGATAAGTAACCAAAGTAAGTTTTTCAGTAGCAAGATACATTTTCTTTAATTACCTGTACGCAATCAGAAACTTAGAATTGTTGACATTTTATTTGACATAACTTGAGGGTCAAGGTCAAGTGATAGTTTTAAACATAGTTGTTATATATTTAATATGATTGTATTGTTGATAGTGCAGAGACCGACCATTCATGCAATTGACTTGAAAGGACAAACGACGATACATGCCATAAATATATAGCTTTTGCCTGTCAGAGACAAAAGAAACCGGTACCAAATACAATTAAATGTTCTTAACAAATATCTGTTACACTATAGAAATCAATCACTGACATACGGCGACAGATAAAACAAATCCGTTACACAATTCACTTTTTATAAATCATGTTTTTTGTATCCTTTTTTGAGTCTTTTGAAGATATTGTTATGTGGTGATATGATAGACATAGTACTGCTTCTATACTTACAAATGTCTTACAGATTGTTATTTAAACATCGTAAATTTAAAATGTTGCTGTAATGTTTTATAAAAATGAAGTTTTGCGCCGTACAGTAATTTTGACAAATATTTATAATGCACCGTACTTTTTGTGGTACTGACGATGTCCAGTAGTAAAATTCGGGATGGTAACGCACCGAACAGCTTAATATGTTTCGAATCAGAGTTTTGCTTATTTATTACATAGTTCACAAGAACTGAGTTATCTGGTCATTTATATATCACCACGAAGTAAGTAAAACACGTTATTTCCTTTCGATCCGTGAAGAACGAGCCTGTACCGGTTAAAAACAGGTGGGACTCCTCGCTTCGATTGCAGCTCGACACAAATTGACATGTTAGACGGATGATTTTACAAACAGTAGTAAATTATTTGTTACGTACTATGCAGACGAGTGTAAAGGAATCATTTTTCTAACTGTCAGCATAAACATCTATGCATATCAAGCCGAATTAAGTAAGTAACGAGTAAAAATGTAATGCTCTTTCTTTTCGGATGTTGAAGTGTCCGCCATCTTGGAAATAACAAAATCATACAGGTTACACGACAGTGTATATTAAAGTCTATATTAAAGTCGAAATGATTCTGTTAGAAATTAGTCATCAGTTTTCTTGTATATATGAAGCTTGGGAACAATCCATTTGAAGCTGTTTAGTAATAGAATAACTACTGAAAAAGGATCCCTCGGAAGCAACAAACACAAACAAGAGATAAAAGTTGCAGACTCGGTTTTATTGAGTCTGTTCATGAGAGGTAATGTGAAGCGCAACACCCGTCACCCGTCACGCCTACTAGCACCGGCTTAAGCGATATTCTACTTTAAAGCCACAAATATCGGGTTTGATGACCCCAGAGGACCAGTAAGTAATAACGCTACTGATTTGTAGTCGGGTTTTTTTTTACGGCCGCACACAGCACTAAACAAACGCTAGTGTGAATGTCAATACATACTGAAAAGGGAATGTTTTACGGGACATTATACAATATTAGAGTAAAATTCTACGTCAAACAAAGGCCATAATAATATAATAAATTCGAATCTGTTTGAGAAATCTAAGTAATAACAATAGGCCCAAGATGGCCTGTTTTACGCTATACTTATATAATGTATTTTTTTTCTTCAGAAGAGTGTTTTATATATTGCTTTATCACATAACGTCCCTTGTTAGCAGTGTCGAACACCCATTTAATATTCTATTGTATGACACACCTGGAACGATTTTGACTTGTTGAGTTAAACCTGTAACATTACGCAAGTTTATTAACTGAAACTATTTTATTTATTATAAATTCACCCAGATCTGAGTCATAAACTTATTATTTGTGACAGCTTATACAAATAATGCACGTAATATAAAACATTGTTGTTGTTTTGTTAAAAAGTTGGCGTAAACTGCTATTTTATGAAGTTTTGGCGCTAACGTGTGTCTGACGTCGTGATGGTTCTATGTACATCTGAATTATTTTTTACTAATTTGATTGCAATGTTATGTGATAAAAAGGATCTTAAACTCGTTCCAATTCCATATAAGATTTATGAAACTCTTTATGAATTATTTTTAATTTTGACTCGCCAAAAGGCTCGTTAAAATTAAAATAATTCATAACTCGTTTCATAAATCTTATATGAAATGGGAACTCGTTTAAGATCCTCTATATATAATATCACCCGACCCTTGGTCAATATTTACATCAGAATCGGCATTTGATCGAAGCACAATTAACTTAACCAAAATAAGCATTTGATTCATATTTTGTAAGACAACAAATTGAATAGTTATTGTTGCAGTTTATCACGCACCAAATAGGTCAATATTTATATTTGCTTTCATCATTATTTGTAAATGTGTAAATGTGTGTGCTTCGTCTTAATATACTTTTTCAGTTGTTTTCTTATAAGAAAGTATTGAAACTGAAGGGGGAACTCATAACAATTCCTACAGCTGATGTTTTGAACTATATGTTTTCATAAATTTGATCATTCAATTTAATTTTCGATGAAAACGTGAAAACCGACAAAGAACAAAAACATATTCCATTTGTTACGTTCACACATGGACATAGTTACAAGTACCGGACTACTATAAAATTAAACGACAATTTACAAGCAGTTGTTTTCTTAATTTATATTGCAGTTACATTGATCACTTTCATACTATCTTTGTTAAACTTGTTAAAAGGTTTATCAAAAGAGGTTATGACCCTATCATTTTGAAACGCACTGCATTCTTGGTGGTGGAACCACTTACAGTTCGCAACTATGTTTTTTCTCTTTAATTGTGCGATGACCGGACATGCTGTGAGTAACTGCTATGGACCCTATGATGACGTCTACCTAAAGCCCAAAAGGACGTTGGCGTGTTATGTTTGTCTGCAGTCTTGTCTTGTCTTGTCTCAATAATGTATTCTCTTGTTGCTCTGGCTTCTGCCAAGTCATTGAGTACCTTCTTTGTGGCTTTCTATGCTATTGTTTTTTTTTGTATTTATATATACACGAGCATCTTTGTGTTTTACTTATATTGCCTATTACTACTGCCTTGTTGGTTAGAGAATAGCTCATGGCGGGGATTTCTTCATTTACACTGTCCCGTTTTATTGGGTTGACAGTAGGGTAAGTGTGAAGTTTGGTGCACCCTAGAACTTGGTTTAAATCCCCAGCGGCCTTTTTTGCCACTGACCTTTCCAAGGCGGTAGCCCTATTATCAACCCTTTTGTGTTTGTGATGTCTTATTTGGCCTTTTATTTATCTTTAAATTTGTTCTTTGTTGCTGTGTGTGTTTATGGCTGACTGTCGTCCTTGACTGCTACTTTTCCTGTTCGATATTTATATCTATATTTACATGCCTTATATGCCGTTGCTTCTGGTCTCTTTTCCAACCAATCGACAATACTTAACATTATTTTAATATACACGTCTTTATTGTCTTGTGTAGACACCTGCGGCGAGGATGAATTCCAATGTCTCAGTGGGAACTGTATCGTGTCGTACATGGTTTGTAATGGCTATATTGACTGCAGGGATAGATCGGATGAAAACAACTGCAGTATGCGTAAGTTGCTACTAAATGACGTTACGACATGTGTAATGTTATGTGTAATGTTATATGCTTTCCAATCGACAGTGTTCTCGATGTTTATCACCTGACAACCCTGTTTTTCAGATGCTAGACCTTAACGTCTGTGTGATATTTGCTATATTGCTAATGGTGTTAATCTATGACATTCTTCTGCGATTCATTCTTGTGTTTGTTTGTTTGTTTGTTTGTTTGTTTGTATGGTGTTTTACGTCATTTTCAACACATGTAAGGTTATATATGACGGTCGATCTTTTTGTGGTGGAGGCAGACCACCCACTTTTCCTGGGTAGAACCAGTACTGTACACCTCCCGCCATCTGTAAGAATCGACACTTTGATTCGAACCCGCAGCGGTGAGAGGCGAAGGTTTACAACGCAACGTCGCCAACCATTCAGCCACATATATCGTTACCTATGTCTATACAATGTAAATAATGTTTAACTGTAATGCGTTCACTACACCGTCTTATAGGCTTCATCGCAGACCTGTTTAACACTAATCCGCTTTTTAGTTTGCTTTCATCTCCATGTTAATAGTCTTTTGTCTGGACGTACATGCCATCATAGGACAATAAGTATATATATATGACGTGAATGACATAATATTGCATCTGAACGTACATGTCATCATAGGTCAATATATATATATGACGTGAATGACATATTATTGTATACTTTCATATTGTCCCGTTTAGTTTGCATTGAGCTAAGTGTGCAATATTCTACGATATTGCACACATTGATATTGCACCGGAACTTTTTCTCGTGCTTGCTAAGAGCCGCGAAATAGAAATAAGGAACTACTTTCAAATAAAATAACGGAATCCTTCCTATAGCGGCAACAAAAAAATACGTGTTTTTTACAACCTTTTATGGCAGAAATTGATACAATAATTGAAATGGTCACTCACCCACAGTTTTTAACGTTATCGAATGGTAAACAAACTTTAGAAAATCGCTTGCTATTTTTAATGACGTCATCCGACGTCGACGTCGTTTTCGCGCAAAAAATCATCCACACAAAATGAAATTGAGTGACAAGATAGGAATTTCATCAAAAGCTATCTAAATAACTCAAATACAATGAAAAGTAATAGTCATACAATTAATATTGATCAAAAACAATATGAAAGTATACAATAAAAAGGTAATTGAATTTGTATGGCTAAATATTACTTGGAACTCGTTGTTTTGGCGCAGGACGACTCGCAAGCTTGTCGTCCTTTGCCAAAACGACGCGTTCCAAGTAATATTTAGCCATACAAATTCAATAACCTATAATATTGCATCTGGACATACTTGTCATCATAGGACAATATAATATATATATATATGACGTAAATGGCATAATATTGTAATCAGTAATACATTGTGTATGCCATAATCTGTGGGTTATTTACAGTGTGAAACTAACAGAAATTCTGTTTGAAATATCATTTTTAACAATTGATCGTAGACATTTCAAGTTTCCATTGCAACAACCACAGTACCGAGTGAGTACACTTCGTGGTTTTTGTGGCCCACGAGCAGCTCATGTGATAATGTCAAAGTGGATTCCTGCGCCAACGAGGCACAACAGACAATCTCATACGATTTGAATCGTTTATTAGGGAAGCTTTCATAAAAAAAGAACATTTAGTCGCTGTATTTTTTGACTTGGAGAAAGCTTATGATACTGCATGGAAGTACGGTATTATGAATGATCTACATGACATTGGTCTTAGAGGCCGATTACCCATTTTTATAGAGAAATTCTTAGATGATAGACAGTTTCGTGTCCGAATGGGTTCAACCCTCTCTGATATTCATGAACAGGAGATGGGTGTTCCACAGGGCAGCATACTATCTGTCACACTTTTTAATATAAAGATTAACAGTATAGTAAAATGCATCAATCCAGGTGTGGATTGTTCGCTATATGTTGACGACTTTGTTATATGTTATCGTGCAAAAAACATGAATACTATCGAGAAACAATTACAACAATGTCTCAATAAACTTCAGACCTGGTCTGATGAAAATGGTTTTAAATTTTCTAAATCTAAAACTAATTGTATGCACTTTTGTCAACTTCGTAAACATCATGAAGACCCTCATCTAACACTGGATGGGTCACCAATACCAGTAGTGGATGAGACAAAATTCCTTGGTCTTATTTTCGACCGTAAATTAACGTTTATACCACACCTTAAATACTTGAAGGCCAAATGCCTTAAAGCTCTTAACTTACTTAAAGTTATTGCAAACACTAACTGGGGAGCAGATCGAAAAGTCCTCTTGCGACTTTACAGATCTCTTATCAGATCCAAGCTGGACTACGGCTCAATAGTATATGGATCGACTCGCCAGTCGTACTTGCAGATGCTCGACCCTATACATAATCAAGGATTACGACTCGCCTTAGGTGCCTTTCGTACATCACCTGCCGAAAGTCTATATGTTGAAGCCAATGAACCATCACTGTCTCACAGACGAGACAAATTAGCTCTTCAATACGCCATTAAATTAAAGTCTAACCCTTCAAACCCAACTTTCGATAATGTTTTTAATCCTAGTTGTGAACCTCTTTTTGATCGAAAACCGAAGGCCATTCGACCATTTGGTCTTCGTATTAAACCAAAATTAGGAAACACTGAAATCGGCCTAAATTTGATTGACAAGTACAAAGTACCACAAATTCCACCGTGGACTTTGGAAACTCCAACAATTATTTTTGATCTTTGTAATAATAACAAATCCAGTACAGACCCTACTGTCTTTCAAAGCAAATTTAATGAAATTAAATCGAAATACAGTAATTTTCAGCATATCTATACAGATGGCTCTAAAGATGGAGATAAGGTAGCTGCAGCAGCTGTTGTTAACAAACACAGCATAAAGAGCCGCCTGCCTGATAAGGCCTCTATCTTTTCAGCTGAACTTAAGGCAATTGAACTTGCCTTAAATTATATTCAGGAATCTGATGATGACCATTTTGTAATATTTTCTGATTCCCTTTCATCTCTTCAAGCACTGGGTAATATGAAACATGATAACCCAGTTGTGCTTCAACTTTTAGAAAAGTACAATTTTCTTATAATTGATAATGTTATTATTTTCTGCTGGCTTCCAAGCCATGTAGGAATACGTGGTAATGATAGAGCTGATAGTGCTGCTAAGGCAGCATTAGATTTACATGTAACTAATACCAAATTACCTTATACTGATTTTAAAACTTGTATTAACACATATATTCGTAACTCTTGGCAAGCCGCTTGGAATTTGTCAGTTAACAATAAACCGTTACTCGGAGAATGGCGTTCTTCTAGTAGACCCATTCGTCGAGAGGAAGTTGTCCTAGCCCGGTGCAGGATAGGGCATACACGTTATACTCATTCATATTTATTACAAGGTGAGCAATTACCGGAATGTATACCCTGCTTTGCACCGTTAACGGTCAAACACATCTTATTGGAATGTGTAGACTTTGATCCTATGCGTCAAAGGTACTACAATGTTAATACTATGAAAGAGTTATTTGATACTGTAGATTTTAGTCTTGTTTTAGATTTCCTGAAAGAGATCAGACTATATAAATCATTGTAATGTGTTCTTATATATATTTACTTGTTTATATACCCGTTGCCGGGCATTTATTGATTTACATACATAGCTTATATTACACCTTGTCATCCCTTTTTTTTTTTTTAATAGTTTTATTTTTATATATTTACATTAATTTTTAATTAATACTTCATTTTTTATATTTTTTTGCGCACAATATGACCTATTTATGTGTCGACGTGCCGTAAAACACCATTCATCCATCCATCATGTGAAAATGTTAGGATTTCTTGTACGGGCAAACAACAGAAGACAAACATTAACAAATTATATCGATTTTAAGTTGATGAGGATAATTAACAAATAATTAGAGCATTGTTTCTTTCTCTTTAAATAAAACAATAGTAGATACTTTTTTCATTTTTCCTGTATTAACAGCCAGCGTGAAGGTCAACAGATTTACGTAAAATGGTCTGTATGAAAATGAAACAAAAGGTCATATTACAAACCACAACACACAATTTGCAATGGCATCTTACGGTGGCACTGTAACACAAACGAAATCAATTGTCGATGAAAAGGACAATACACAACATAAATAGTGGTGAAGACAGGGTTACCGAGCTTGGTGCAATGCTTTTCTGGTGTAAATATTAGTTGTGTTAGGGGAAAACGAGGACTACACTCAGCATTGTCTTTTTGTTGAATTAACTAGAATTATCACTGAAGGTGATGAATCGAAAATATATGATACAGAGACACATCATATCATCACTTGTGACCTGTATGCCAAATGTATCCATGAGCTGTTTGACATGAAAGCCACTTGAAGTTTATTATACAATATTAAAGTGGAACATTCTAATTCAAACAACGGGGCAACAATTCTGTAATACATTAGGCAATCAACAATGTGTGACGTAGATAAACATACAGTCATCAGTTGTTATGTGTCTATGAATACATACTGAAAAGGTGATCAAAAGGTGGAAGCAACAAACACAGACAAGATGTATATGTTCATGAGAGGTAATTATAAGATGCAACACCTCTCACGCCTCCTAGTACAGGCTTGAGAAGTTTGGGGATGTTTTACTGGACATTATTCAATATTAGAGTGGAAACTTCTAAGTCACTATCACCTGACAACCCTGTTTTTCAGATGCTAGACCTTAACGTCTGTGTGATATTTGCTATATTGCTAATGGTGTTAATCTATGACATTCTTCTGCGATTCATTCTTGTGTTTGTTTGTTTGTTTGTTTGTTTGTTTGTTTGTTTGTTTGTTTGTATGGTGTTTTACGTCATTTTCAACACATGTAAGGTTATATATGACGGTCGATCTTTTTGTGGTGGAGGCAGACCACCCACTTTTCCTGGGTAGAACCAGTACTGTACACCTCCCGCCATCTGTAAGAATCGACACTTTGATTCGAACCCGCAGCGGTGAGAGGCGAAGGTTTACAACGCAATGTCGCCAACCATTCAGCCACATATATCGTTACCTATGTCTATACAATGTAAATAATGTTTAACTGTAATGCGTTCACTACACCCTCTTATAGGCTTCGGCCATACTAATAGAATAAATTCGAAACTGTTTGAGAAATCCAAGAGAAAAGAAGATGGCCCGTTGTACGCTCTACTTGTGTAATGTATTTATTAAAAAGGGTTTTATATCTTGCTATATAATACCACCCGACCCATGGTTAGTATTTAAATCAGGATCGCCATTTAAACGAACCAAAATTAAAATAACCAAAATAAGCATTTTATTAATAGTTTGTAAGACAAAAAAACGAATAGTTATTATCACTGTATATCACGTACCAAATACGTTTGGTCAATATTTAATTTTATTTGCAAATGTGTGTGTTTTGCCCATAAGTCTTAAGTTATATTTTGAATTGTTTTTTGTTTTATAAGAAATAATTGAAACATACTTTTTATGAAGGTGGAAATCATAAAAATGCCTACAGCTGATGTTTCGAACTCGATGTTTTCACAAATTTGATCGTTTTCAAAGTGTTCAATTTCATGTTAATGTTCGCTGAAAACTTTATAAACGACAAAGAACTAAAATACATTCTCCATTATCTTCTACCTTCACACATGGCCATAGTTACAAGTACCGGACTACTATAACATTAAACGACAATTTACAAGCAGTTGTTTTCTTAATTTATAGTGTAGTTATTTTTAGAATTAAAGATGTTTGCTTCAAATTTCATTCTCTACGCTTTTTCACAAATACGGATGCAAGTAAATTATGAAGCACTTTATATAAAATCTAGCTCATATCATAATGTTTTATATCGAAGGAATCATTATACTTGCCATTTAAATGAACATATTCGGGGAGAATGTCAAGATATCTAATTCAATTTCAAAACGAAAGTTTAAAGTTATAAGTTAACCATCTACATTAAACATCTACGACTCTATATACCTTATATGTCATTGCTTTCTAGTCTGCTTTCCAAAAATATAATATTTACAATAGCACGACTTCAAATGCCTTATATGTCTCTGACTTCAGGTCTCTTTTCCAAGAATATAAATGTTACATCAGTAAGACTTTATATGCCTAATATGCCGTTGCTTTCTGGTCTCTTTTCCAATCAATCAACAATACATACAGGATATTTGGTGTTTTGGAGTGAATAACATATTTTATTTCATCGAGAAGTGAGACAACTTTATATTTTCATGAATGCGAAGCATGAGTGAAAATATTAAAGTTTTCTCACTTTGAGATGAAATAAAATATGTTATTCATGACAAAACAACAAATTTTCTTTTTATTTTATGATTTTACAAACATATTTTTAGGGAAACTATGGTGGAACAACAAAAGTAGTCCCGGCAGCTACTGTGAGATAAAACTCTATATTCCACAGTGTGGAATAACACTTTTATTTCACTGATAAAATACAGCATTTCATTGCATATCATAAAATAAATAACATTATTTTAATACACACGTCTTTATTGTATTGTATAGCCACCTGTGTCGAGGGACAGTTCACATGTCTCGATGGGAACTGTATCGGATCGGACTGGGTTTGTGATGGCGATTTTGACTGCAATGATAGATCGGATGAAAACAACTGTAACACGTGTAAGTTACTACTAAATGACGTTACGATATATGTATAATGTTATATGCTTTCCAATAGACAGTGATCACAAAGTTTATTATCTGACAACCCTGTTTTTCAGATGCTAGACCCTGAGACCTTAATGTGTGATATTTGGTGTATTGCTAACGGTGTTAATCTAGGACATTTTTCTGCTTTTCGTGAATTGCTTGATATCGTTACCTAGGTCTATAATAGCTTGATATCGTTACCCAGGTCTATAACAGCTTGATATCGTTACCCAGGTATATAACAGCTTGATATCGTTACCCAGGTCTATATCAGCTTGATATCGTATCCTAGGTCTTTAACAGCTTGATATCGTTACCCAGGTCTATAACAGCTTGATATCGTTACCCAGGTCTATAACAGCTTGATATCGTTACCTAGGTCTATAACAATCTTTATCGTCCGTTACCTTTTGCGTGAACGACTTCTTCTGATAAACCGTTTGGACGATGTTGACCAAACCTCACAAAAATGAACCTGAGGTCAGTTACTTCCAAATTTATTAAAATTAGGTCAGCGTGACATCCAAGATGGCCGTCATTACCTAAAACTGTCGAAAACTTAAAAAAATGTCTCCTCAAGTACTTCTGAACAGATTTCATTAATAATTGCCAACCCTTGGACTATCCCAGCTAGCACGTATTGCTAACGTTGTACCAACTTTGGCTCGACGTTGTATATCGACCCAACGTAAGTTTGTCCAGCTGCTTCAACGATGCAGCGACGTCGTCTACAACATTGGGCTTACGTTGAGACATCGTTGAACCAACGTTATTTTTTCCAGTCTTTAAAATAAGTATAAAAGTCGTACAGGAAATGCAGCTTTCACAGAACACAGTAAACCCCAAAACTCGCAAAGAGACAAACATGAATGTCAATGTAAATCAGGAATAAAGGAATATGACGTTACAAACACAAAAAAGGTTGGCAATAGGGTACCGCACTCGAATATTTGACCTGTATATAACATTTTAATATTTCTTTTTTTTTCCTTCTTCATGCATCGTTTAAAGTGATGCTGTCCAAATTCTAAGAATGGACAGTTCCATTCACTTCAAGCTGCATGGTGGAAATGTAGCACACTTGATATGCTTCGTAAAGACGTTGACATATCGTGATTTGTATACATTTATTAAACTTTAAAACTGTTTCTTTATATTGATATATTCAGTATGTTTATATAACTATTAGTTGAATTATTTATTTACATATCATAAAAGAGTTAAAACATATTTAAAAGAATACAATTGAAGTCATCAAAAAGGAAACGTATGTTTATATAAAAAGATAATTACGTCGCTTTATGTCCAAGGATGTCGTAACCCGACGTTGCACCGACGTTTTATTTTCGACATCGCATCAAAGTTGGCCAACGACGTTGTCTACATCTAGACGTTGTTTACACGTTGGTCCAACGTTGACTGAAACGTTGTTGTACAACGTTAGCCCAACGTTGGCCCAACGTTGTTCTACGTTGGTCCAACGTTTGTAGACAACGTCGTGACATCGTTGGGGCTGCTGGACAAAACTACGTTGGACCAACTTTGCTGTACAACGTTAACCCAACGTTGTTGTACAACGTGAGTCCAGCGTTGAAACGATGTCTCAACGTTGGCCAACGATGTCTCAACGTTGTAGGCAACCGTCGTGACATCGTTGGGGCTGCTTGACAACGTTAGCCCAACGTTAAAACAGACGTTGGACCAACTAATGACGTTAACATTCTAGCTGGGTTGCATTTCGTCGGTTTTTACAGTTTTTCCAACGTTGTATAGACGTCGTGCCAACGTTTGTGTGAGACCTTAATCTTACACCGAGCTTCACTTTTTGCCAACGTTTTACCGACGCGTCGCAACAACGTCTATTATTGCACCTCGCACAAAATCCTAGGAATGTCATTGGTGACCCTCTATTATTCTGTAGTGGGTCAGTAGATTTCATAGAGGGTCACAGGAACAATATGGACTACAATTTCGATTCAAAGTTTAAATCATTTGCAAATAGTTCTTTAAGGCGTTAGTAACAAACATAATAACTAAATTTAATGACGTTGACGCTCAATTAAAATGGGTTAAATATCGGTGTTTGCCTTAAAAAAGGTGTTCGATGCAATAAATCAGTTATTGCGTTTGTTACTGACCCCTACAGATATATGTGGGGTCAGTCAGATGTATAGGGGGACTCGACTATCGCCTCGGCCCCTATAAATCTTACTGACGCCACATATTTCTGTAGGGGGTCAGTAACAACTCCAATAACTAATAATGTACGACCGCAACGTTACGCCTTATTGCCAACGTCGAAGCAACGTCAGCATGCTAGCTGCGATCAGGTTTGTTCCAGTAAAGTTCCCGGAGTCACAACTGCCTGCGTTCCGGGGATCCAACTTTTATATATAGAGATTTAAAAGGTTTAAATAGATTTGTATATAATATTAGGGTAAAACTTCGTTACTGCTGTAAAATGTCAACAATGGACAAAGGTCATCAGATGAGCGATTCAGGGTCATTGCTATTTCTAACGGATGGTGCGTTGTCTCTAGTCTGTTGTCCGTCCTGTAACCTATTCCTTGTCAAGAATAGGAGCTTTATTATTTCTTCTGGTGTTCATGCAACGTGGTCACAGTGTGTGTATAGCGATACGATATCTGCTCCTTTCAGCAATGGGTCAGGTAGGATAAATGTATAGGTCAAATGAAAGTAAAAGGTTGTTAAGGCGAACAGGGCTTTTTTTTTTACTCCAAACATGTTCAGAGTGTGTTTATTAATGAGATGTTGATTCCTTCCGAAAATGGGCCAGATTTGTTTGTAAAATAGGTCACTAGGTCAAATCAATTAAGGAATGAAATGCGCTCTTTTGGTTTTCATTAGGGTATGAAAAATATTTGGGTGGTTTAAAGTGTGTGGAGTCCGAACCCCAATGAAAACCAAAAGAGCGCATTTCATTCCATATATTTACATAAATATTTACCTTTAAAATGGCGTTGATTTCTTCTCTATATACGCCAGATTTACTATTTATTTTGATTTTTTTTTTATTATACGGGGATTTTTATGGAGTAAAATGTAACAGCCGTTACGATCGGCAACATTTTAGACACACCCCTCATGCGCAATATTCTATTAAGTTAAGCTCCGCCCATCATCCAATGAAAACCGTTAAAGGGCATATCATGAGGTATTCCGAAGGTAATGGTATTCATTGGAAAATTAAATGCAGCGTGTCAAATAAGATTCATCGTAGCGAATGCAATATCGATGTAAATATAAGGTTGTGAAGATGATAGGGCCTTCATATTTTGTCTGATTTTCACCAACTTGATAAGAAGATCAATATCGATGACATTTAGGTGCCTTTCATAAATTGGTCATATAGAGCAAAACTAGGTTACTATGTCAAATAAAGAACACGTTTTTAAGAGAATTGAAGCTTTGTTTTCAATTGATTTCCACCTAGTGTCAGAATATGTTTATCAATAAGGTAAACAATATGGACACGTGCAGCCGTGAAGCAGTAGAGCGATACAGACTTGTTTTGATTTCGTTACCTGAGTTTAGCCAGCAGAGTGATACATGGCTTCTTTGGTTTGTCTTTACTTCTATAAGCTTGTTACACAAAACAAAGTGTATGGACAGATGACGCACAACGGCATAAGCTCTGCTGATCTCTATAAGAGCTTAGACTGCTACACAGCCGTCAATAAAATTAATTGAGTGAAACGGTGGGACATGCGCCGTGAAGCAGTCTATATCAGAGCTAAAATCACACATGTTACCATTACGTGGTCCCGTCTTAATTCCATTAAGCGATAGAAAAGCTTATATTAGCAGGATTTTATAACGGATACATCGGCAATAAAACACGTTTAAAACATTTTATATTGCAAAAAAATGAGATAACTTGTTTAAAATTACAATCTACCAACCCCGTTTTCGGTTCTTGGAGAAGGGGTTGGATGGGGTATGTAAGTTAACAGTCGGACCACGTAATGAATAAAACTTTTCAGTAAAATATGAAGAGTATTAACTTCAGAATTTTATCTGCCTTATATGCCATTGCTTTCTGCTTTCCTTTCCAACTTGAATTACTATTATCTGTTAAAATCGACAATACATACCATTAAATTTATTAAATATCTATGGGTGAAAGATTGGGATTTCTCAGTGAAAGAATATTCATAATCGCTAAATATTAATAACTAAGTCCGAACACAAAAATAACTAACTGCGACGTTGAGTTATGACGTCAATAACGTGTTGGTCATCCCTCAGTAACGCTAAAAAGCGAATAATTCTGGTTAAAATCATACATAATATGATTAAAAATGTAAGAAATAAATTATTTAACTGTTGTGATCGATTAAAGTGAAATATTTCACTCGATGGTAGGCGTGTGTTGTTTTTTCACTCACTCTCTTACACTCGTTCGTGAAAAGAACCACACGCCTATCATCTCGTGAAGGATTTCCCTATAATCGATCCCAGCAGTTAAATAATCTCTATATATACGTCTTTATTGTACTATAGCATCCTGCTCCGATGATGAATTCCGATGTCTCAGTGGAAGATGTATCATACTGAACTGGGTTTGTGACAGTTATTTTGACTGCGAAGATAAATCGGATGAACTCAATTGTAGTAAGTTGTTACAAGACGACTTGATGATGAATAAGTATATGATTTCTCTAAATGTTTCTCCATTTCTTCATCTGGTCTTTAACATACTTCGTCAGAGTGTTTATATCAATGAAAACTTGGAACGAATTGAATAATCAGCCGACTGGGAACAAAAAGAGCGGTCCTTGGTTGAATGACAAATGCTGTCCATCATTTTGTCATCCGATATTTACAAAACTTGTTCATAAAGTTAATTTCAAGGAAAGCTCGGATAACTTTGAAAACCAATAAATCTGACTCACAGCCAGTGATAATTTGTTTTACATTTTATTGTATGAAGTTATCGTAGTCATAGAAGAAAGCGTTTTCAAATTAAAGCAAATTGCCATGTCAGACTAGAAACAGCAGAGATATGGCCCTTGAATTATTTAATACATTATTTTTTCAACTGATCCTTTTTCCAAACTTCGTCAGTGTTTATATCTATGAAAGCTCTATGTGCAAAAGATTGAAAAACAAATATAATCATTTGGTCAGTTAAGCCGATTGACCATGCCGACACATGTTATTCCCTAGAATTATGCACTATTCTGATAATACTTATAGAGTTATAATAAAGAGAACAAGGCAAATTATTGAACATTCTGAAAAACGTTGAAAAAGGTGAAACAATTATCAAAATCGGATGATAAACAAGATTAACCATTAGAAAGTTGTTCTAAAATGGGTTGGTAGCCATTATTTTGAGAACAATTACGTCATAGTTCCAAATTACCATATGACATATTGATAAATATCATTTAAAGCAAAGCAAATAATGCAAATTAATGCAAACTCCTTTACTGTTATATAGTGTTTATACAGTTGCTGTATGCTGTGACAAAAGCCAAACATCTTAGTACCGGACATGTCCAACCGTTTTACCGTTCTTAGGAAATCATTCCGACGTCACTTTATTCCAGCAAGATAACGTCACTTATAACTTCAACTGACTGTGGCCTGACGTGTTTATATGATTTCTGAGGAACGGTAAAACGGTTGGTATACCAGGTATTAAAATGTGTGACTTTTGTTTGTTTTCTGACCGTCAGAACTGAACACTATAAATACTGATATATAGTTTGCAACTGTTTATTAATATACTTCAATTTCAAAATATGCACTTATTATTATTAATTACTTAATTAGCAATACAATGTAACACCCATATAATCTACAGGTGCGTTTTCATTGACCGTCAGTATATCTTGTTAAAATCGACGATACATACCATTTGATGTAATATACACGTCTTTATTGTACTGTATAGCCTCCTGCCCAGGTGACAGATTCAGATGTCTCAGTGCAGTTTGTATCGACCCGACGTACGTTTGTGATGGTCTTGTTCAATGCGAAGATGAATCAGATGAACAGAACTGTAGTAAGTTAAAACGCCTGGTATGCGGGAGGTCGTGGGCGGAATCTCCGACAGGGTCGTACATAATGCTATCTTGATTGAGGTTGAGCATATAAAGAGTAGTTTTGGGACTGGTCTGCTCAGTGTCATTATAATGTGACTGAGTAGGGGTCCGACTGGAAGACAACCTCCCCCGCCACACACATACATATTCTACAATAAAATGATATGTGCTTTCCAATAAGAGTTTGTGTTATACTAATATTGCATATTAATGCTGCCTCGTTTGTTAGAGGATATAGCCTGGAGGGGATGTCTTTATGTACACAGTCCCGTTTTATTGCGATTACAATAACATAAGGGTGCGGTTTCTTGCACCCTAGAATCTTGTTCAAAACCCGAATGATAATTTCGCCACTGACCATTCCAAGGTGGTACACATATTGATAACATTTTATATTTGTGGTGTCGCATACATTGTTTCTATTTATAACAACGCTTCACAGAGTGAAGTTGAGGCTATATAGGAATCACGTTGTCCTTTATGTCACTTCGCGTAACGTCACGTTACGCCCCTTCACTTCTCGTCACATAACACCTTTATTTCGTTTTTCCAAAGAATGGAATGAATTTTCCTTATACTTCATATACTCATAAAAACAGATTGTTGATTGCCTAATTTATTACACAATTATGGCCCTTTGTTTGATTTAGAATTTTCCACTCTAATTAAATATTGTAACACATTTGTCTAAACAGTTTCAAATAGATTGTTCCAAAACTTTATATACACATAACGACTGATCACCGCATTTCCCTCTACATCACACATTGTTGACTGCCTAATTGATTAAAGAATTACTGCCTTTTGTTTGACTTAGAATTTTCCACTCTTATATTGACTAATAAAGTTTATGTAACTTTCACTTCACAAATTAACCAAGCACCCTCCACCCCTTCCGAAGAAGAGGGAACATATTGCTTTACACATGTCGGTCGGTCTGTCTGTCGGTTGGTCCCGTTCTTGTTTCCGGTCAATAACTTTAGTTCCCCTTAGGTCATACTACACCAATTCATTTTCCATAGACGTCCATTATAGCTCTAAGCTCTGTACTGGAAGCTATGTTTTTGCTTACTTGTTTTATCAAAAAAATCATATACAAACCATACCTTGAGTATGTTTTGAAAAAGCTGTTTGGGTCGGATGGTAGTGACCCACCTACTTGCAAATAGAACACACAAGGAAAATGTAAAATATACTTCTTGTTTTTTGCGGCTCATAGAAAGAAAGGAATTGTGGGATTGTTATTCGGGTCATTTGGTCAAAGGTCAAGGTCACCGTTATTATAAAGAGAAAACTGGTTCCCGCTCCATAACTTTAGTATCCCTTGAGGGATTTTCACGAAACTTAGCCATAGGGTGCGGCTCATATGATAAAAAGCTTGAGATTTTTATTCGGATCATTTAGTAAAAGATCAAAGTCGCTATTATCGCTAATTACTAGAAATAGAAAATTGATTTCCGCTCAATAACTGCTGTTTCTGTTGAGGATTTTTTACGAAAACCTAATCATAAGGTGTGGCTTATAAAAAGGAAGATTGGGATTGTTATTCGGGACATTTCGTCAAAGGTCAAAGTCCCCGTATCAGAAATAGAAACTTGGTATCTCACCAATAACTTTAGTTTCCCTTGAGGGATTATTACTCCACCACAAGGTGCGGCTCATGGAAAATACACTTGGGATTGCTAATCGGGTCATTTGGTCACCGTTACTATAAACAGAATATTGGTTTCCACTCCATAACTTTAGCTGCCCTTGAGAGATTTTGACCAAACTTGACCAGAAGGTACCGCTCACGGAGAAAGAGCTCGGGATCGTTATTCGGCTCATACGGTCATCATAGATCGAGGTCACCTAGGGAGGGATCGTTATTCGGCTCAAACGGTCATCATAGATCAAGGTCACCTAGGGAGGGATTGTTATTCGGCTCATACGGTCATCATAGATCAAGGTCACCTAGGGAGGGATCGTTATTCGGCTCATACGGTCATCATAGATCAAGGTCACATTGGAAGGGATCGTTATTTGGCTCATACGGTCATCATAGATCAAGGTCACCTAGGGAGGGATCGTTATTCGGCTCATACGGTCATCATAGATCAAGGTCACCTAGGGAGGGATCGTTATTCGGCTCATACGGTCATCATAGATCAAGGTCACCTAAGGAAGGATCGTTATTCGGCTCATACGGTCATCATAGATCAAGGTCACCTAGGGAGGGATTGTTTTGAAACTTCACCACAAGGTGGGACTAATGGAAAGGTCGTTTGGAGTTGTTATTCGGGTAAATTGGTCAAACGTCAAAGGTCAGGGTCACCATTACTATATTAGAAATCTGGTTTGTGTTCAAAAAGTTTCGTCTGAGGTATTTTACGAACATTCAACACAACAAAAGGTGCGCCTTATGAGAAGAAAGCTTGGGATTGTCATTGGGTCCATTTGATCAAGTGGCAAGGTCACCGTTATTAAAATTAGAAAATAGAAAATTGATTGCAGGCTTTCACCAAATTTGTTTTGAAGGTTAAATTAGATCCTGAAAGAAATTGTAAATGGGCAATGTCCTCGGTATCTCAGTGGATAAGGCCGTGCTCTTCCTAGCTACAGACCTCTACCTTAGCGAAGGAATATCTGATGGGGAAATGCCTTATTTTGGCTCATCTCCATCCGAGGTTGATGTCTCAATTTAACCTAATATAATGTGTTAACTGGACGTAAATTCCATTTCGTTTGACAATGAGAAAATTGATGCGTCTGTTACAAAGCGTTTGCCAAGGATTAACGGAAAATAAGCGAAATATAATGTGACAACAAGAAAACTGGTTCAGACGTTTACCACATTTTTCTTGATGGTTTGCTACAAATATATCTTTGATAAGTTCCACACTCAACAATAGTGACGAATGTGTTATGGGGACTAATTGCCGATGAGTATGTAGAAAAGGGCAAACATTAGCTAGTGAATATGATAAATGCAATTAACTACTTCGGCATTTTACAAAATTTGAAAAAGTTTTATTTGCATAAAATCTCAATTCATACCATATTCAGTGAGCGAAATAGTCTGATAACCTTATAGAAATAAAGGTGTAACCCGGACAAAATTGCAAAAGTAATATTTTAAAATGTTTTGGAATCCTGAAAAACCACATACTATTAGAAAAAGTTAGCCGACGGCTCACATGGATACTATTGATTACTGCTTCGATTTTGTTAAAATTAGGTCAATGCGACATCCAAGATGGCCGCCGTTACCATAAAAGTTCGAACAATTAATAAATCATCATCCCAAGAACAAATGAACAGATTCGACAGCTTTTCTTTATTAATGATTGCCAACTCCAGTACTATCCAATCTGCTCAAATAAAGTCCCTGGTTTCAAAAATGAATGCGCCGCGGGGTTTTTATATAGATATATTGTATGTTTCGCTGACTTATATAAGGATAAACTTAAAAAAAATCTCTTCACCGTCACATGCACGCCATCTTAGGATTGGCTCAAATTTCCGTACTATTGGCATTTTAAATATTGCGTTCTGCTCAACCCAGGGCTAGAGGGCGTGAATGGTAGCAAGCATTTTTCACTATGAACAAACCGAGACTGCAATATTTTTTGTATTTATCGTGTTCGACGATTTCCAAATTTCTCCTTTTATACTTTTTACTGAAACTACAAGGCACATAGCTTTTATATATTACATGTAGTATCAGCTTATGGTCTTCTACCAAGTTTCTTTAAATGGTGACCCTGGGGTCAATCATGGCCCCATCCCGGGGGTCACATACTTATATAGGGAAAATGTAAAACTTCTTCTCTACGAGTGCCTAAGGTTTAATATTTTGCCTTTATTATAAGCCTATGGTCCTCTTTCAAGTTTGTTCAAATGGTGACCACGGGGGTCTAGTATGGCCCCGTCCCAGGGGTCACATGTTTTATATAGGGAAAATCTTCAAGAGTAACATTCATGTAAAGTAGTTTTATTCCTGTAAATTAGTTTCAGGAGTAGTCGCCTCAGTTTTGTCCTATATAATATAGATAAAAAACTCGAACAGGAAAGGTAGCATTCAAGGACGACAGTCAACCACAAACACACACAGAAACAAAGAACAACTTTACAGATGAATAAAAGGTCAAATAAGACACCACAAACACAAAAGGGTTGACAATAGGGCTACCGCTTTGGAACGGTCGGAGACAACTCTATGTAAACAATGATGGCCACTAGTGGCCAAAAATGACACTGAACCAAAGTGAATTGTTTTAAGAACCAACTACGTGTTAGCCTAAGGTCAGTAATTTAGGTAACGATTCCAAATCATTACCACTTATGGTTCTTGTTTTCTTGAGAAATAGTCGCAACACAATCGTATTTTTAAAACCTATATTTGGCTGTGGCGGCCACATTGAATTTCCGATCAAACTGATATTCTTTACAACCAGATAGACGTCAAGAACAAGACTACGGAAAAAAATCAATCAAGTAGATTTAGAGGAGTAGTCACAACCAAAAATAGTTTTCGGACAGACGACGCACTACAGCATAAGCTCAAATTCACGGTTTTATTACTACATACTTATTGGTACTATGATGATGTTTTTATTTACTTATGCTCCATATATGCTGTACTTATGGACCGTGTCCTTTTAATAGTAATATCGGTCTTTATTTTATTGTATAGCCTCCTCATTCAGATGTCATAGTGGTAGATCGAATATCGATTCGGACAGGCATTGTAATGGTGTTGTTGACTGCGACGATGAATCGGATGAACTCCACTGTCGTAAGTTGCTACAATCTGACGAGACGATATAATGCTATATGATTTACGATAGAAATGGGTATCACCTGACATCCCTGTTTTTTTCAAACGTTATGTATTAATAGTGTAAATATGTATGACATTTATTTCTGCATTTCGCGAAGGGATATCACTCTACAACAACCGTTTATAATTTCTAAATTTTGCCTTATAGGCTTCAACGCAGGCTCTTGTGATCATTGTACATATAAGCGATTAAATGGATTTTTTACTTTCATGTTAATGGTGTTTTGTTTGAAAGTAAATGAGAACTGACATATATGTGATGTAAATGACATATTGCATTGCACTTAATATCGGTAATTCATTGTTAATGCAAGTTTGAATTGAAAACATACCTAACGTAACCAAATGCATACTCTTTGTGTTATTCCCAGTTTAAAACTTATACAAAACCGATTTGAAATACCATTTTCAGCAATTGATTGCAACCACGCTGAAAGTTTCCATTGCGACAACAACAACACAGAGTGTGTAAACCACACGGTAATGTGTAATGGACGTCGTAACTGTCAGAACGGCTTCGACGAAGAGGGGTGTGGTAAGTTTTAAAATGGTTGTCCTTCTGTTTTTTAAAATCAGACCCTTAATCACGCTAGCCAATCAGATTTCAGCCTGCAAAATCGCGCGATATAGACTGCTTCACTGCACACGTCACGTTTCAATCAAACGCTGTGCAGCAGTCTACGCTCCGTATTGAAAGGGACAATGTCCGTAACTTTTGGCTTATAAAACACAAATAATTGTGTTGACAAACATAACACACCAACTATTATTGAATATTTAATGAATAAAACCAAAATTATTTGACGAAATTCAATACTGGTACAAAAATAAGAGTACATGTACCGCTTTGTGGGGTTGAACTCGTAACCCAAACTAAAATTACATTCGCGGGTAATAATGATAAAACGTCGCAATAGCCGACCTCGCTACCGACTGAGCTAAATGGGCCAGAAGCTTTTAGTAAGACATACTATATAGAAAACCTAACGTCGCAATAATCTCGGTAGAATATATATTTTTCAGATACAAATATAATGCTCCGAATGTTTTTTAAAAAAAACACATGACCGCGCCCAAGATTTTCTTACTATTCCTGATGTAAAAATGACACATAGTGCATTTCTTTGAATTTATCGTGCAATCCGCAGCAATAACACACGTCGACTTTATCTTTTTTCGTTTCGGATAGGTATGTGTTGTATGTGGATTTTCGTTTGTTTAGTTCACTCGAACATCATCTGAAATTCATATGAAACGCGCGATTTCATTGGTTGGATTTAGTTGATCTTCTCATGAATATTGATTAGATGAAGGTCGATCTGACGTGACCTCCAAGGCAGTGTTGTCAGAAAGTATTATGGCTTTATTATATGACGAAATGCATCACACGGATTTGTTTAGCTCTACTGGCCTAAGGTCACTAAGCAATCCATCAGTACGTTTACTTTCTGCTCGTTAGAGATTCATCACTTGCATCTCTCATCCGATGTTTACCAAACTTGATAAGATTATTGATATGAATAAAAGCTCGGGTACGAATAACAATGAGGCATTCTTAATTAGTATCATGACTAATTATTATGGCTTTTGATTTTTGTAAACCTTTTGACTAACGAAAAACTACTCCATCAGGGCTACCGTTCATAGACTTTGAAAAACCTTTGCAAATATGTATTATTGTAACCCTGATCTCCTTTTAAAATATAAAAGTAATTTAAGTGCTCTTCTGCGACAAGCATGTTGACGTGGTTTACAAACTTGGTAAGGCTCCTTAGTCATGATCACTTTTATAAACTCTTATCAAGCTTATAAGAACACTTATCAAAAGAGTTTATGACCATATTATCTTGCAACGCACTGCAGTGGTTCACCCATTTACAGTTCGCCTCTATATGTTTCCTCTTTGAATGTGCAATGACCGGAGAAATTGTGGACCCTATTAATGTGTCTACTTAAACCCTGAAAAGGATGGTAGCGCTTAATTGTTGTCTTCAATCACATCTTATTTTGCCTTGATTCTCTCTGCCACGATCACTCAGTGTGCATGCATTAGCATGATAAGTCATTAAAACATAAATAAAAAAAAACATTTATGAGAGAATTATTACCAAATTCTTTAAATATATTATACAATCCCGAAGAATCTGCACACTATGAGAACAGATTAGTGCATAGTACGAAAGGTTACTAGATCAATGTAATTCATAAACAATCCTTGACGGTGTTTATTTTCTGTGGCTTATCATGAAACTCCGACAATTTCAATTTTGGGCCACATATGTGTTACTTTCTTATTATTTTTATGTTTCATTCATTTTTTTTTTAAAAACAAATAAAAACAAATTATACCATACCAGAGTATACTATCTTAAATATGAGCAAGAGGCAATCCTGGAGATCTTATGTCTATAGGGTGAACTCTCGCTCATCTCTTAAGAAGACGTGCGAAATGGTCCGGCAAATAAACGGTAAAGGTAATTCTAATTGTGTAAATCATCTTAAAATTGATAATGAAAATATTACATCTGTCAAAGATATTACAAAATCTTTGGCCGAAACTTTTTCTGAAAACACTTCTTCTGAAAATTGTCAACCACATTTTCTAAGAAATGAATTTCAAGTAGAATTATTTGGAGAAATACAATAAACTGTTCAGTCTCAAAGAACTTCAAGAATCCCTTAAAATGGCTCATGATACATCAGCTGGTCCTGGTGATATCCATTATCAATTATTAAAACATTTACCTGAAGCCTGTCTCTCTACAGTTCTTGATATATTTAATAAGGTTTGGGTGACAGGAAACTTCTCCGATTCTTGGCGGGAAGCAATCGTTATTCCAGTCCCCAAAACTGGAAAGGATCCCACGGACCCAATAAATTATCGTCCTATGGCTTTAACCAGTTGTATATGTAAAACCATGGAACGAATGATTAATGTGAGACTCGTTTTGTACCTGGAATCCAACAAACTGGTAACAAAGTATCAAAGTGGATTCCGGCAACGAGGCACAACAGACACTCTCATTCGATTTGAATCATTTATTAGAGAAGCTTTCGTAAAGAAAGAACATCTAGCCGCTGTATTTTTTGACTTGGAGAAATCTTATGATATTGCATGGAAGTAAGGTATCATGAATGATCTTTATTTTATGACCTTGATCTTAGAGGCCGATTACAATTTTTTATAGAGAATTTCTTAGATGATAGACAGTTTCGTGTCCGAATGGGTTAAACCCTCTCTGACATTCATGAAGAGGAGATGGGTGTGCCACAGGGCAACATACACTTTGTCACCTTTTTTAATAAAAGAATTAAAAGTATAGTTCAATGCATCAATCCTGGTGTGGATTGCTCTCTATATGTTGACGACTTTGTTATATGTTATCGTGCAAAAAACATGAACACTATTGAGAGACACTATTGAGAGACAACTTCAATAATGTCTCAATAAACTTCAGACCTGGTCGGATAAAAATGGTTTTACATCATGAAGACCCTCATCTAACACTGGATGGGTCACCAATACCAGTAGTGGATGAGACAAAATTCCTTGGTCTTATTTTCGACCGTAAATTAACTTTTATACCACACCTTAAATACTTGAAGACCAAGTGCATTAAAGCTCCTAATTTACTTAAAGTTGTTGCAAACATTAATTGGGGAGCAGATCGTAATGTACTTTTACAACTTTATAGATCTCTTAGATCCAAGCTGGACTACGGCTCAATAGTATATGGATACTCGCAAGTCATACTTGCAGATGCTCGATCCTATACATAATCAAGAATTACGACTCGCCTTAGGTGCCTTTCGTACATCACCAGTCGAAAATATATATGTTGAAGCTAATGAACCATCACTGTCTCATAGACGGGACAAATTAGCCATTCGATATGGCATTAAATTACAATCTAAACTTTCGATACTGTTTTAATCCTAGTTATGAACCTCTTTTTGATCGAAATCCGAAGGCCATTCGACCATTTGGTCTTCGTATTAAACCAAAATTAATAGTCTTCGTATTAAACCAAAATTAATAGACACTAAAATCGACCTAAATTTGATTGCCAAGTACAAAGTACCACAAATTGTTGAATGATGTATGTCAAAAGTTGTATGTCGCTTGAAACGACATTCACTTTACAACTGATGGTTGTCGAATGTTGAATGTTATATGTCGACATTCACTTTAAAACTGAGGTTTGACGGAAGTTGAATGTTGTATGTCGAATGATGTATGTCTCGTGAACGACTTTCACTTTAAAACTGATGTTTGTCGAATATGGAATGTTGTATGTCAAATGTTATATGTCGGATGTTGTATGTCGCGTGAAATGACATTCACCTTGAATGTTGTTTTTCGAATGTCATATGTTGAATGTCGTGTGTCGAATAGTGTATGTCGCGTGAAACGACATTCACTTTGAAGGATGTTTTTGAATGTCGTATGTCGAATGTTGTTTGTCACGTGAAATAACATTCACTTTGAAGGATGTTTTCGAATGTCGTATGTTGTATACCGTATGATGTATGTCGAATGTTGTATGTCACGTGAAATGACATTCATCTTGAATGTTGTTTTTCGAATGTCATATGTCGAATGTTGTATGTCGAATGGTGTATGTTGCGTGAAAAGACATTCACCTGGAATGTTGTTTATTGAATGTCGTATGTCGAATGTTGTATGTCGAATGTTGTATGTCGCGTGAAACGACATTCACATTGAATGTTGTTTTTCGAATGCTGTATATCGAATGTTGAAATGACATTCACCTTAAATGTTTTTATCGAATGTCGAATGTCGAATGTTGTATGTCGAATGTTGTATGTCGCGTGAAACAACATTCACCTTGAATGTCGTATGTTGAGCCAACTTCACGCAGCTGAATGTCAATGTTAATAAGGAATAAAGGCATATGACGTCAGAAACACAAAAAAGGGTTGACAATAGGGCTACCGGCTTGGAACGGTCAGTGGCAGACAAAGCCGCTGGTGGTGCGGGGGTGGTGGTGGGGGGGGGGGGGTGGGTGGGTGGTGGGGGTGGAGTTAAACCAGGTTCTAGGGTTATATTTTTACAAAATATTAATAATAATAAAAAAAATTATTGTGCAAAAACATTATTATTTTCAAAATCTTGGTTCGAAGAGGTTAAAATGATATGCTAAACATGCACAAACTCCAACAAAATCACACATAAAACTAAATTTACTTTCTTTTTCATTTAGGGGGTTTAGAGGAACCTTAATAGCGGTTCGTTCATTCACTCCGTCATAGGTTTGTGAGGGTCGGGATGGACCTTACAAACCTTACAAAATATACATGTAATATGCATCAAGTTTATAGAAGCAAATGTACAAAAATAGGCTATTTTTAAATGAGCAATGACCAATGCATATTATATTCAGAAACTTTTGTATACATGGGGAGGTTTTCTTTTTCCTTACATTTATAGTTGTAACACATTTTAATTCTGATTTAAAGCTACAAAAGGGACCACACTGCAGTTCAAGGGTGTTTAAAAACTGGTTGCAGTAAATTCGCCAATAGTATGGTGCAAACCTTTTTTTTTTTTTTAGAAGTTGTTAAATAATTTATTAAACATGATTATAAACATTTTATAAGAGAACACCGTTATCTGGGCGATACAGGACGGCAGTGTGTCCCTTTAAACCTAGGGAGAAAGGTATTAATAAATGTAAAGATTATTATTATTTATTTTTTTCAAAACAGAAAATCCAGTGTACAATCTACAGTGTCAATACGTATATAATTGTTATACACAGATAAGTTTGATGTTATAATATCGACAAATCAAAACATTGCTTGTGAGATAGAACAAAAACTTATTTGAATATATTTTTTTATTTCTTAATTTTTTTATTTTATTTTTTATTTATTATCTGACTTTATCCCTGGATCTAAAGTATTTACTGATAAAGATAAATTCTTATTTCTACTAGCTTCTACAGATACAGAAATTATGCAACATTTTATTAAATGTCTTTTAAAATCATTAAGATATTTCAGTAAAATATGAAAGACAAACACTTTAGAATGTTTATCTGCCTTATTAGACATTGCTTTCTGCCGTATTTTATTACTCTTTATCCTGTGTTAAAATCGACTATACATACCATTAATTGTAATATACACCTCTTTATTGTATTATACACATAGCCTCCTGCCAAGGTGACAGTTTTTTATGTCACAGTGGAAGATGTATCAGATCGCTGTCAGTTTGTGATGGTGAAGTTGATTGCGACGATGAATCGGATGAACTCAACTGTAGTAAGTTGCTGCAAGATGACATGCCTCCAATATACTATGGTCTATACCCTGTTGTTTTGCAGATGCCATATCTTATCTGTCTGATATTTGCAATATTGCTAACGATGTCAATATATTTAAATGTTTATGAATTTCGCGAATTGATATCATTACCTAGACCTAGAACATCCATAATTTTTTTCTAAATTAAACACGTTCACTGTATCCTCTTATAGCATTCATTGCATGCTCTTCTTTTTGTTGCCCCTATAAAGGTTTAAAATGGAACTTTCATCGCCATATTAATGGTCTTTTGTTTTGAAGAAGCAAATATGTCATAGGACAGACATACATGTGACGTTAATGACGCGTTGCATTCAACGTAATATAGGTAATTAGGTATGTCAAGTGAGAAAATATCTAATGTAAGTAAGCAGACATCATGTTTTGGTTATCTCCAGTATGAAAACTATACAAACCCTGCTTGATATACAATTTTCAGCAATTGACTGCAAAGACAGTTCAAGTTTCCATTGCGGCAACAACAATACAGAGTGTGTAAACTTCACGGTAATGTGTGATGGACGTCGCAATTGTCGGAATGGTTTCGACGAAGAGGAGTGTGGTATGTTGAATAGTTATTGTCTTTTGGTTTGTGTGTTTAACTGGTTTTAATATCATTTAATGTGCATTCATCAGTAGATATTACATTCACCAGTATGTTAATATTAGAGATACCTTCAACCATCGCTTTATCAAACGTATAAGAAAATTTATCAAAAGATTTACTGAGAATATCCGCTTACAATACATTGCATGTTTAGTGGTTGACCCATTTACAGTTCGCCAATATGCTTTCCTCTTTGATTGTTCGATTACGACAAATTATGGACCCTATCATGACGTCTACCTAAAGCCAGTAAAAGATGGTGAGCTTCAATCGTATGTTATCGTATGCTTTGGGGTTTATTCTCTTGTTGCTCTGGCTTCTTCCAGGATCACTCATTGTGAACATATTTTAGCATGTTCACTCAGTAGAACATACATTAAAAAATATTCATACTAAATTCTGTAAATATGTCATAGGAGTAGGAAAGTATGCATCATATGAGTGGGTTAGTGAAGTAAATATTTTATTATAGAGACATGTAAATAAAAGTTACAACATACATATTACAAATAATACGGCATTAAGAAGACTCCAACCTAGTGGTCATGTATATCACCTATATCACATAATGGGGATAATACTGGTTTATATAATTAGGATAATGATACCTGTATCGTAAACATATAATAATGTCTGATTGACAAATGTCTAGGCTGTTCATTTGACTAGAACTAGAGTAGGCACATTTAAGCTTAAAAATTTTAGGCACTTTAGCAACGTTTATATGGTTTTATAAAAAAACTGGATTCTTTTGAATAATACAGTCTATATTAGATTGGCAAGTGGTATAGACTTATAGCAGTTCTTATGATTACACAGGGACACACACAACGTTCATTTTATATCGGTTAAACTACTTGACAAAGGTTTAGCCATTTTAAACTTTGTTTATTTGTAATGCTATTTTTTCAGACACTGAAATTCTGGATTTGTGTAGGCAAACATCACTTCCGTCTATTTCCGGAATTCTCAGCAAGTAAATATGTTTAAAACACGTTTCTTATCAAATAAATGCAAATATAGATATAAAAATCGTAGATTAGACATTATAATATTAAGAGAATGAAAACTATACATACACTTGACTATAGAGTAAAGGCCTTATCACTCACTGACGAGGAACTTACCAACATTTACCGACTACAGCCGAACACACTCTGACCATAAACTTATTAAGATGTATTAATAAGGCCAAACACACACATATTAGAAAAAATATAATGAGAACGGAATAACGGAACACGCAGTTCATAAATGAATGGTGTTTTACGGCACGTCGACACATAAATAGGTCATATTGTGCGACCATGAACTTACTAACATATACTAAAGGAAAAAAGAGAAACGCAACTCGGTCATTTCCGCTATATATTGTATGCATAATATGGTGCTTTAAATCGAATGGTACATGGCTACATCAGACATTTCCTTTCGGAAAAAAAGACTAAAACAACACATGACACAGTAAATGTTATCCCTTCGAAGTTTCATAATTGATAAAATACGAGTTTGGCAGGTGAGCAAACTTAGAATGTAAATGTTTGCAATCTCTTTACATTAAATACAGTACTGAAATGGAATACATTTTTATAGCGGAAGTTCAACATTAAGGACTTTTGTTTTACAGAGTACATTGTTTTTAAAAAGTCTACAGCAGCACCGTTCTGTCCTTTCTCTAACTAGCTGCACCTTTTGTTTTTTTTACAAAACATCTTAGGATTTCTCTAGAATATTACATGGAATTCAGTGACACTGTGCATGCTGTGCAGTGCGATTGTTTTTTCCTTTAGCATATTACAATATTCTAATGCTAGACATTAATAACCTGTATATTGATATAACCTAACATACGTTGATTCGGAACGTACTGACAACCTACTGAGTATGACCAACTGCAGTTACTTACTACAGACTAAAACATACTGACTAGAACCAATAGCAGTAGTGGATGAGACAAAATTCCTTGGTCTTATTTTCGACCGTAAATTAACGTTTATACCACACCTTAAATACTTGAAGGCCAAGTGCCTTAAAGCTCTTAATTTACTTAAAGTTGTTGCAAACACTAATTGGGGGGCATATCGTAAAGTATTTATCGACTCGCAAGTCATACTTGCAGATGCTCGATCCTACACATAATCAAGGATTACGATTCGCCTTAGGTGCCTTTCGTACATCACCAGCCGAAAGTCTATATGTTGAAGCTAATGAACAATCATTGTCTCATAGACGGGACAAATTAGCCCTTCAATATGCCATTAAATTAAAATCTAACACTTCAAACCCAACTTTCGATAAGGTTTTTAATCCTAGTTATGAACCTCTTTTTGATCGAAAACCGAAGGCCATTCGACCATTTGGTCTTCATATTAAACCAAAATTAAGAGACACTGAAATCGACCTAAATTTTATTGCCAAGTACAAAGTACCACAAATTCCACCGTTGACTTTGGAAACACCAACAATCATTTTGATCTTTGTAATAGTAACAAATCCAGTACAGACCCTACTGTCTTTCAAAGCAAAGATGGTTCTAAAGATGGAGATAAGGTAGCTGCAGCAGCTGTTGTTCACAAACACAGCATAAAGAGTCGCCTGCCTGACAAGGCCCTATATTTTCAGCTGAACTTAAGGCAATTGAACTTGCCTTAAATTATATTCAGGAATCTGATAATGACCATTTTGTAATCTTTTCAGATTCCCTTTCATCTTTTCAAGCACTGGGTAATATGAAACAAGATAATCCAGTTGTGCTTCAACTTTTAGAAAAGTACAATTCTCTTATAGTTGATAATGTTATTATTTTCTGCTGTCTTCCAAGCCATGTAGGAATACGTGGTAATGATAGAGCTGATAGTGCTGCTAACGCAGCATTAGGTTTACATATATCTAATGCTAAATTACCTTATACTGATTTTAAAAGTTGTATTAACTCATTTATTCGTAACTCTTGGTAAGCCGCTTGGGATTCGTCAGTTAACAATAAACTCCATTCAATTAAACCGTTACTTGGAGAATGGCGTTCTTCTAGAAGACCCATTCGTCGAGAAGAAGTTGTCCTAGCCCGGTGCAGGATAGGGCATACACGTTATACTAATTCATATTTATTACAAGCTGAGCAATTACCAGAATGTATACCCTGCTTTGCACCGTTAACGGTCAAACACATCTTGTTGGAATGTGTAGACTTTGATTCTTTGCGTCAAAGGTACTACAATGTTAATACTATGAAAGAGTTATTTGATACTATAGATTTTAGTCTTGTTTTAGATTTCCTAAAAGAAATCGGACTATATAAATCATTATAATGTGTTCTTATATATATTGACTTGTTTATTTAGCCGTTGACGGGCATTTGTTGATTTACATATATAGTTTATATTACTGCTATATCAACCCTTATTTTTTAAATAGTTTTATCTTTAAACATTTACATTAATGTTTAATTACTACTTAATTTCTTCATCTTTCGTCGGTTTTGCGCACAATATGACCTATTTATGTGTCGACGAGCCGTAAAACACCATTCATTCTTTTATTCATTCTAGAACTTATTACCGTATACTGCCTGCATTTTATCCGCGGACACAGAAGCTCCCACACAAATAATGCTGACGCTCCAAATATACTCGCCTTTAAATGCGACGTAATCAGCATGAACATGTTCAAATCTATCCACTGTAAAAAACAACAACTGAAGATTATGAGACAATATTTAAATAACCAAAGCCGATATCTCCTGTACAATATACTGTCAAATATATATGAAGTTGGCGGAAATTTTACACGACACTCCATCTTAATGTGGGGAAACATTTTGCTTAATATTGTTTCGATGCAATCATTCATTGCTGAGTTATGGTCCGGAAACTATTTGGAATTTTGACCTTGACCTTGACTCGTGGAGGAAGTTGTACGCGACACTCCGTCTTCATGCGGTAAACCCTTCTGATATCAGTCATGTATGCGGATTCGATGCAACCCTTAACCCAGGGTTGGCGGGACTTTAAATACGACACTCCATCTCCACGTGGTGATCCTTTCTAGATAATATATATTTGTCCTATCATTTATTGCTTAGGTATGACTCTGACACACTTTTGATCTTTAACCTTTGCTGCGACCTTGACACATCGTCTTCATATGGTCAACCTTTCTCTCAAATATGATTTTTGATCCAATTATTCATTGATTAGTCATGGCCCGGACGCGTGTTTGATATGTTTGACTTATGATCATGAAACTTCACCCATATCTTTATCCTACCAAAGAAATGTTGATGAAAAGGTCCAATAACTTTGACTTTCATTTTGTCAGAGTAATTCACCTTTTCATAAAACGTTAACCTTCAACCTAACCGAGCTCATAACTAACAATTACTTGAAGAGTACAAGTATTTGACTTATGATCATGAAACTTCACACATATCTTCACCTTACCCCAAGAAATGTTGTTGCAAAGGACCAATAACTTTGACCTTCATTTTGGAATAGTTTCATAAAACTTCAAACTGCAACTTAACCGAGCACATAACGCGGCAAAATATTGACATACTGTTTTGAAACTTTATACAGTTCTTTTTAAATATCATTGTCCATGTCCTATAACTCTGAATTTAATTTAATTTTAGTTATGCCTATTTTTCATAGAACACCTTTACAATTTAAAAACAGATTTTTCCATAATTCACGAAGGAGTACACCGCCAGATTTCAAGCTTCATAGTTATAGTGTCTATGTCGAAATATGCACATGACAGAACACACGTGTTCCGTAGAACACCCTTCTAGTTTCCTGGTTTTGTCAAACATTTCTTTCGTGTGGACACGTAAACGTTTTTTTCCCAATTAAGGACTACCACAACCTTCACGACTTCTATGGTGATGTGATTTACAAACTTCGTAAGATCCATGGTCATAATCACTTTCATACAATCTTTATTAAACTTGTTAAATTGTTTATCAAAAGAGGTTATGACCCTATTATTTTACAACGCACTGCATGTTTAGTGGTGGACCCATTTACAGTTCGCCTCTATGCTTTCTTCTTTGATTGTACGATGACCGGACAGATTTTGGACCCTATGATGACGTCAACCTAAATCCTTATAGGACGGTAAACATTTGATGTTTGTTTTTATATAGTTTATTGGGATGACAATAGGGTAAGAGTGAGGTTTGGTGCACGCCCACACCTGCTGTAAACTCCTAGCGGAGTTTTTTTGCCACTTACCGTTCCAAGGCGGTAGCCTGATTGTCAACCCTCGTGTGTTTGTGATATCTTATTTTGCCTTTTATTCATTTGTAAAGTTGTTCTTTGTTTCTGTGTGTGAATGTGGTTGACTGTCGTCCTTGAATGTTACTTTTCCTGTTCGATTTTTATTTATATCTCCTTGTTTAATTATTAAAATAAAACTTCAAATCGATATGTAAACGGTTAGCCATGGAAGCCCAAATATGATGACGCCCATCGTGTTTAAGAATTTAAAAATGTTCGTCGTCGACCAACGTAAATTCTAATAAAGCGTCGCTCCCGTGTATGACACCAGCGCATGTGCTGATATATTTGGGGCTTGGTTTAAAATCTGAGAAGTTATGAAAGTTCATGTAAATATAATATCCTTTTCTGTTATAATTGTTTTTGTTTCTCAAATTGTTTTTGTCTTTTTTTAAAGTTTTGCGAACACCCCACCCGCATCCATACCCACTAAACTCTGATAAATGTGAGTGAATAAGTGTTTTTTTTTGTTCTGAACTTAAGAAAGCTGCACCCTTAATCTCAAATTCTGTATCCTCCACTGCAGAACGTGGTATAGAGTGTTTGGTGTTTGCTATGATAGCTGTCAATTAAGATGTTTACTGGGTGAAACAGAAAGCGCTAGACAGAGGGGACGGGTTCGGAAACTGCTCACATGCAAATAAAAGGAAGCCGCCATAGCGTGGATGGGTTGAATTATGTGAAGGTTTAGTTCATTGATTCGAATTTGTAGGAAATAAGAATAAGGGAGCAATAAACAACTGACTTATAGTGCAACCCGCCAATACTCTGGCGGCCTCAGTACTTGAACGTGATCAGTACTTGAACCCGTTCCAACGGCTTTCTTTTATGGCAGCAACTTTATTTCATTTCATCTTAATTTGATAGCTGTCGGCGGTTAAATGCTGAGCCCGATATGTATACACAGATATCGATGGTACATTCTTAAATACTTTTATTTTCTTACTTGAATTTCGAATAGGTGGTTCCACTACTCAAGCCTTTACAGTTTCTGAGTATCGTTTAATCACCCTGTTGCCTGCTATTTAATTGAGTATTTTTACCTGTGATACGCAGACTTCATAGTAACGTCTGCTCCGAACTAAATTCCATTTAGTTTATTTGGCACATTGTTTTCTCTTTAAGGGCAAAGCATTTTTTGCCATGGAATGGTTTGAAAATACACTGCTTAGGAACTAAAACTTAACTGCATATTCTGACTATGACATGACACTGACCAGGTACTTACTTCAATATGCTAACTTGGCTTAAAGCACACTTAATGGAAACGTACAAACACTGACTACGGACTAAAACATACGGACTACAGTTTACTTAACATAGTAATTTATTGTAATAACACCATATAATTCAATGTGATTTACAATGACAATACATGAACCTTTAGCATGTTTAGTTACAATACTACTACAGGAAATCCTGCTTTGTTGTGACTGAAAAAGAATGCCGTGCAATAGAAAACGGGAAATCTTTAGTAATTGAAAGCGAAGTGATACAAAGGAGACTGAACCATTACCTCGATATTCCACAGGGATTTTTCAGTGCAGGTAATCTTTATTATATAAAGGTAGGGTCAAAATGATCCATAATTCCCATTATTTATTCTCTGAAATGCATGTTTATTTTTTTTTATCTGCAATATGAAACAAAATTAAATGGCAATGCATGACTTAATTATTGTAGATGTGCAAATAGAGAATAAGGTAATAGTTTATTATTGGTTATTTACTGATTTACTTTTAAAGAGGTTAGCCCTACATATTGGGTCTTAAAAGAGTTCGTTTTTTATTCCGAACATGAACGAAAGTTCATGCAACACTTTTATTTGGCAGAACGTATTTTCTCCCAATGCTGAACAAAAGGTCAAAGTTCGGACAATATTAATTCTGAAAAAAAAGTCAGAAGGCAAGCCCTTTTAATCTTTTCACGGACAGATAATACAAATCCTGTCCATTCGGGTTTGTCTTTTAAGAGAAGAGAATACATTAAATATATACGAAAATAAATGAGGCTGTAAAAGTTTTGCAAACTGAGAATTGCCAGGTTTCAATTTGATTTTATTCAGCTATGCGATTTTTTAAATTTTATTTTGTTAATTAGTTTTAGGTTTGAGAGTAAAAACGGGGAATTTAACACATGCGGATTTCACGTGGGATGACGGTTCACCACTGACCTATACGAACTGGTAAGTATATGGTAATTATTGGACATTGTGGGTTTAAGCCTGTCCTTTACCCCAACACATACGTTAATATGTCAACGATCGACTGCAACCGTGAACAATATCGGTCTCTGCGCATGTAATATGAACCTTAAAATGTCTCTGTGCATGCAGTTAATGCCACGACAAACTGGAACCGTCAACCAAAACGAGCATATCTGCGCATGCAAGAGTTAATGACACTTCAAATTGGTACCGTGTATTAATCGACATACATTCTGATAAATCCGAGATTAGAAATATATTTTAGTACCCTTTGCGATGTTTTTCTCGAAGTGTTTGGAAGACTTTTCTTGTAAGGTATTGGTAATGACAATGAATGTGCATTTACAGTTTTATCAGTTATAAGCTATGGGGCGCGAGAGGGGTTGCAACGTATACTGTCTCTCATGAACAGACTCAATAAAACCAAGTCTGCTACTTTTCTTTCTTGTTTGTGTTTGTTGCTCCCAAAGGATCCCCTTTTCAGTATTTATTTACATTCACACTAGCGTTTGTTTAGTGCTGTGTGGTGGCTGTAAAGAGTCGCCCCGACTACAAATCAGTAGTGTTATTACTTACTGGTCCTCAGGATCATCAAGCCCACTCGTTGTGGCCTTAAAGTAGAATGTCACTTAAGCAGGTGCTAGCGGGCGTGATAGGTATTTTAAATTATATTACCTCTCATGAACAGTCTCAATAAAACCCGAGTCTGCTACTTTTCTCTTTTTTTTGTATTTGTTTCCAAACGATCCCCTTTTCATTTTATTATTATAATGAACTAAAAGTTTTTTATGACTTATTTGGCGGCCTTTTTTAAAATGGCTGCCATTTTTGCTGCGTTTGTACACCTCAGACGCTAGGAAAATATATTAGATATCATAGCTGTACCACTTCTTGTGTAGAATGATTGATATGTGTTAAAGGCTACACAAAAAAAGAAAAGAAAAAAAGAAGATAAACGTTGATGGTGTATGTCGTATAGTAAATGTCAGTAATATAGCACTATTGCTGTGAAATAATGTCAGAAAGAATATCATCTACATTTCGAAGTACACCATTGTAAAAAACGGGACATTTATTGTTTTAAAATAATCCAAATGCTATATTAAAGTGACATTGATGGACTGTTTTATAACTGACAACTGTATTTGTGGATTGAGAGACTATTTTATATAGACACATTGCGAACTAAAAATAAGTGGTCATTAGGTATGTCTATATTTGAACACAAATGGTAAAAAACAAGTAACGATATATTTATCCGATCAAATGAAATGATCCGAAAGTTTTCTGATTTCCTAAGGTTAAGGCAGCTAAGGCAGCAATATATTTACATATATACAATAGAAAATTGCCTTACACTGACGTTAAATTTTATATTAACACGTATATTCGTAACTCTTGGCGAGCCGCTTGGGATTTGTCCATGAACAGTTAGCTTCACTTAATAAAACCGTTACTTGGTGAGAGGCGTCCTTCTAGTAGAGTCATTCGTCGGAAAGAAGTTGTTTTAGCCGTATAGGGCATACACGTTATACTCATTTGAATCCATTACATGGTGACAGAATGTATAGACTTTGATCTTATGTGACAAATATACTATTAATAAATACTGATAAAGGTAAGTTTATTGTATGAAATAATTATTTCATTATCTTGATTTCAGTCAAGTTTTAGATTTCTTATAATAAACCAAACTCTATAACTTATTGTGATAAGTTCATATTTGCATTTACAGGTTTACATGCGCCTGTTGACGGGTATTTCTTTACCTTCATATACGTAGTTGCTTTTATTACCATATCATCCCTTTTTGTCAATAGTTCTACCTATACATTTTAGCATAATTGACCATAAAATTGTCATCGGGTTTCGCACACAATATCACCTCTTGGGGGCAGTCCTCAGATTCGCACGGATGTCCATGGTATAAATCAGAAGAAAAAAAACTAAGCATCTCTTAGGTCCATGGATGGTATTAATAGTAATTATGAAGTGTATGTTTGCTTCCCCACACCCCAGATTTTAGTATCTAACTTTAATTTTGTATTGTGGTATATGCTTTCTTGTTTGTTTTAAACTATTAATAGGACAATGCGAAACTATCAACAACTTCCAAAAACTAGCAAAATTGGCTGCTTTTGTCTCACGGATTCATCGATTTGGAATAACTTCTTAACAAGAAAAGTGGAAATTCCTCGAAAATCAGGTTTTCCATTTGAAATGCTATTACACTACCGGTAAGATGAAAATGAAGTTACAAACGTTTTTTTCTACAAAAAAACCCCGCAACTTACATAAATAAAGTAGTTGAAGTTCTTGTAATAAAGTAAAACAACAAAACAATGTACAATACAGAATAAATAGAATAACACGTGAATCACAAACATAAATGTATTCACAGTTAATGAGGATTGTAAAGAAAGGAAACATTTGTTAGTAAGGCAAATATAAGCTACATGCACAGCAAGTTTCGTTGAAATATCTCATTTCTAGGTGAAGTAACTGAGCGGAAATCGTTTTTCTAATCTAGTAAATGTGACCTTGACCCCAGTGACCTCAAATGCAATCCCAAGCTTCCTTTCCATATAAAATATACATACACAGTAAGTTTCATTCCAATATCTCATTCCCAACTAAAGTTATTGAGCAGAAAATGTTTTTCTGTTTTTAGTAACATGACCTTGACTCCACCTTGACTCCACTGACCCCAAGTGTAATCCAAACTTCCCTTTGATATACATATCTACATATGAAGTTTCATTCTAATATCTCATTCATTACTTAAGTTATTGAGTGGAAACAGTTTTTCCATTTTTAGTAAAAGTGACCTTGACCTTGAACCCAGAGACCCCAAATGCAATCCCAAGCTTCCTTTCCATATAGCTCCCTACCCTGCAAGTTTCATTGCAATACTTCATTCCTAGCAAAAGTTATTGAGCGGAAACAGTTTTTTCTATTTTTAGTAACAGTGGTCTTGACCTTGACCCAGTGACCCCAACTGCAATCCCAATCTTCTTTCTATATAAGCTACATAACCTGCAAGTTCCATTGTAATATCTCATCCCTAACAAAAGTTATTGAGTAAAGAGTTTGACGCCGCAAGCCCGCCCTCCAAACGACATACCCAATCTAATAACCAGAGTTTTCCAAGGGAAAATTGGTTAAAAAGCCGGTGAAGGTATCTAAAATGTTGCATTCCTGATAAGCAAGGGCATGATGAGTTCAGGAATGACCCTGATATGCTGAGGAAATTTGTTTTATTGTTATTTATTGACATTTGAAATATTGGTAAAATTGCATTTTAATCTAGTTTTGAGAGGGACGTGTGTTTGTGTGAGGGGAGGGGGGGGGGGGGGGGGGGGGGGGGGCCTGTTGACATGTATGATCCAATGATGGTGTATTTTTTTCTCAAGGATTCAGGCTAAGGGCTTGTCATGGGTTTGATTTTTTGAGAATTGGACATTAAACTGTAGTATGCCCCCAGTGATGTACTTTACATCAGGTCTCATACCTCTATTATCTTCCCTGAAAGCTCATGGACCTAGAGACAAAAGGAAAACACAAACTAATTCCACATTTTCTCCATTTTATGCAATTTGTAATTGGAAAAAAAAATAGTTTTTTTTGCTTTAGCATACATCTGCAGTATAAACGATTGATGCTACAGTAAATCCCATGTTGATATGAGGTTTCATTCAAATTTTCAAGTCTTTGACCGAAACACCACAAGTTCAGCTAGATAGTTATGAATTTAGTATTTTTGGGTAGGGATCACCTAGTAAATATTTGTTTTTTAAATTGCAGATATTGCTTTAATGAAGATTTTAAGCCTATAGACATATTGTAAATTGTGTTTACTGTATGCAACGAACAAAAACGTTACAATCGGACACTGTGGGGAAAATAATTGTGGTTGTGAGACGTTCAGCGTGGGATTGAACATACATCACTGATATTTTGTTTTCGTGAGATAAGTATTGATTTTACAGGAACTCGACAATACCATTGGTTGCGGGGGGAAAGTGTATCTATATGGAACCTGGTGGAATGAAGTGGACGGTGAATGAATGTTTGCCTCAGCTTTATCCATTACGTTTGTGTCTTTTAAGAACCACAGATAATATCAACACAAGTAAGAAGCATTTTTTTTGTGTCAAACAGCCTCCAAAATATGGTATTAAAAAACGCAAGTATGCAAATATATCGAATAACTTTACAGCAAAAATCAATGTATTTTAGAGTAGCTATCCCGCCACCAACAGCCACATTTTACAACATATGTACACCTTTCCTAAACCTACGGACGACATGGTATATATACAACTTACATATTTTGAGAATCAAAACTCTACAGACACAATTAAAACGGCTTTAACCAGTCAGGTTAAATCCGCAAAATTAGAGTATCGAATTAAGTTAACAACTCATAGTTCATTTTACGCATATTGAATCACAGGTATTCTAAGGACCCATAAACGCATATACATTATTATATGACCGTTCACCTGGATAGAGTTTTGATAAACGGTTGTGTAGTAGTTTATTTTTTCCGTTATTTGGCGGGTTAGTTTCTTTAAAGGATCTATCAACAGTACCATTATTTCCATATAAACAAACGGCTATTTCAGTCCCAAACAGTAACAGGTATTAAAGTACACTAAAGGAAAAAAGGAAAGCTATTCGGGATTTTTCGCTATATCATTCATATAATGCACACTTAATTCAAAGTAGTATCAAGCGAAATCCCAAGTTTTTTTGTAAGCAAACATGTTGCAGCTAGTTAGAGAAAGGACAAAACTGTGTGGTTGTAGACCTTTTAATCACAGTACACATTTTAACACGAAATTTATTAATGTTGACATTCCGCTTTGACAATTTCAGCCATTAAAGTACGGTATTTAATGTAAGGAGATGACACACAGATTGATCACCCTATTGAGCAAAACGCATATTCTATCAATAATGAAACTATGAAGGGATAACATTTGGAGCGTTATGAGTTGTTAGTATTTTGTCAGCAACCGAAGACAAAGTCAGGGGCGTAGCTTGGCTGTATATGATGTGTAGGCCGAGTTGTAGAGGGGTCCGGGGGCATGCTCCCCCGGAATTATTTTTTTCAGCTAGACTGTCGGAGGTGCGTTTTGGCGTATATTTCGTACAGGTGAATATGTCTATAACAGCATCAATGTCCTTACTTTTTACCGTAAATTATATCTGTAAATTTTGGCCTTTTTATTTTTTCGATTTCTCAGAAAAAAGTGTAGGCCGCGGCCTACACGGCCTATAGGAAGCTACGCCCCTGAGAGTCATGCCATCTCTAACACAAAACATGACATTCCAGGATTGTTCCAATTTAAATCCTGTCTCAGTCGGGTGTCGGTGCTATTCTTTAAATGAACTTCAAGACGCCTAGGAATGGAATGTCCCAATATCATGGCGTTCAATGGCATTTTAGTAATTTGTTATGTTCAGAAACTAGATTGTAGCTGTATATTAATATAGTATACGCTTGCCTGATAGTAGTACTCCATGATATATTAATATTGCATTTTCTCCGAAACGCCGGTTCTAAAAGCGAGAGACGGTCGTATTTTAGAACAAAATTAAATTCACCGATGCTGTCACACTACTACATATTTGCGTTAGGGGATAACGGAAACGTCGGTATTTAACGTTTCTACATGTTATTTACAAGCCAGAGTTCAAACACATCTTAGGTCTACCAAAACCCGCCCCGTCGTGCCTCTCGCACACTCCTACGAAAAGCAATATATATCTCAGTAGCCTAGTTCGCATACAATTATGATAATCTATTTGGCAACCTTCAGAACGGCTGAAATATATGACCTGTATTCTTAACTGTCATTTAGCCGTGTGGCCTATCCAATATGTATATAAAATGAAGCTCACTATGTTACAATGCGCGCGCGCCGAGGAGGACAGCTTACGCCGAAAGTGAAAAAAAAAGAGAATATTTGACTTTGTTTATACTTGGAAGCACGTGAACAAAGGACTATTCCTACGAAAAACAAACGATTTGCATAAATCTACAATCAGTTTGCAATTAGATCATGTTTGCCTGTACTTTGCATTTTAATTTTAATTACCAAAATCGCTACTTTAATATAAGGAGCATGAGTAACACATATTAATATCAAACGTCTCACAAATGTCGTACTACATTTAATTTACATTTTTCATTTACTATGATAAGTTCAGGCCATTAAATAATAAAACAGGTTAAACATTAGTATCCTTTTAAAAAGACACGAACTAGTTTTCTTACTAACACTGACATAAACTTTAATGGGGGATGGATGGCGGTGGTGGTGGTGATTGTGGGGGGCATCCAATGTATATCATTATAGTTGCTCTATCCAAATGTCAGAAAGATGGTAACATTGAGATGTGGTATAGGGTAAAACCGAAACCAAGCTGTAAACAATGTATGCACCCTGTATATATGAACATTTTAATTTGTTTAGTTAAACTGCAAGACATACAAGAAGAAAATATGCTGGTGGACCCGTATATGTATTTTGCATGTAACAGCGGAGACATAATACTTTCTGTCTATGTTTGCGATACGGTTAAAGACTGCTTTGACAACAGCGATGAAATACACTGTGGTAAGTCAAACACATTGATAACCACCATTGCTGAGGAAGATGTTTACATGCAAACATATACTATACTAAAAGGAAACGGAAACGCAACTGGAGAAGTTCCGCTATATAATGTATATACTGCACATTTAATTCCATGTAATATTACAGAGAAATCTCAATATGTTTTGTGAAAAACGGGTTGCAGCTAGTTAAAGAAAGGACTAAGTTGTGCTGCTATACAGACCTTTTTAGTTTTTTTAAACAGTACATTTTGTAACACGAAATTCCTAAATGTTGAACTTCCGGTTTGAAAATTTGAGCCATTTCAGTACTGTATTTAATGTAAACAGATTGCAGAAGTTTACATCCTGAGTGTGCCCACCTGCTTGAGCAAATCACGTATTATTCTATCTATTTTTTATTTGAACAAAAGAACATCGGACTAAAAATAATGGAAAATCAAAAATGGTGCATTTTTAAATGTATTGTGTATGGTATATATATCTTGGTTGCAAATATGCAAGTCCAAAGCGACCAACTATAAGATAAATTCAGTAATTCAGTACCTTATATACAAATAGTTAACTTGCTTGTAGGCAGGCTCAGTAATCGCTACCACGCGATGCCATTGTTTAAGTAAAGGCAAAAAAATTCCCTGTGGATGTTTCGCTGGATTATTTAAAGAATAAGAGAGCTTATGTAATAAACCCGGCTTCGGCGTCCCACTCCACCTCGAGTTTTGTGTGTAAACTAGGTTTACAGGGTTATATTTCTTACATTTCTTGTCATTGTCTAACCATATTTTGCATGACCTTTCTTATAGTGATATCTAAGGGGACTGTTTAAGTAATGTTGGTGGCCCAATATAGGTGGCTTTAAAGTAGAATACCGCTTAAGCCGGTGCTAGCGGGCGTGAGAAGTGTTGCTTCACACATTACTTCTCATGAACAGACTCAATAAAACCGCGTCTGCTGCTTTATTCTCTTAAGTGTGTTTGTTGCTCTCAAAGGATCACCTTTATCAGTATTTATTACATAATCCGTCGGATCCCATGTAACTCAAATTCGGATAACCCATACAATGTGCAATGTCCTATATATATCTATACATTTCTTGGTCCAAGTTTAACTAAATTTGGGCTTGGGATTTCTTATATCTTATAGTATTATCTAGAGACTAGTATAATTAGTGTTTGTCTTCTACAACATCTGGACTCCAATGGAGCTCACATTATGATATTAACAGTTAATTGTGTTCATAATTATAAAAGACTGGTGAAAAATACATAATTATATTTTGAAGAAAAATAAGTTATATGTGTACATAGTATTCTAAGACAGATACATGTACGCGTGAATAAGATACGCATAAACAACTGTAAGAAATGTCCTTAAAGCTACACAGTCCCTATTTTAACTGGTAATAACGGATGAATATGGATGAGTCACGTGTGAAGTAGTATCAAATCGACGAACACACCAAAAGTCGGTATATAAGGCAGAAATCGATGAGTAAAATTTCACACTTTTATTTAGCCTCCGTGCAGGTAACATCGATTAATATACGGCTTCAGAATATATGTGATAAAAAATATTTGTCCGGAACGGGATTTGAACCACAGCCTTGCACTTTTAAGTTTTGAAGGAAGTACCACGGCTATTTATTGGTATGTTGTAGCATTTTCAACACTAAATAAGCATTACGTAATAACTGGCGCGCACACACAAACTTCATCAAGCGCGCTAAATAACAAGTCGAGATATGGTTGTTTATTAGTTTCATATTGTTAACATACAGTATTACACCAGGCAATGTTAATTTACACGTGCGACAATCTGAACTGTATTTTTTGTTCCATCTTGAGTTGCGTTCAAATATGTTGTTATTTTCCCTCATAATAAATGGTAGTTAGTATACTATTTTCTCAGGTAGCGTTATAGTTCAGTGGATAGAGCACCTGTCTTGAAATAAGAAGGTCGTGTGTTCGAGCCCCAAAAGAGGCTCTTTTTTCTTATGTAAACTGTTACCTGTGTATAGGTACGATGTGCACTGGTCAATGTCTATACTATAAATGATTTCCTGCGCGTGTGTGTGTGTTGTTCTAAGGTTTAGAGACCGTCCGCCAACTAACACGTCGAGGTTACCCTGACGCGATGGGCACAATAGAGTCTGGTATTTTTTAGATGATGTGTGTAGGTTGATCTGGTGCTGCTGTGTAGTCGTCTCTGTTGATCGTATGTTGGTAGTTGTCGCTTTCGCTCTGTGGTTGTCGCTGTGGCGGTGAGGTGGGGATCTGGAACGACGTCTATGTGGTGCTGTCTACGCTACTGGACCATCCCCTTTAGGGCCTCACCATCACAGTATGACCCCTGCGCCGCACACACCACCCGATGGCCCTCTTTAGTCTTCGGTTTTCAGTCTTCTGTCCTCGGCGTCGATCCGCTGTGGTGGTGTAGCTTTCGGCTCTGGACTTCTGACTTCAAACTTCCAACTTCAGTGTGGCCATCAGATGATGTGTGCTGGGATGGGACGCAGGAGACATTTTCACTCTCGGTCAAATGACTCTCAAGCTACTAAACTGTAATTACGCAGTTCAATAGTACCGGTATTTGACCTCAATACGCGAATAAAGTGCTCATACCAGTAATGGCGTATAGGGCTATACAAACATCATGAGTGTCATCAGTGCCCAAGCAGCGACGTGCACGCGGTGACGATAGCAGGTGAAATGATTTCCTGCGCTATAATTTCCCGCTTAAATATACCCGATTTCGACATGAGCTGGTGAACATGACTTTACAAAATAAGGACACACCAACAAAGAAGAAATCGATTGATATGGAGACTGCGTAGCCTTAAGAGATGTATAGTAGTTCATTATTTGTTAAAGACCGTGAAGCGACTTATTGTGTTTAGCCGCTAAAGCTAATGAATTACTGTCTGTCTTAAACGCAAGAGGTACTTGTCGACTCAAATTAAAGTTTATCTAATCTTAAGAATTAACTTAAAACATGAAATATTACCGACACCCGTAGAATCCATTTTAATAAATGAGAAAAAAATGATATAGAGGATTTACTGTGTATTATTGATTTTAATAAACAAGTTGGATGAAATGAAAGGATACGATGTTGATCTTCATATACATAGTTTATTTAGTTTACCATATCATCCCTTATTTTTAAATAGTTTTTACCTATATATTTTTTACCGTAATGTATAATAATATAATGTTTAATAAGTGTCTATTTCATTGTTCATTGAAATACGTTTTCGCGCACAATATGACCTATTTTTGTCGACGTACTGTAAAAAACATTCATTTAGTGATCTACATGACATACATGTAGATATAAAACATATTCCAGAAAAATATAATTAAAAATAGCCGAGAAACACGTGTTTTTAATATTTTACTTTTTTTTACCACGCTGGTCGTTTTAAACATCTACAAAAAAATAGTGCCTAGGTAGCTCTGCCAACTTGGCTGTCTTTCTTCAGTCTTTCGTATTGGTCTAAACATGCTCTGTGAAACATTTTGTGACTTTTTCCAACGTGTCTAGAAAACTTCATGTAGACCCCTGGCTAATATTCTCACTCCTAGCTACAAATGTAATACCATTAGGTGGTCCGAGTATTAACTTTCAAACCCTTCTCCAAGAAGCGAAAACGGGGCTGGCTGGGGTATGAAATAAAACTTTAAATTTGGCTTAAAAAGTTTGCATAGTGTAAAATTAAAACATTTAATAGGTAATTTTAAACAGGTTATCGCATTTTTAAAATAAAAAATGTTTTTAAACATGTTTTATTGTCTAAATATCCGTTATAAAATCCTGCTTATATAAGCTAACCCATCGTTTAATGAAATTAAGACGGGACCCCGTAATGTATAACCAATTTAGAGGAACTCACCTTTTGGCGTAAACCGACAGTGGGATTAAATTTAAAAAACATTCTTCAGTTTATAAGATTGTTCGACTTTTTCCCTCTTCGACAAGATCATCAGGTGAGCGATATAAAACCATTTGGTCCTCTTTTTTATAATTGTATTCATCTAGCGACTTATATGTTGATATTATTATTATTATTATTAATATGTACAGGGCATCTCGATTGAGGTATTGCCATGTCATGAAATGCAGATTAAAGTTCCTTGTTTTTCCTTTTTGTTTACTCTTTACGATTTGTATGTATCTGTTATGTAACTTACCTAGATTCTGTACCCGAAATTGCTGCAAACATGTCAATAAAAGATGTATAAGTCGTCCGCCTTTATTATTGATAATAAGAGTAGGGCAGGTTCCCGGATTCCTATGTATCCTTCCCCTCTCTCTGGGGCGGCTCTAAATAACCTATACTGTGTTGATGAGCCGTTAAACAACATTCAATTATTATCGCAAACAATTTCATATTCTAGATAAAAACAGCGAAATTCAATTGTATGCGTGTGATGATGGAACACTAATCAATATCGGTTTGAGGTGCGACTTCTACCGTGACTGTCGAGACAGATCCGATGAAACTAATTGTGGTACGTATGAACTGTCTTATACGTTACATCATATAGTTTTATCCTTAACGTGACTTGGTTTGAATATGTTGAAGATCCTTGGAAACACATATTAAATTTAGACATATTCTATATTTAGCTAAGGAAAGCACACAATGAACCAGTGCCACGGAACCATTAATCAACATTTAACAATATGATAAGTTGTTTACAGATAGCAGTTCATTAATGGCATTGTTATCATTTCAGAGGATAAGAAAGAAACTTCCCATAGACATTTCAAAAACTGTATCTTATATTAAACAAGAAAAAACGTGTTAAATGGTAGTAACGAACAAGTTTGTTCACACCTAAAAGGGTGTTACACGGAACATTTGTGTCGCCTACCATGTGTTCATTTCGGCAAGGACAACTCTGTTGAAATGGAAGTCATACGTATTGGATATGTGTAGAGACATTTCCTAGGGTAATATGAAGACGTGTGTAAAGTTTCATGAACTTAGATCAAATACATACAAATGACCAACCTAAGGCTGTAGGTTAAAGAGACGGACGACGCCACAAAATGCCATATTGACAGTGACGTTGACCGTTGACCTGTGGTCAACAAACTCAGTAGTGCTGTGTGGCGGCCGCAAAAAGTCGCCCGACTACAAATCAGTAGTGTTATTACTTACTGGTCCTTTGGGGTTATCAAGTCCACTCTCTGTGACTTTAAAGTAGAATATCGCTTAAGTCGGTGCCATGAGGCGTGAGAGGTGTTGCACTTTACATTATCTCTCATTAACCGACTCAATAAAACCGAATCTCTACTTTTATCTCTTGTTTGTGTTTGTTGCTTCGAAGGGATCCCCTTTTCAGTATTTATTTACCTCATACCTACACACCGCAGATATAAATTCAATATATGCATTTGTTCTATTTTAAATGAGCGGAAACCAATTTTCGCATAAACATCCTCCAAAATCAATAGGGTTCCACGTCTCATTAAGATACAGCTACACAGCAAATATAAAATTAATCATGCAACCATTCTCGTTCAATGTGAGTTATGAGCTAGGTTATGTGGCAGGTTTAATTTTATGAAAAGCATATAACCCTGCCGAAAAGAAATTCAGAGTTATTAAACACATGCAACACATCCTGAATTGTTCATGAACGCACTAGTGTGTGACGGACGACGACGGACAATGTAAGTGTTTGCCATGCTACGCAGGCGAAACAAAAAGGCTCATCGAGGGAGCCATGTTTGCTCACGTGCCTATTTGCCTACAAAACATTCCTGCTTTTCAATGGAGATACATTTGGTGGGTATCAACAGTGTCATTATATTTTTTCTCAATCGTTCAACAATTCTAAGTATTTATTTTGATTCATGTATTTGTGAGACAGTTTACCTCCTGCCTTAGTTAACTTCAGGAAAGGGACATGGCTATGTTTAGAAACATGTACTGAAGCACATATCACCACTAATTCCTTTTTCATAGGTCTAGATGTAAGCATTTTACAAAACGCTGTAATTGATAACTCCCATCTTTAATAAGAATGTTGATACATGAAGCACGTTTCCTCAGATTATCATGATCAGTTTTCGGTTATGCTCTAGAAAATAAATTCTCTTATTAAAAAAGAATATTCTACATGAAAAACAAAGCACACAATCAAACCACTATACTAATATATTCACCAAGCGTCAAGAAGATTCCTTCGGTTGAACGGTTTTTGAGTTAAAATCAGAAATCAAATATGTTTGTAACATTACTATATATTTTTCCTCTGATACGCATCAGAAACTGATAGAAGAAAGTTATGTCTAAAAAACGAACCCCAGGAAGACTAGGTTGAAAGGTGTGACACGTTTCTTGAGTCTATGATTACGTCTTCCTAAATCCTTATAAACGGTAGCGTTTGGTGTTATGTCTTTAATCTTGTCTTGTCGTACCCTTTAAGGTTTTTTCTCTTGTTGCTCTGGCTTCTGCCAAGTCATTGAGTACTTAATTTGTGGCTTTCTTGGCTTTTGTTTTTATATTATTTATATATGATCATTTATGTTTTTCACTTATATTGCCTATTAATGCTGCCTTGTTTGTTAGAGATTATAACCTGGCGGGGATATCTTTATTTACACTGTCCCGTTTAATGGGATGACAATAGGGTAAGAGTGAGGGTTAGTGCACTCTAGAACATGCTTTAAACCCCCAGCAGCCTTTTTTACCACTGACCGTTCCAAGGCGCTAGCCCTGTTGTCAACCATTTTGTGTTTATGATGTTTTATCTTGCCTTTTATTCTTCTTTAAAGTTGTTCTTTGTTTCTGTGTGAGTTTTTGGTTGACTGTCGTCGTTGAATGCTATTTTAAATGTTCGATTTTTATATCTACTTTTTCTGAACTATCTTCAAGTAATGCTTAAGTTTTGAACCATTAAGTGCATTTCCCCTATCTATATTTTGTTTGTTTGATATTCCTTTACAATATATGTGTCTATTATGGCAAGTATAACTTTGAAATATTCAATATTGTTGTATTAGTATGCACTAACTCTACAATACTTATTTAATAGTGGCGGCGGAATGCACTATATACGAATGGAGATGCTATAACGGCCAATGTGTAACTTTCGACCTACTTTGCGACAACAAATTCGACTGTCGCGATCATTCGGACGAAGGTTTTAAAGCATGTTCTGGTAAGACATTTTATTTAGGAAAATAAATAATGAGGATTATAATGAGACATATATTTGAAAAGATTTTTGGGGAATTGCCACCCATCCCCATCTTTCAAAAAATAGGGTTGACTTGAGGAGGGAACTAGATTTGTGCTATACTGTGGGATAAAACAGACTCGAGATCCACCGAAAAAGTCAGTTATTTTACGTTTTATTCCCACCAGTTATTCTTCATCTGTTTCCAGACATTCTTAATTCTGTCGTGAAGATTCTGCATTTTGGTCAACAAGATTTATAAAGTAGACTAATTTTCTATTTTTCGTGAACGGAAACTACCTTTATTATTAATTAATCTTGTTAATAGCCAGCCAGAGGCTCTACCTATATATTTTTGTCCACCAATTGATATAAACTTTACTTAATTATAAAGAGGACTATGAAAAAAGTAAATGGCAATAATTTCACCCCAAGTTATATGCGTTTTGCTGGGAAAAACAGGATTGAAAAGATCGGATTTTTGAAATTGTATTCGTAATTGTTTTAGACAAGCCGATTGCGGAGATTTCCGATCTTATTCGTTTACAATCGGAACTTACTCGTCGGATTGGCGAAGAGTTCCGATTGATTCGTTTACTATCGGAACTGCCCCGAATAGTTTGTTTTCGTTCAACTGAATCGCATTGCGCATGTCCGAGAAAATCGTAAAAACTCGTAGTTCTCCGGCAGGAATAAAAAGCTGGGCAGCATTTTATTCAAGATATTGTTTTGATCATAATTATTAATTTACAGAACTGGAATACGAACCATGTTTCTTCTTAGAATACTCATAAAATAGCTTTGTATACATATAAATGCAGTAATATTGAGTATTTAATATTTTACATTAAAAATCGCGTAGATATAGGTAGTGCCTCTTTAATTAAGGCATTTGCAAAATAATACAATCGACTTTCTTTAAAAAAAATAGCAAGCGTCAATATTTTCTAGACACCCACGTGAGTAGGTTGTTTATACTCTAGTTATCACAGAGTGACGTGGTGTCTATATATGAATCATACTCTAGTTATCACAGAGTGACGTGGTGTCTATATATGAATCATACTCTAGTTATCACAGAGCGACGTCGTGTCTATATATGAATCATACTCTAGTTATCACAGAGCGACGTCGTGTCTATATATGAATCATACTCTAGTTATCACAGAGCGACGTGGTGTCTATATATGAATCATACTCTAGTTATCACAGAGTGACGTGGTGTCTATATATGAATCATACTCTAGTTATCACAGAGTGACGTGGTGTCTATATATGAATCATACTCTAGTTATCACAGAGCGACGTCGTGTCTATATATGAATCTTACTCTAGTTATCACAGAGTGACGTGGTGTCTATATATGAATCATACTCTAGTTATCACAGAGCGACGTGGCGTCTATATATGAATCATACTCTAGTTATCACAGAGCGACGTGGTGTCTATATATGAATCATACTCTAGTTATCACAGAGCGACGTCGTGTCTATATATGAATCATACTCTAGTTATCACAGAGTGACGTGGTGTCTATATATGAATCATACTCTAGTTATCACAGAGCGACGTCGTGTCTATATATGAATCATACTCTAGTTATCACAGAGTGACGTGGCGTCTATATATGAATCATACTCTAGTTATCACAGAGTGACGTGGCGTCTATATATGAATCATACTCTAGTTATCACAGAGTGACGTGGCGTCTATATATGAATCATACTCTAGTTATCACAGAGTGACGTGGCGTCTATATATGAATCATACTCTAGTTATCACAGAGTGACGTGGCGTCTATATATGAATCATACTCTAGTTATCACAGAGCGACGTCGTGTCTATATATGAATCATACTCTAGTTATCACAGAGCGACGTGGTGTCTATATATGAATCATACTCTAGTTATCACAGAGCGACGTGGTGTCTATATATGAATCACGCTGTCCGTAGTTATCACAGAGCGACGTGGTGTCTATATATGAATCATACTCTAGTTATCACAGAGCGACGTGGTGTCTATATATGAATCATACTCTAGTTATCACAGAGCGACGTGGTGTCTATATATGAATCATACTCTAGTTATCACAGAGCGACGTGGTGTCTATATATGAATCACGCTGTCCGTAGTTATCACAGAGCGACGTGGTGTCTATATATGAATCATACTCTAGTTATCACAGAGCGACGTGGTGTCTATATATGAATCATACTCTAGTTATCACAGAGCGACGTGGTGTCTATATATGAATCACGCTGTCCGTAGTTATCACAGAGTGACGTGGTGTCTATATATGAATCACGCTGTCCGTAGTTATCACAGAGTGACGTGGTGTCTATATATGAATCACGCTGTCCGTAGTTATCACAGAGTGACGTGGTGTCTATATATGAATCATACTCTAGTTATCACAGAGCGACGTGGTGTCTATATATGAATCACGCTGTCCGTAGTTATCACAGAGTGACGTGGTGTCTATATATGAATCACGCTGTCCGTAGTTATCACAGAGTGACGTGGTGTCTATATATGAATCACGCTGTCCGTAGTTATCACAGAGTGACGTGGTGTCTATATATGAATCATACTCTAGTTATCACAGAGCGACGTGGTGTCTATATATGAATCACGCTGTCCGTAGTTATCACAGAGTGACGTGGTGTCTATATATGAATCACGCTGTCCGTAGTTATCACAGAGTGACGTGGTGTCCATATATGAATCATACTCTAGTTATCACAGAGCGACGTGGTGTCTATATATGAATCATACTCTAGTTATCACAGAGCGACGTGGTGTCTATATATGAATCATACTCTAGTTATCACAGAGCGACGTGGTGTCTATATATGAATCATACTCTAGTTATCACAGAGCGACGTGGTGTCTATATATGAATCACGCTGTCCGTAGTTATCACAGAGTGACGTGGTGTCTATATATGAATCATACTCTAGTTATCACAGAGCGACGTGGTGTCTATATATGAATCACGCTGTCCGTAGTTATCACAGAGTGACGTGGTGTCTATATATGAATCATACTCTAGTTATCACAGAGCGACGTGGTGTCTATATATGAATCATACTCTAGTTATCACAGAGCGACGTGGTGTCTATATATGAATCATACTCTAGTTATCACAGAGCGACGTGGTGTCTATATATGAATCATACTCTAGTTATCACAGAGCGACGTGGTGTCTATATATGAATCATACTCTAGTTATCACAGAGCGACGTGGTGTCTATATATGAATCATACTCTAGTTATCACAGAGCGACGTGGTGTCTATATATGAATCATACTCTAGTTATCACAGAGCGACGTGGTGTCTATATATGAATCATACTCTAGTTATCACAGAGCGACGTGGTGTCTATATATGAATCATACTCTAGTTATCACAGAGCGACGTGGTGTCTATATATGAATCATACTCTAGTTATCACAGAGCGACGTGGTGTCTATATATGAATCACGCTGTCCGTAGTTATCACAGAACGACGTGGTGTCTATATATGAATCATACTCTAGTTATCACAGAGCGACGTGGTGTCTATATATGAATCATACTCTAGTTATCACAGAGCGACGTGGTGTCTATATATGAATCATACTCTAGTTATCACAGAGCGACGTGGTGTCTATATATGAATCACGCTGTCCGTAGTTATCACAGAGTGACGTGGTGTCTATATATGAATCATACTCTAGTTATCACAGAGCGACGTGGTGTCTATATATGAATCATACTCTAGTTATCACAGAGCGACGTGGTGTCTATATATGAATCATACTCTAGTTATCACAGAGCGACGTGGTGTCTATATATGAATCATACTCTAGTTATCACAGAGCGACGTGGTGTCTATATATGAATCATACTCTAGTTATCACAGAGCGACGTGGTGTCTATATATGAATCATACTCTAGTTATCACAGAGCGACGTGGTGTCTATATATGAATCATACTCTAGTTATCACAGAGTGACGTGGTGTCTATATATGAATCATACTCTAGTTATCACAGAGCGACGTGGTGTCTATATATGAATCATACTCTAGTTATCACAGAGCGACGTGGTGTCTATATATGAATCATACTCTAGTTATCACAGAGCGACGTGGTGTCTATATATGAATCATACTCTAGTTATCACAGAGTGACGTGGTGTCTATATATGAATCATACTCTAGTTATCACAGAGCGACGTGGTGTCTATATATGAATCATACTCTAGTTATCACAGAGCGACGTGGTGTCTATATATGAATCATACTCTAGTTATCACAGAGTGACGTGGTGTCTATATATGAATCATACTCTAGTTATCACAGAGCGACGTGGTGTCTATATATGAATCACGCTGTCCGTAGTTATCACAGAGCGACGTGGTGTCTATATATGAATCATACTCTAGTTATCACAGAGCGACGTGGTGTCTATATATGAATCATACTCTAGTTATCACAGAGCGACGTGGTGTCTATATATGAATCATACTCTAGTTATCACAGAGCGACGTGGTGTCTATATATGAATCACGCTGTCCGTAGTTATCACAGAGCGACGTGGTGTCTATATATGAATCATACTCTAGTTATCACAGAGCGACGTGGTGTCTATATATGAATCATACTCTAGTTATCACAGAGCGACGTGGTGTCTATATATGAATCATACTCTAGTTATCACAGAGTGACGTGGTGTCTATATATGAATCATACTCTAGTTATCACAGAGTGACGTGGTGTCTATATATGAATCATACTCTAGTTATCACAGAGCGACGTGGTGTCTATATATGAATCATACTCTAGTTATCACAGAGCGACGTGGTGTCTATATATGAATCATACTCTAGTTATCACAGAGCGACGTGGTGTCTATATATGAATCATACTCTAGTTATCACAGAGCGACGTGGTGTCTATATATGAATCACGCTCTCCGTAGTTATCACAGAGCGACGTGGTGTCTATATATGAATCATACTCTAGTTATCACAGAGCGACGTGGTGTCTATATATGAATCATACTCTAGTTATCACAGAGCGACGTGGTGTCTATATATGAATCATACTCTAGTTATCACAGAGCGACGTGGTGTCTATATATGAATCACGCTGTCCGTAGTTATCACAGAGCGACGTGGTGTCTATATATGAATCATACTCTAGTTATCACAGAGCGACGTGGTGTCTATATATGAATCATACTCTAGTTATCACAGAGCGACGTGGTGTCTATATATGAATCACGCTGTCCGTAGTTATCACAGAGTGACGTGGTGTCTATATATGAATCACGCTGTCCGTAGTTATCACAGAGTGACGTGGTGTCTATATATGAATCACGCTGTCCGTAGTTATCACAGAGTGACGTGGTGTCTATATATGAATCATACTCTAGTTATCACAGAGCGACGTGGTGTCTATATATGAATCACACTGTCCGTAGTTATCACAGAGTGACGTGGTGTCTATATATGAATCACGCTGTCCGTAGTTATCACAGAGTGACGTGGTGTCTATATTTGAATCACGCTGTCCGTAGTTATCACAGAGTGACGTGGTGTCTATATATGAATCATACTCTAGTTATCACAGAGCGACGTGGTGTCTATATATGAATCACGCTGTCCGTAGTTATCACAGAGTGACGTGGTGTCTATATATGAATCACGCTGTCCGTAGTTATCACAGAGTGACGTGGTGTCTATATATGAATCATACTCTAGTTATCACAGAGCGACGTGGTGTCTATATATGAATCATACTCTAGTTATCACAGAGCGACGTGGTGTCTATATATGAATCATACTCTAGTTATCACAGAGCGACGTGGTGTCTATATATGAATCATACTCTAGTTATCACAGAGCGACGTGGTGTCTATATATGAATCACGCTGTCCGTAGTTATCACAGAGTGACGTGGTGTCTATATATGAATCATACTCTAGTTATCACAGAGCGACGTGGTGTCTATATATGAATCACGCTGTCCGTAGTTATCACAGAGTGACGTGGTGTCTATATATGAATCATACTCTAGTTATCACAGAGCGACGTGGTGTCTATATATGAATCATACTCTAGTTATCACAGAGCGACGTGGTGTCTATATATGAATCATACTCTAGTTATCACAGAGCGACGTGGTGTCTATATATGAATCAAACTCTAGTTATCACAGAGCGACGTGGTGTCTATATATGAATCATACTCTAGTTATCACAGAGCGACGTGGTGTCTATATATGAATCATACTCTAGTTATCACAGAGCGACGTGGTGTCTATATATGAATCATACTCTAGTTATCACAGAGCGACGTGGTGTCTATATATGAATCATACTCTAGTTATCACAGAGCGACGTGGTGTCTATATATGAATCATACTCTAGTTATCACAGAGCGACGTGGTGTCTATATATGAATCATACTCTAGTTATCACAGAGCGACGTGGTGTCTATATATGAATCATACTCTAGTTATCACAGAGCGACGTGGTGTCTATATATGAATCATACTCTAGTTATCACAGAGTGACGTGGTGTCTATATATGAATCATACTCTAGTTATCACAGAGCGACGTGGTGTCTATATATGAATCATACTCTAGTTATCACAGAGCGACGTGGTGTCTATATATGAATCATACTCTAGTTATCACAGAGCGACGTGGTGTCTATATATGAATCACGCTGTCCGTAGTTATCACAGAGCGACGTGGTGTCTATATATGAATCATACTCTATTTATCATAGAGCGACGTGGTGTCTATATATGAATCATACTCTAGTTATCACAGAGCGACGTGATGTCTATATATGAATCATACTCTAGTTATCACAGAGCGACGTGGTGTCTATATATGAATCACGCTGTCCGTAGTTATCACAGAGTGACGTGGTGTCTATATATGAATCATACTCTAGTTATCACAGAGCGACGTGGTGTCTATATATGAATCATACTCTAGTTATCACAGAGCGACGTGGTGTCTATATATGAATCATACTCTAGTTATCACAGAGCGACGTGGTGTCTATATATGAATCATACTCTAGTTATCACAGAGCGACGTGGTGTCTATATATGAATCATACTCTAGTTATCACAGAGCGACGTGGTGTCTATATATGAATCATACTCTAGTTATCACAGAGCGACGTGGTGTCTATATATGAATCATACTCTAGTTATCACAGAGCGACGTGGTGTCTATATATGAATCATACTCTAGTTATCACAGAGTGACGTGGTGTCTATATATGAATCATACTCTAGTTATCACAGAGCGACGTGGTGTCTATATATGAATCATACTCTAGTTATCACAGAGCGACGTGGTGTCTATATATGAATCATACTCTAGTTATCACAGAGGGACGTGGTGTCTATATATGAATCATACTCTAGTTATCACAGAGTGACGTGGTGTCTATATATGAATCATACTCTAGTTATCACAGAGCGACGTGGTGTCTATATATGAATCATACTCTAGTTATCACAGAGTGACGTGGTGTCTATATATGAATCATACTCTAGTTATCACAGAGTGACGTGGTGTCTATATATGAATCATACTCTAGTTATCACAGAGCGACGTGGTGTCTATATATGAATCATACTCTAGTTATCACAGAGTGACGTGGTGTCTATATATGAATCATACTCTAGTTATCACAGAGCGACGTGGTGTCTATATATGAATCATACTCTAGTTATCACAGAGTGACGTGGTGTCTATATATGAATCATACTCTAGTTATCTATCACAGAGTGACGTGGTGTCTATATATGAATCATACTCTAGTTATCACAGAGCGACGTGGTGTCTATATATGAATCATACTCTAGTTATCACAGAGTGACGTGGTGTCTATATATGAATCATACTCTAGTTATCACAGAGCGTCGTGGTGTCTATATATGAATCATACTCTAGTTATCACAGAGTGACGTGGTGTCTATATATGAATCATACTCTAGTTATCACAGAGCGACGTGGTGTCTATATATGAATCATACTCTAGTTATCACAGAGTGACGTGGTGTCTATATATGAATCATACTCTAGTTATCACAGAGCGACGTGGTGTCTATATATGAATCATACTCTAGTTATCACAGAGTGACGTGGTGTCTATATATGAATCATACTCTAGTTATCACAGAGTGACGTGGCGTCTATATATGAATCATACTCTAGTTATCACAGAGTGACGTGATGTCTATATATGAATCACGCTGTCTGTAAAGTCTCGTCGCGTCGCTTCGAGTCCCGACGCGTTACACATGTTTGTCCCATCGCATCACGTAACACGTTTTTACTACTTGCATTCCAGTTTTAAATGGGTTGTTCCCAAACTTCATATACACATAACAACTGATCAAAAAGCGGGTGTATTCAACTTCAACTTCAACTTGGCTTTAAATCACACACAACGAAGAAATGATCATTATTACAAGTAGTATATGCGCGATTAGACGTGCACAGGCTTAACTGTTTTGCGCGAATGATGTACATGTCATTTTGAAGTAAACAAGTGACTGATGTTTATGCTCCCTGACATTTTAGGGGGAGGATATAGTTGCCATCGTGTCCGTCCGTGTGTGTGTGTGTGTGTGCGTGTGTGCATGCAATATATTTGGAGATTACACGAACAATATTATGCGATCATAGTTTCCTCTGCATTGAGTCACTCACAATTTAAACATAATTTAAAAGTGCTTTTACATTAGGCATGTACTCTTTAAACATATAAGACTTGCCAGAGTATCATACTAAATAAGTTATGCCCAAAGTTTGGTTGCTGGTAAACCCTTGGTGGAAAGCGGTATACCCTGTGCATTCTAAAAACTGGATGATAGAACCTGTTTGACTGGAATGTATAATTAATAAGAAACATTAATAAGAAACAACTGTATTCAACTGCATTGCCATAAGTACTATGCAATTTATGACCCAGGTTAGGCAGCTTGTTAAAATAATCTATAAAGGACCTAATGTTTTAATATTAAAATCTCGTTTATAGAATATTAAGAAAAGAAATAGTATTTTGGGAGAAATTTGGAAATAGCGAAAGTGTTGTGTAAAATAAAATTATGGCGTAAAATTAACAGTTTCGAAGATCTTATTTGCGAATATCCAATAACTATATTCATTTTGGACTCTTTCTGAATCTAAGTTATGTTAAAATATTAAAAGCCATTGCTTCTTGCTTAAATAGGAAACTGTCAAGATAGAGAACTGCACAAGTGCGGCGATTCATCACAGAAATGCATTACAAGGTCAGTAGCTCAAGATGGTGTCCAGGATTGTGGTTGCGATGGTGACGAACCTCCACCGATTGACAACATACGTTCTCTCTGTGGATATAATGATGATTATAACGGATATATTAATGTTGGAGAAGACTTGTATGGTAAGTGCTATTTCATTTTTTACATTTTAGCACATTGACGATACGGTCTCATTTCAGTTCAACAAAATTATACTATACTGGACCATTACTGACCAGGATAAACGAATGCTTAATAATCCTCTTTGTCGTAACAGTAGTCACTGTAGTGTTTTGACCGTAAATTAACACTTGTACTATACATAAAATACTTAAAAGCCAAATGTCTAAAACTCCTAATTTACTTGAAGTTGTTGCAAACACTAATAGGGGAGCAGATCGAAAAGCGCTCTTACGACTGTATAGATGTCTCATCAGATCCACGCTGGACTACGGCTCAATAGTATATGGATCGGGTGGCAAGTCTTGATGTTTTGATGCTATATGTAATCAGAGATTACGCCTCGCCTTAGGTGTCTTTTGTACATCTCCAGCAAAAAGTTTATACGTTGAAGCTAATAAACGAACTTTATATCATAAACGAGACAAATTAGCCATTACTTACCCCATTAAATTACAATCTAACCCATCAAAACCAACATTTGGCACAGTTTTCAGACCTAGCTACGAGATTTTAAACCTAGATATGAACCTCTTTCTCAATGAAAACCGAAGGCCATTCGAAATTTCGGCCTCCGTATCACACCGAAGTTTATATATATATCGAAAAAGACATCAACTTTATTGTCAAGTACAAAGTACCACGAATTCCACCCTGGACTTTGGAATCATTAAACATTGAATTAATAACAAAAAATTGGTACGGATTTTATAACATTTATCTTTCGAAGCAAATTTAATGAAATTAAAAGGAAATACAATAATTTCCAGCATATATATACAGATGGTAAAGTAGCTGCTGCAACTTTGTTCACAGACACAGAATAAAATGCCGCCTGCCTGAAAAAGATCTCTATCTTTTCCGCGTAACTAAAGGCAAATGAACTTGCCTTAAAGCTATACACTCCCTATATAATAATGTAAAGACACCAATACAACACATATATATTGAATCGTTGCTTTGCCGTATAAAGTGTCCAATTGTTGTTTCATTTGTACGGTCCATACCTGACTTGATTGGCACGATTTGGGAGTGGCAAATTCGGTTAACGCTCTGTTGAATTTGAAGTCAAGAAATGACTGCAGGGCGGCATATAAACGCCTCGCTACTGTATATAATTGTTTCCAAACACCCGCGTCGCTCGGGTCGATTACTTCGTCTAATGCAACAATGAAGCAATGTTTCAAACGTGATCTAAATGTACTAATCGTAAATTTAGTCATTTAGTCATTTTATAAATCCGTTTTATTTCCCATTACATATCCCACGAATGTCACGAACTAAAACCTATAATTTTGACATTTCAATATCCATCAAGCACGGACACTATTTTCTTTCAAAAAATATATGTTATTGATGTAATTATTAAGCGGTTATTCAGAATGCATCGTCTCTATGTTGACTGGGTAAAGTACAGAAGAAAGGTATTCTGGAGGCGTATGCGATGTGGCGGAATTTAAATTGTAGAAATGTGTTTGTTTGACATGTGTTAGTCTAGTCCGACTATTATAATGCGTTAACGTATAGTACGTTCGACTCTAAATAATCCGGAGATCATATGTATGAGCCTCACTGACGCTATTGAGTTAATTTGTTGTGTTTTTGTGCTTTTCATTTGTTTCTTCGAAAGTTATGCTACCACAAATCAGATTCTAGATGGCACCTGATGTTGATACGAATAATGTATAGCTTAATTTCGATGGTCTTCCAAAGTAAGCTAAGTCTTGTAGAACGTACTCAACACCTTTTAGAATAATTTGCAAACGTACAGTTGTAAGCATGGTGTACGTACTCAATACGTACTCGGTGCTTTTCAACATAAAAGATATAAATGGATTTACATGTGTTTACATACGTTTATTGTATAGCATTCACAATCACAAACATGCTGAAATGAATTGATCTAATGTATTCGGACAAACGCATTTAATATGTGTTCCCTAATAGGTACCTCGTTTATCACTCCCCACCCCTGTTCCTACGCCTATGTGACATGATACTTTACAGTATATATTTTGAAATATTTAAAAAAAGTTTTAGAAATCTTATAAAGCACGTTAATGTTAAAGTTGTTGCATGCGTAAAATTACTTGCATTTGTTTAATTATAAACCATTTTTGTTCGTTTTTAAATTGAAATTTAGTTGAAAGAATGTGTTCTTAAATTAAACAGTAGTCGACAATCTGGTATGGTGGACGTAATAGTAAAGGCGTTGTTGCTTTAATTTGCACTCTATGGTTCCAGGTTCGAATTATTAATGATTTAACTTATTTTTTATTTCTTATTTTTTATTTTTCAAAATTCTTGTGATGTTTACAAAATAGTTAACACATTAAACAGAAACATGTTCTGATTCTTTTTATTTATAAAAAAATAATATTAGAAACCTAGGAAAACAGCGTACCACTACTAAGAAAAATAATGTATTTTAAAAATCCTGGGGAGGACACCCGAACCTCCCGACTAGGTTTGCCTCGATGTTGCTATGGGCCTGCCGCTTATGTCTACTTTAAACGCGCGCGTTCAAAACCTGTATATATCCCAAAAAGAAAACATATAGTCCCAGCCAAGCAACATTACCTTATGATACACACTGTTTTCGTTAAAATGACATATATGTATAGGGACTGTGTAGCTTTAAACTGTATTCAGGAATATGATGATGACCATTTCGAGATTGTCTTCTAATTCCCATTTATCTCTTGTTTATCTCATTTATAATGTGAAACATCATAACCCAGTTGTACTTCAGTTTTTAGAAACATACAATTCTCTTATATTAAATTGATTCATGATCAATTAATGACAAACTATTTGAATATGGTTGCTAAACCTATACTCATTTGCTTATTTACACATTCATTCGTTCGTTTGTTCGTTTCGTTCGTTCGCTCGTTCGTTCGTTCGTTCATTTATTTATTGAGGCATTGCTTCTGTTTCACCCTAGAACCATGTATTTTTTCAGGTACACTCTATGTAAGGTGCAGAAGGGGATACACTGAGATTGAACTCGACCGTTTTACTCAAACACATGGAAGAATACACTTCTTCACTTACGAGTCAAATACTACAATCGTTACTTTTAACCTAGAAAGTAGTTATCTGGTAAATAAGCTTTACAACATATCACGCGTTTGCTGGCAAGTCGGTGACCTAACGTATCAGACATCGGATAATCGATTTAAGCGGAAGTAAGCATATTCATCATTATCATACTCCTCTGAGCTGAGGTCCATATAACGTTCTAGGTCTGACTGCCCAGTCCATAAACTTCATATGGACCAAAGCATCATACATTATTTGTTACATTATACCGAATCTGACCAACAAATTAAATCAATACGTTTTATGATTTATTTTGACGTCGTTTTTTTCACACGTCCGTTAATATAGCTATCGAACAGGGCGCCCGGTCAGTATGCAACTTTATGGACCGGATGACGTCACATTAAACAAAGAGTGGAATATGCAAATGAGGTGTAATATTTATCATTATATACCCCTCAACATAATTTAAGGACCATATTTAGATTTTAATATTTTAACATTTGTATTTTTTGCAATTTTTAAGTTTAGTGTTATTCTTTTATAATTGTTATGTTCTCACTTTTAATATGATTATGAAATCCCTAATATTAAAGATTTAGTACATATTACTGTTCTATTTTGTGGTCCTTAAATTATTTTGAGTAGTGTTTTTAACTACAAAAATAATATAAAATTATATACGTAAAATAATTCGATAAACAAGTTTGCTTTCGTTTTTAATCCTATTATATGTTTCGTGCATTTACATCAGTCAAGTTGTAAACAATTGACAATTGAAATATCTTTAAACAGAAAAGAATATGTATTCCACAAATTATTGCGAGCACACTGCTCCTGTTTAGTTGTGCGTCGACGAACGTGGGTATTTCTGTAGTTCTGTTTTGATTGTATACAGCTTTACCACATATTAGTATCGTAAAGAATCTAGATTCACTCATTTATCATTAACTGATAAAACGTGTTTTATATTGATTATCGGCGCTAATTATCAGTTTAAGTTCTACTGGTCATAGCCAATGGCAAGTAGGGCTTAGCCCAAAAGGACGGTGACGTTTGATGTTTGTCTACAATCTTGCCTTCTCGTGCCCTCAATGGTTTGTTCTCTTGTTGCTCTGGCTTCTGACAAGTCATTGAGTACCTTCTTTATGGCTTTCTAGGCTATTGTATTTTTGTATTTTTATATACAGGAACAACTTTGTGTTTTACTTATATTGCCTATTCATGCTGCCTTGGTGGTTAGAGAATAGTTCATGGCGGGGATTTCATTATTTACACTGTCCCGTTTTATTGGGATGAAGTAGGGTAAGTGTGAGGTTCGGTGCACCCTAGAACCTGGTTTATACCCCCAGCGTCTTTTTTTGCCACTGACCGTTCCAAAGTGGTAGCCCTATTGTCAACCCTTTTTGTGTTTGTGACGTTATATGCCTTTATTCCTTATTAACATTGCCATTCTGTTTGTCGTTTTGCGTGTTTTGGGGTTTACTGTGTTCTGTGAAAGCTGCATTTCCTGTTCGACTTTTCTATTTACTATTGATAAAATGTGTCAACTGTTTCTGAGAGGTCAATAAAAGAAAAGGTTTACACATTTTCTATATATATAAAGTATATATGTATACCTAAAAAGCTACTCCAGCAGGGCTACCGTTACCATAAAACTCGAAAAGAACTTACACAATTTTATTATCGTAAATCTGATCTACTTTTAAAATAGAAAAGTAATTGAAGAATTCTTCTGCGACAAGGACTATCACAATCTGACTTCTATGTTGATGTGATTTACAACCTTCGTAAGATCCTTGGTCATAGTCACTTTTATACATTGTCACTCTATATTAATCTTTTTAAAACGTTTATCAAACGAGGTTATGACACTATCATTTTGCAACGTACTGTATGTTTAGTGGTTGACTCATTTACAGTTCGATACTATGCTTTCCTCTTTGATTTTGCGATCACCGGACAGGTTGTGCACCCTATGATGACGTATACCTAAATTCTTATAGGACGGTAGCGTTTGATGTGTCTTTAATCTTGTCTTGTCGTACCCTTAACGGTTTGTTCTCTTGTTGCTCTTGCTTCTGACTAGTCATGTGGCTTTCAAGGCTTTTGTTTTTATGTTATTATTGACACTAGAGTAAGAGTGAGGTTTGGTGCATCCTAGAACCTGGTTTAATCCCCCAGCGGCTTTTTTTGCCACTGACCGTTCCAAGGTGGTAGCCCTATTGTCAATCCTTTTTTTGTTGTCATATGCCTTTATTCCTTATTAACAATGCCATTCATGTTCGTCGTTTCGCGTGTTTTGGGGATTACTGTGTTCTGTGAAAGCTGCATTTCCTGTTCGAATTTTGTACTTACTTTTGATAAAAATTGTCTCAACTGTTTCTGAGAGGTCATTTAAAGAAAAAGTTTACACATTTTCTATATATATATATATATATATATATATATATATATATACAGTATAAATATATTATTTATCTATATACACACACCTTGGACCACGTGCAGAGCCACTTTTGAACTCGAGGATTTCTTTTATTTGGTAAATTATGACATAGTTGTAACTAGCGATCATATGTGAATAACACTGTCGAAATACGTTCATCGTATTTTCAGAAGAATGTGTCGCTTTTATTAACAGCGGCCATATGAGGTGCGAGTCGCGTTGACCTAATTTTTCAAAATCGGCGGTTTATGTGATGTCGCTTATGCAAAAGTTTCCTTTTCATAATATTACCTATAAATCTCAGTAAACAAACTTCTCTTGCTCTGGCTTCTGCCAAGTCATTGAGTACTTACATTGTTGTGGCTTTCTAGTTGTTTTTTTATATTATATATACATGATCATTTATGTGTTTTACTTATATTGCCTAGTAATGCTGCCTTGTTTGTTAGAGAGTATAACCTGGCGGGGATATCTTTATTTACACTGTCCCGTTTATTGGGATGACAATAGGGTAAGAGTGAGGTTTGGTGCACCCTAGAACCTGGTTTCCAAGGCGGTAGTCCTATTGTCAACCCTATCGTGTTTGTGATGTCTAATTTGGTATTTGGGTAATTTTTAAAGTTGTTCTTTGTTTCTGCGTGTGTTTGTGGTTGACTGTCGTCCTTAAATGTCACTTTTTCTGTTCGATTTTTATATCCATATTTAGCTCTACTGATCAGAGATCAGCAGAGCTTATGCCGTGGTGCGGTTTCTGTCGTCCGTCTGTCCGTCTGTCTGTCCGTCTGTCTGTCCGTCGTAAACGTTTTTTGTAGCGACTACTTCTCTGACACTACTAAATGGATTTTCATGAAACTTTACAGAAATATTGCCTATGCAGTCTAGTTGATTCTAGCAAAAATTCATGTTGATGTGAAATCCACGATGGCCGCCAAATCTAAAAATATATTTTTTATAAACAAGTTTGTAGCCATTACTTCTTGAAAACTCTAAGTGATATTAATATGGGACTTTTTCTAAAATGATCAGCATGACATGATGTTGGTCCTTGTCGAAAATCGTTTTGATTCGACGTTACACATGGCTGCCAGCGGCCATCTTTGTTTACATAGGTTATATAATGAAAACTTGTAGCGATTACTCCTCTGAAACTACTTGACGGATTTTCATGAAACTTCGCACGAATATTGCTCTTGATGTCTTATTGATCCTAGCTAAACTTCAGGTCGGTCGGAAATTCAAGATGGCCACCACGGCTAAAAATAATTTTTCAAAAAACAAGCTTTCAGCGACTAATTTTCAGCGACTAATCGGCCGGAAATTCAAGATGGCCGCCATTGCTAAAAATAAATTTTCAAAAAACAAGTTTGTAGCGACTACTTCTTGAAAATTATAAGTGATATTGATATGCGTCTTTTCCTAAAATGATCAGTATGACATGATGTTGATCCTTGTCGAAAATTATTTTGATTCGACGTTAAACATGGCTGCCAGCGGCCATCTTTGTTTACATATAGTTATTTTATGAAAACTTTTAGCGACTATTCCTCTGAAAATACTTGACGGATTTTCATGAAACTTCACACGAATGTTGCTCTTAATGTCTTATTGATCCTTGCCAAACTTCAGGTCGGTCGGAAATTCCAGATGGCCGCCACGGCTAAAAATAGATTTATAAGAGACAAGTTTTAGCGACTACTTTTTGAAAACTATAAGTGATATTGATATGGGTCTTTTTCTAAAATGATCAGCATGACATGATGTTGGTCCTTGTCGAATATCGTTTAGATTCGAAGTTAAACATGGCTCTCAGCGGCCATCTTTGTTTACATAGAGTTATCTAGTAAAAAATGGTAGCGACTACTCCTCTGTAACTACTCGACGGATTTTCATGAAACTTCACAGAAATGTTTCTCTTGATGTCTAATTGATCCTAGCCAAAGTTCAGGTCGGCCGGAAATTCAAGATGACCGCCATGGGTAAAAATATATTTTCAAAATACAAGTTTGTAGTGACTACTTCTTGAAAACTATAAGTGATATTGATATGGGACTTTTTCTAAAATGATCAATATGACATGATGTTGATCCGTCAAAAATTGTATTGATTTGACGTTTACTAATTTACTTATATAATGAAAACTTGTAGCGACTACTCCTCTGAAACTACTTGACGGATTTTCATGAAACTTCACAGGAATGCTGATCTAGCTATCAAAAACCTTTCAGTAGAGCTTTAAGGTCATTGACCTCTTGTTAGGGTTTCCTGCCAATTTTACAAAATTTATCGTAAATTCAGCAAAAGGAATTCGATTCTTTAGTATTTCAACGCATTTCATGTTTAGTGATTGAGTCGACTCCTCTACAATGAATCTCAATGGAGTGAGGTTGCAGTGAAAATACATTTAGATTCCTGCTCTACGTATCATTAATTGTAATAGTTCTCTAAAGCGTTAGTCAGTTAATATACTAGTAATTATCTGTTTTTGTCTCTTTAAGTACATTCCTTTTTTTATAAGAAATGTATTATATTATCTTCAATTAATAAATACTGATAAAGGGGATCCGCTGGAAGCAACAAACACAACCAAGAGAATAAAGTAACAGACCTCTCTCATGAAAGGTAATATAAGAAGCAATAAAGCAACACCTCTCACGCACCCTAGCACCGGCTTAAGCGGTATTCTACTTCAATACCACCTATATTGGGCTCCCTGGTCCCAAAGGAACAGTAAAAAAAACACTACCGAGTAACCAACATTTACGTTGTGTATTGTGGCTATTTCTAGGCATGTTTTTGTCTTTTTCTCCAGGAGGTTGTCTTCAAAAAAGCTCAAGCTCACATGGCCATACAAGGGACACTTTGTGTTCACATCTAGTACAGTCAAGATTAAGTGTTATGGTAAGAAAAATCATTATAACGAATCGAATTGTGATTGATAAATACAACTTGTCATCTACATGTAAATGCAAGAAATTGCGTTAGAATATACGATTTTTTCATGGGTATTCGGGGAAGATGGGGAATTCCAACCCGATGTATAAGTGTTTTATCGGAACCGATGCTATGCCGAGGTTCCGATTAAAACACTTATACTGAAGTTATGCCGAAGTTGCAACTATCATGTCAATCTGTGTACGATACACATCGACACTAGTATGTACTATTGTTCGGGGCGATTGTTTCAGTCAAAGAATTGTATTTAATTTTAAGACAAAAACAGTCAAGTAGTACATAAATAATATGCGTTTTAGTTTGTTTGTATGATGTTTTAGTTTGTTTGTATGATGTTTTAGTTTGTTTGTATGGTGTTTTAGTTGTTTGTAAGATGTTTTAGTTTGTTTGTATGATGTTTCAGTTTGTTTGTATGATGTTTTAGTTTGTTTGTATGATGTTTTAGTTTGTTTGTATGATGTTTCAGTTTGTTTGTATGATGTTTTAGTTTGTTTGTATGATGTTTTAGTTTGTTTGTATGGTGTTTTAGTTTGTTTGTAAGATGTTTTAGTTTGTTTGTATGGTGTTTTAGTTTGTTTGTATGATGTTTCAGTTTGTTTGTATGATGTTTTAGTTTGTTTGTATGGTGTTTTAGTTTGTTTGTAAGATGTTTTAGTTTGTTTGTATGGTGTTTTAGTTTGTTTGTATGATGTTTTAGTTTGTTTGTAAGATGTTTTAGTTTGTTTGTAAGATGTTTTAGTTTGTTTGTATGATGTTTTAGTTTGTTTGTATGGTGTTTTAGTTTGTTTGTATGATGTTTTAGTTTGTTTGTATGACGTTTTAGTTTGTTTGTATGATGTTTTAGTTTGTTTGTATGATGTTTTAGTTTGTTTGTATGATGTTTCAGTTTGTTTGTATGATGTTTTAGTTTGTTTGTATGATGTTTTAGTTTGTTTGTATGACGTTTTAGTTTGTTTGTATGATGTTTTAGTTTGTTTGCATGATGTTTTAGTTTGTTTGTATGATGTTTTAGTTTGTATGATGTTTTAGTTTGTTTGTATGATGTTTTAGTTTGTTTGTATGGTGTTTTAGTTTGTTTGTATGATGTTTTAGTTTGTATGATGTTTTAGTTTGTTTGTATGATGTTTTAGTTTGTTTGTATGATGTTTTAGGTGATTTTCTACACATTTGAGGTTATATATGAATGTCGATTTATTTTGTGGTGAAGGCAGACCACCCAATTTTCCTGGGTTGAACCAGTACTGTACACCTCCGTAAGAATTGACACTTCCACACCTACGAGTCGAGCTCCCATTGGGATTCTAACTCGCAGCGGTGAGAGGCGAGAAAGTTTACAACGCAACGTCTTAATCTCTCGACTACGGATTAGTGAAAGAGACATATTTTTTGTGCTTTTGTGAAAGAGACATTTCACATTGAAACTATCATGTTTATGTTCAGACTACGTATACAATACACATTGAAACCATCATCTTTATGTTCAAGAGCCATATGCTATAGGGAACGTACCCACGATGATGTGTAAATCCGGTAAAACAAGAATGTTTGCTCGCCACAAATGTTTACTGAACATCAAGCCTGATGGCGCTCCATACGGCTGTAGAGATTTGACACATCTGGAAAACTGCGGTAATTCTTAACTTTCCGTTGTATATTATTAATTTAGAAGGATCAATAGCAGTATTAATAAAATATTAAGTTATTTAAATATATGTTGGTGCGTTTTATGTATAGCATAATTATATTTTATTTATATAAACGGTTTCCCCAGGCTCCTGAACTTGCAAAAGATTCCCCTACGAGAATTTTCCTATTTTCCTATTTTCTCTAGCAATAAAGGGCAGTTCCTCGGCATTTCTTCAAACTAAAGTATTCACGTCATGGGTATACTCACAAACACATGATAAACAGCTTGACAGGTCTATGTTTTTCAGTTGAACTTAAAGCAATTTAACTTGCCTTAAACTATATTCGGGAATCTGATGATGACCATTCTGTAATATCTGAGGGTTGTTCTACAATCTGTAGATAAATATTATATATACTTGATACTTTTATAATGTTTTGCCGGCTTACCAACCATGTAGGAATACAATGCAATGATAGAGCCGATAGTGCTACTAAGGCTGCATTATGTTTGAATGTATCATAAATATTAAACATTTTTTACTTGCACTGATTTTTCATAAATATATTCTTAAGTCATGCAAACATATTGGGAGCTGTCCTTGAACAATAAACTGCATTCAATTAATGTAACCGTTCTTGGTGAGTGGCGTCCTTCTAATAGAGCCATATTATTTAAGCCCTATTGCAGAATATGGCATACACCTTATACTCATTCATTAGCCTCGGTCACCCGGCCTGCTTTTTATTTCTTCGCTACGCTATGCGAGAATCAATTCCTGAGGACAACCGGAAGTTTGAAATCACCCCTCACGTTTGCGAGACTTTGAGAGATTCTACGAGACTTCCAAAAAAACATATGTTCAAGTTAATTAAATGTTAATTTCTGACTTTTAACCTGCAGCAGGTGGCGTCAAAAAGGGTAACTGATGCATCAACAATTGACGTTGTTTATTTACAACATGACGGCATGCAAACGTCAACTTTATGTACGTGAAAAAGAGGGCGAAGAAAAATCGGCTAATCTCTAGTTGGTATTTTGTTTGGTCTAAACTGCCCAGACCGATATCTGCAAGTAAGACATGTATGATACGCTCTTGGCAGACCAAGACTAAAAGTAGATATAAAACTCGAACAGGAAAAGTAGCATTCAAGGACGACAGTCAACCACAAACACACAAAAAAACAAAGAACAACTATTTATAAAAATGAATAAAAGGCAAGATAAGACATCACACCACACAAGGGTTGAAATAGGGCAACCTCTTTGGAACCGTCAGTGGCAAAAAAGGCCGCTTGGGGTTTAAACAAGGTTCTAGGGTGCACCAAACCTCACTCTTACACTAGTGTCAATAATAATATAAAGAATAGAGGCTAGAAAGCCAGAAGTAAGTACTCAGTGACTTGGTAGAAGCCAGAGTAACACGAGAAAAAACCGTTAAGGGTACGACAAGACAAGATTAAAGATAAACATCAAACGCTACCGTCAAACATCAAACGCTACCGTCCTATAAGAATTTAGGTAGACGTCATCATAGGGTCAACAACCTGTCCGGTCATCGCAAAATCAAAGAGGAAAGCAAAGTGGCGAACTGTAAATGGGTCAACCACTAAACATACAGTACGTTGCAAAATGATAGGGTTATAACCTCGTTTGATAAACGTTTTAACAAGTGTGATAAAGAGTGTATAAAAGTGATTATGACCAAGGATCTTACGAAGTTTGTAAGCCACATCAACATAGAAGTCAAGTTGTGATAGTCCTTGTCGCAGAAGAGTTCTTAAATTACTTTTATATTTTAAAAGTAGATCAGAGTTACGATAATACAATTTTGCAAGTTTTTTTTCGAATTTTATGGTAACACCAATTTTACCGTTACCATAAAATTCGAAAAAAAACACTTTCTGGAGTAGCGTTTTAGTTATACAAATATTAAGAATATTAAAGTCCTCAACACGACTAAAACTCTAGAAAAACGAATACGTTGAGAAACATAGACCCCCTAAGAAGTAGCTCGAGGAACATCCCCTCTTCGTATGTAATTACAAGCTGAGCAATTACCAGAATGTATACCATGTTCACGCATATATTGTTAGAGTCCCACAACACAATTAAATTCTGTTGTTTTGGCCATTACGATTCGATTCTGAATGTGGCATGTTTAGGCTGTAAACGTATTTTTTGGCGAAATACAGTTTTTGCGAAAGCTTTTATTATTTTTTTAAATGTTTCTTGTGTCCAGCAACGCACTATTTTCGACTTTTAACTCCAGAGTTTGGACATACATTTATACGCCCCTTGTGCACCCATAAGAGTGTCATAGTTTGCTGTCAGTGTCGTATCATCGCTATGCATCCAATCTCAAACTGTGTCTTTCTCACCTGCAGCATGAAAAAAAATGAAATATCCATGAGCAATTATTAAACAATTGTAAAGCCGAAGAACACACCCCTATTTCTCACGGTGTAAGAGTCAGCCTATAGACACATGCAAGAGAGACATTCACTGTGTAGAATGGACCAAATGCGAAAAAGTCACTATCAGGCTAAAACTAGAGAAAGTTGGTCTCAGTATTCGTTTGGATTTCTTAAAACAATAGAATAGAATTGGGTTTTAAGGCGCACCAACACATGAAAGGTTATAAAAGAAATCCGACTTAATAATTCTGTGTAATCTGCTCTTATTTGCATTTAATGTTTTTACACACCCGAGAACGGGCATTTTTATCATCCCTTTTTGTAAATAGTTTTACCTATACATTTTTATATTTTTAATAACTTACTATTTCACATAGTGCATTATTTGTAGTAACTTTGATGTAATTAATTTACGATAATCTTGAATGCGGTAGCAATTCGGATATGAAGGAGGTTGTAAATGACAAATTTCTGTGAGGGTATATTCTAATGCCCACCCATCTTAGACGTGTCAGCATGTAACACAAGGCCAACTGCTTTCTTCATACCGAGATTCTTCATACCGACACTATATTAATACATAGTTTCCTGTAAACAAGTTTCTTATTATATTATCAATATTGTTTATAAATACATTTATACCCCGATTCACAGTGGAAAGGGGCTATATAGATTCCACGCTGCCCATAACGTGACATAAACACATATTATCACATAACTTACGGTGTGGGAGTGGAATAAAACCATTCTATATTTTTGATATACTGCTAGTTATATAAGTATGCAAATAAGCCTAGTATGCGCTGTCAAAAAAAGGATAATGACTACGATCCAATTCCCACGGTTTATGTCGGTTTCGCATGTTAAAACGACAGGCAAAATGCAATAAAGTCGATATATGAGTTCAATAATGAATGAGTACTCATGTACGATCCTCTATTTATTACTTACGTTTTTTAAACAGTTTCAATGCATTGTTCCAAAACTTTATATATACATAACAATTGATGAAAGTATGTCCCTTTACATCACACGTTGTTGATTGCCTTATTTATTCCATAATTATGACCCTTTGTTTGACTTAGAATTGTCCAATCTACTATTCTGTAATGTCCCGAAACACATTCTTCTCAAACAGTTTCGAATGGTTTGTTTCCAAACTTCATCAACATCTAGCAACTGTCCGTAACGTCCCGTCCCGTCCAGTAACACATTAGCTCTACTGGCAATCAGCCAGCAGAGCTTATGGGATGACACGTTGTTCGTCGTCCTTCCATCCGTCGTCCGTTAGGTTTTGCTTTGTGAACACTCTAGCACCTTCATTTTTAATTTGATATTTACCAAACCTTTTCAGGGTCTTTCTGTTTATGACAGCTCGAACAATTTCGAAAACCAGCTATGTTGTATCAGACAACACCATCGTTATGACCCTTGATTTATTAAACAAAAAAGCCATATTATATCTTGTGAACACTCTACACCTTCATTTTGTCTTTAAGATTGTTAATTTTAATTAAAGCTCAGAACAGTTCGTAAACCAGCTACATCGGACCGGGAACATAAGAACTATGGCCCTTTATTTAAACAATTCTGTCTCGTGAACATCTTCATTTTATATTTGGTCTTTACCAAACTTTGCCAGATTGTTGATAATATAATGAATGCTCGGATAAGTCCAAAAACCAGCTATATTGCATTAGTTACACCAAAGTTATGGCCCTTAATTTATTGTAATATGCCATAATTTACTGTGAACACTCTAACAACTTCATTTTGTATTTAATCTTCACCAAAATATATCGGTGTCTTTATATCAATGAAAGCTCGGAGAAGTTCGAAAACAAGTAAGATTGGATTAGTAACACCAGAGTTATGCCTCTATCCTTGTTTTACTGATAAATGCCATATTCTACATTGTGAACAATGTAGCACCTGGTCGTTATCAAGCTTGGAAAGTTTGTAAATATAATTAAAAGTTCGCGACTAGCTTGAAAACCAGCTAGATCGAGTTATGGCCTTCGATTTATTTAAAAAGTGCCAAATTCTACATTGTGGACACTTTATCACCTTCATTTAGTATTTGATATTTTCTCAACCTGAATATATTGTTGATATGGATGAAGGCTTGGACAAGATTGAAAACCAGCTAGTTCATAAAAGTAAAACCAAAGATATTGCCCTTGATTTATTGAAGATATTCTGTCTTGTGAATTCTGTAGTATATTCATTTTGTATTTGATCTTTATATTGATAAATGTGTGGACAATTTTGAAAATCAGATTAGTAACACCAGAGCTGTGGCCCTTGACTTATTGAACGATGCTATTTTATGCTTCGTTAGCAATCTAGCTCCTTCATGTTTTATCTGATCTTGGCCAATCGTTGGCAGGTTGTTATTATTGGACACAGCTCGTAAACATTTAGAAACTGGAGGGGTTTTGATAAAACTACACAGAAATGTTTAGCATGATGAGAATATGTGTAATGCGGATAGAAATCCGTTCGGTACATCAAAGATCAAGCACAAAAATGGAGGTCAAATGAGTCCAAATTATGTCCAAGCCATAACTTTGAAAGTACTTAAGGGAAGTTGGTGAAATCCCCTGATAAAAGAGACATGATAGCCAGTAGAGCAATCACAGGCCCAAGAAACACCTCTTGGACTTTTGGATATTACTTTTATTTCTCAAACAGTTTCCAATAGATTGTTCGCAAACCTGATACACGCACAACTGATGATATTATCCCCCTATACACTACACATTGTTGATTGCATAATTTATTACATTATATGGCCCGTTGCTTGATTTAGAATTTTCAACTTTAATATTGTATAATATCCTGTAACACATTTTTCTTAAAATGTTTCGAATGGATTGTTCCCAAAAGTCATATACATTCAACAACGGATGACCTTATGTCCCTCTACTAGCAAGAGACATCGCCTTTTTTGTTACAAACATTTAATCTGAATAAAACATTTGTCAAATAAAACTCATTTGGATTCAAAATATATTTAAAATCGGACTTAAAGTAACACAATTATTGTATTAAAAAAGGCTGCACGTATTGTCAAAATGTGTCAAAGGCGAAGTATAAGGCGTAGTATACAGAGCTTATCGAGAACATGATTTCTAGCGCAGTTATAATTATATTGAACATTTAGGAACATATGCCATGAACATGTAGCATGCGCTTCTTTGCGCTAAACTGCTGCAGAGTTTACTGGAAAGACCGTAAACCAAGCTGTATTGTGAGATAGTGCCATTGTATTCCTATGCACTATATTTTAAAATATCAGTGTCCAAATTTGACATATTTTGATCCATTGTCATCGGGGCTACTTTCAGTAATGTCCCATTTTTAAAAATACAATGAGTCAGGCCAAAATAGTTCTTTGTTATCATTATTTGTTCTTGTATCCATATTGGTTATGCCACAGTCACGAGATAAGCATGCCGACCTTCAACTTGCGTTTCGCAAGGTGGATTTACGTTCATTGACTGATAATGGATGTAAGCTTGGATCTACAAAACTACTTTATCGATAGTTAATGTTTATAATTTTGATATCGATGTAGAGTTTAATTATTCTCCGTTAAGGAAAACGTCTTATTTTGAGGAAAAACGGCCGTTTGAATGCTAAAACGTTGTCTGAAAGGCAATGAATTTAAAAAGGTGACACACATACTCGGCGGTTTTCGTTTTTTGTTCCTCGCTACCTGAATCTACATCACACATTGTTGATTTCCTAATTATTACAGAATTATGTCCCTTTGTTTGACTTAGAATTGTCCACTCTACTATTGTATAATGTCCCGAAACACATTTTGCTCAAACAGTTTCGAATGGATTGTTCCCAAATTTCATAAGTATACACATAACAACTGATGACCTTATGTCCCTCTAGATCCCACTGTTAATTGACTAATTTATTACAGAATTATGGCCCTTTGTTTGACTCAGAATGTTTCGCTCTAATATTGTATAATGAGCCTCATGTGGCTTTCACTTCAAAAGTTGTCATGGAATGTTATTACACTTGACATACAGTTCACGGGTGATGATACGATGTGTCTCTGCATCAAAAGTTTTCGATTCTCCACTTTTCAAACATAATTATAGACCTTTGTGTTAAACATTAAAAACTTATCTAGTATTTTAGACATTCATTATTTCTTGATTTCCCCAATTCTCATCGGCTATTTTAAAAAAAGCGGGGGTATTATCACCTTCAGGGATAATTTTACTTGTTTTCCTATATGCTAATCCACTTTAACCATCTGTTTACAGAGGATTTCTCGTGTCCATCCAACTATGTCAAATGCCCTGACAGTTTCTGTTTACACGTGCGTTTAGTGTGTGACGGTCAACCACACTGTCCACATAGCGAAGATGAAAGAGACTGTGGTAAGAACGTTTGATAGTAGATTGTCTGTGTAATATACAAGGTAGCGGTATGCCCCGTTTACTATTATTGTTCGAAGTGTGTATATACAATAATTATGTTACTTCTTATATTACTGTTATACTGTATGGCAGTGTGTGGTAAGCGGTGTATGCATATATTATTAAGCTGTTGTATGAATAGGGTTATTATATTGTTTTATGTATATGATTATTGTATTGTTGTATGTATAGGTTTATTATAATGTTGTATGTTTGGGTCATTGTACATTTGATTTTAAAGGGTGCATTATATTGTCGTATGTATAGGGTGGATTGTATTGTTTTATGTATAGGGTGTATTGTATTGTCATATGTATAGTGTATATTTATAGGGTGCAGTATATTGTTGTTTGTAGAGGGTGTATTATATTGTCGTATGTATAGGACGGATTGTATTGTTTTATGTATAGGTGTATTGTATTGTCCTATGTATAGGGTGGATTGTATTGTTTTATGTATAGGGTGTATTGTATTGTCATATGTATAAGGTGGATTGTATTGTTTTATGTATAGGGTTATTATATTTCTGTATGTATAGTGTATTTTTATAGGGTGCAGTATATTGTTGTTTGTAGAGGGTGTATTATATGGTCGTATCCATAGGGCGGATTGTATTGTTTTATGTATAGGTGTATTGTATTGTCCTATGTATAGGTGGATTGTATTGTTTTATGTATAGGGTTTTTATACTGCTGTATGTATAGTGTATAATATATGATGTTGCATATTGCTGTATGTTTACGGTGATATTAGTGTTGTATGTATAGGGTGCAGTATATTGTTGTATGTATAGGATAATTAATTATATGGCCCTTGAATAAGTTAAAATTCTAATCGTTGCTTTGTTAACACTTTAGCTCCTTCATTTTGCGATCTTTACCAAAACATTTTCGAGATGTTAATATCGTGATAAGGGCTAAACAGTTTGCAAACCTGTCATATCTGACTCGCACCTCTTCCTCCGCCCTCCCTCCTCTCCAGTGTTTGGGTTAAAATATTTTATTTTATGAAGATACTTCGATTATACAAATAAGAGTGGACACATTTAAGACTAGCCATGTCGGACTAGAAACTGCAGAGTTATGGCCCTTGGAGTATCTAAAGTGCCAACCTTCGCTTTATCCATGTCGGACTTGAAACTGCAGAGTAATGGCCCTTGGATTATCTAAACATGCCAACCTTCGTTTTGTTAACACTCCATCTCATGCATATTTAATCTGATCTACTCCAAACTTCGTCATAGTGTTTATATCAATGACAGCTTGAACAGAGGTTCAACAACCAGTCAAATTCGAGTAGAAACAGTAGAGTTGTAGCCCTTGATTCAACGAAAATACCTTTGCTGTATTAACTTTATAGGCATATCTGACACCCCATCGTAACCTATCACTCACCCTCACTTGTTTTTCAGAGCCATTTAGAGCCAGTAGAGCCTCTTATGTTCGATGTCTATTGGCATTTTCCCTGTGTTTTCTTATATACCATATCGTACTGTGTTCAAATATGAAACATAATGAAAAGATAAAAGCATATTCTTTCACATATTATCAATTATTTTGAGTGAACCACTCCCAGTTTAATTTTTTAATTTACAAATGCCGCACTTTATTTTGTAGAAAAGTATGAATGCAAAGGCATGTTCCGCTGTAGAAAAAGCAGATCTTGTCTACCACACGACTTGGTTTGCGACGGTATACGACAGTGTCCACATGGGGAGGATGAACGACTTTGTGGATTTGAATGTCCATCACAGTGTGCATGTAAAGGCGTGGCTTTTATTAGATGCAATTCATCCTTACCGTTTGATAGTGCTGTAACAACAGCCAAACACGTGCGTTATTTGGATTTAAGCAATTCCGTGGAGTTGAGTTCACGTTTCAGCGAGTTATCCGTATTTCAATCACTGATTGTCTTAAATATTTCTAGGTGTCGTGTACAAGCTATAATGTCAAACTCGGGTAATAAACCATACAAGAAAACCCCACTACAGTTCTTGAAAAGCTTGAGAATCCTTGATCTTTCGCACAACATGCTTGAACATGTAACGAAAAATGATTTCAGCGAGTTATATTTCTTGCAGAAACTTTTTCTTACCGGAAACACCAATCTTGTTACTGTAGAATCTGGCTCATTTAATGATTTGAAGAAGGTCACACATTTGCATATTGAAAACTGTGATATCAAAGCTGTAGACAATAATACGTTTCGAGGCATGAACAGTTTGAAATATCTATACCTGAATTTTAATCCACTGCATATACAGACAGGATCGTTCCAAGTCCTCCCTAGCTTGTTATATTTAGATATCCGCGGAGCAACTGTTGACATTGAACATGAACTTTTTAATGGTATCGAACAATTGGACCAACTTCAAACAGACTCTTCTGATGTATGCTGCGTTATGAAAACAGTTAATCCCCTTGGTATATGTATCGCACCAGCAAACGCGATCTCGTCGTGCGAAAACCTTATCGAAAATGATTTGCTTCGACTGTGCATTTGGATTATCGGATTTTCTGCCATGCTTGGAAATGTTTTTGTCATTGTTTATCATATTAAACAAAGTGTTCATATCCACAAATGGCATTCGTATACAGTTTTTGTTACTTTTTTAGGCGTATCGGACTTATTCATGGGGATTTATACATTGATTATAGCCTCTACAGATGTGCATTTCCGAGGAGATTACGGCATCCATGACATGACATGGCGAAACAGTTTACTATGTACGATTGCCGGGATTCTGTCCGCTATTTCTTGTGAGTCGTCCGCAATGCTTATTTGTCTAATTGCAGTAGACCGGTACCTCGCTGTCCGATTTCCGTTTTCAAAACTAACTCCATCACAGGCGCTGATATTGGGTGCGCTTGCTACGATAATAGCAACAGGAATCGCGGTATTTCCTGTAACAACGGATGCTTATTTCGGAGGAGAGTTCTATTCTAACTCCGGTGTATGTATTGCTCTGCCACTCACCGGCAGAAGTACTAAAGGATGGCAGTACTCTGTAGGTGTATTTATTGTCTTCAACGCGATCTTGTTCACTGTCATTGGAATCGTGCAAGGTTTGTTGTTTAAAGCGGTTAGAGCGTCTAACATACACTCCAACAGAAAACAAGGTGAGGTGGATGCGGCAGTAGCGAAGTCACTTGCGGTGATCATAGTTACGAACTTTTGTTGTTGGTTCCCTATATGTGTATTAGGTAAGTAGATACAATTTTATGAAATCTAACTTCCGCAAATAACACTACATAGTGAGTATATATATTATTATATACATTAGCGATGCGTTGATAATTAAAAGACAAAGTAAATGTATCGACCGTTATACAGTTACAACTCCGATATCAATTACTTTCTATTACATAGTCGGGTTTGAAGGAAGAGAAAACGCTGTTCACTTGGTATAAGTTTGATAAATATCTGTCCCTACATTAACGATTTCAAATACACTATTGTCATAATTGAATCATCTCCAAACGTTTGATTAATCTGAAAGTAAACGTTTAATTTCTAGCTGCATACAGACCTCATCATCTGAAGATTCCCACTTTCTAACCTTCTTATAATTATGAGCAATTACTGTTTTTCGATTTGCATAAAACAAATATTAACGTGTTAGAAAGAATAAAAATTCGGAAAGAAACTGCATTCGGGCATTCGTTACAAATTTGCGAGATGTTGAGATATTCACTGGGTCAAAACTCCTCGGTATGAGAAATATGAGAAATCAATTTGATGACCAGAATTTAATGTAATGTTTCTACATTGAAGTGATTAAATACGATAACATCAAACGAATATACATGGCTGAGCACAAACAATAATGATACTCACTACTACAAATGTTTTTAAAGGGGTAAAATCAATTGAATATCAACGGATAAAGAAGGAGCGTACTTACTTCCCAAATGTCACGTGTTATTTAACTGGTAACTAATTGGTCAAATTATCTTGATGATGACATACGAAAGTTATGATGTTAGTTGCCACGAAGTGTCAACGTACTCATTTCATCAATGTGCATGAGACATGCAATGCGTTTATCCATGTCAAAGACGCTTTCTGTAAGACTAAACTACTTTTAAATAGTCCAAAATATTATACAACTGTGTTTCATCTTGCAAAATACATAATCACAGTTACTTGGAAAAGAGGTGTGTGCATTTTATTTTCAGGTTTCATGTCCTTAGGTGGGTATAAATTATCTCTGGAAATGTATGCGTGGATCATCGTCTTTGTCTTGCCAATAAACGCGGCACTGAATCCGTTTCTGTATACGATATCCTCCATTCGAAAGAAAAAGGTATACTTTATTTGTTGTTGATTTTTTGTTCATATTATGATTTAATGTATCTCGTGCATCTGTACTCATCAGATGTCAGTCAAAATATATGCGACGTAGGCAAATATACTAGTCACAATGCCTAAGTACCCAACTATGAATAATATTCTCATTATTTTGTCAATTTTGCCATTTTGTATTTCACGTTTGATTAGAGAAGCAGTTGGGTACTTAGGCATTGTACGAGTTTAAATCGTCTGCTCTGCTAGCATGAACACATTTTAAACCTTTCAAGTCGATATATTTTCTTAGAAATAAATGATAACACTTATACAGCTGGGTACATAGGATTTTGTTAAGTATTTCAAATAAGTGCTTCTTTCACAATTCCTAATTCTAAAATATATCAGCTAAAATTATTTTGACATCATGTTTTAGTAGCATTACCAATACAAATGCGTTTTTTAAAAAAAATACTTAATGTTAACGTATTACATTACTTGATTTCAAACGATTTCAATTAAAAGGAAGTAATTTTGATTTACCACGGTTCATTTTATTATAGAAGGAACATCTGCAATAAATGGGTCAAACGTTTATGTTTTTTATATTACTTCCTACCAATTTCAAGAAGTTATAGTTCTTTAAGCAGACTGAGATTCATGTTCTGTGTTTTGTCAGCACATTTCATATTTTCGTATAAAAGGAGGGCAACTCTCATAAGATGTAATAATTTTAACATTTTTTTTTACAAACTATCGGTGAAAACAAACTACTTATCACACAACTATTATAAAATATATATTAAATATGACAATTAGTTTACAGATACAAAAGTGATTTTGTTGAGAGTACAATGCACATTGTGAGCACACATATACAAGGTTTAATGGAACCATTTTCTTAGAGAGTCACAAAACCACGCCTTTTCAAGGTCTCACACCACACTACTTCGATTTTGCTGTGTTGGCCATTATGAATAAAGTGCAATTTTCCAATCTGAATGTGACATGTACAGTCTAAAAGTACTTTTTGGTAAAATACAGTTATTGTCGCTCTTAAAAATCCACAAAAACTGGTACATAGCCCAATTTGTTTTTTTGTTAATGTGAGTGGTGTCAGGCAAGGTACTCTTTTCGGCTTTCACTAAAGCGTTTGCATCTAAATTCATACGCATTTTAGCACCAACAAATGTGTCATATGTTGCTGTCAGTGTCGTCTAATCGCTGTTCATCCAATCTCACACTATTGTTTTCTCATCTGCAACACGAAAAGCAAATATCCATGGGCAATTATTAAAAAAAACTCAAACCGAAGAACACCCCCTACTTTTTATGGTGTAAGAATCATTTACAATCACATGCAAGGCAGTTAACTGTGTAGTGAGACCTTCAACATCACGTCTAGATGAGAATATTTTAAACATACCATTGTAAAGTAGCTTTCTCGGTCATTTGCGTGGCCGAGTGGAAAACCGCCTCACATGCGGGAAGTTGTGGGTTTAATCCCCAGCCAAACAATGGTATTAGTAGCTCTCTTGCTTGACTTTTAGCATATAAAGGGCAGTTCTACGACTGGTCGTTCTGGTGTAAATGTAACCGGGTTGTGTATGTAATGTGTCTAAAGCGTGATATTCCAGTGTGGCAGCGCTATAAAGTTAAGTAATACCATACCATGTCATGCTACACGTACGCACGCACGCACGCACGAACTCACGCAAGCACCAACATACATTCCGTCGCTTGACCTTATTTTTAGGTTTTAAATAATTTCGAATGTAAAACAATAAATTTGTCAGTATTTTAAGTGTTATATACTGACGCCGCTTTGCGTATCGTCTGATCAGTTGATCAATTCCCGTCAAAATGTCTGACCTGCTTATCTCCCCATTTTACCGACATGCGCTCTTAAAAACTCTCCGAATCAATTCTCGTTTGATCAACTGACATACCCCGCAGGCGTTCATATTCTCCGGATCTTGTCTCGTTTAAACTGCTCATCTGACGCTGTCAACAACAAACACTCCGGATCGTGTATGTAGTTCGACGGACTGCAGTCCCTCTGCCTTTTAACATGGACTGAACTCTCCGGACTGAGTCTCGTTATATCTACTTATATACTCCCCCGCTACAGACGTTTATACTCTTCGGATCGTTTCTCGTTTTACCTGCTTAACTGAGCCTGTCATTAACCGGTGCGCATTATCTCCAGATCGAGACTCGTTTGACTTCTTTATCTGAACTTGTCAACAACAGGCGCGCATTATCTCCGGATCGAGTCTCGTTTGACTTGCTTATCTGACCTGTCAGCAATAGACGCGCATTACCTCCGGATCGAGTCTCGTTTGACTTTCTTATCTGACCCTGTCAGCAACAGGCGCGCATAATCCTCAAAATTTGACTTTCCTACTCTCCGAGCATCGTTTCATTTATATACCTACCCCGACAAAAACTGACTTTCAAACTTTTTCCGGATAGAACATCGTTTCATTTATATACCTTACCCGTCAACAACTGATTTCATACATGTACTCTCCGGATAGATTTATCTAACTACCCCTACCCCGCAAACAACGGATATAGACTTTCATACTATCCGGATGGAGCCTCGTTTCATTTGTTTACCTACTCCTACCCCGCAAACAACTGACACAGACTGTCATACTCTCCGAATAGAGCCTCGTTTCATTTATGTACCTACCCCGTCAACAAATGATTTTCATGCCATCCGGATGGAGCCTCGTTTCATTTATCTACCTACTCCAACAACAGACTTGCATACTCTCCGGATGAAGCCTCGTTTCATTTATTTACATACCCCGTCAACAACAGACTTTCATACTCTCCGGATGGAGCCTCGTTTCATTTATTTACATACCCCGTCAACAACTGACTTTCATATTCTCCGGATGGAGCCTCGTTTCATTTATTTACATACCCCGTCAATAACAGACTTTCATACTCTCCGGATGGAGCCTCGTTTCATTTATTTACATACCCCGTCAACAACTGACTTTCATACTCTCCGGATGGAGCCTCGTTTTATTTATTTACATACCCCGTCAACAACAGACTTTCATACTCTCCGGATGGAGCCTCGTTTCATTTATTTACATACCCCGTCAACAACTGACTTCCTTAATCTCCGGATGAAAAATCGTTTCATGTATGTACCTACCCCGTCAACAACTGAATTGCATAGTCTCCGGATGGAGCCACTTTTCATTTATTAACCTACTCCGTCAACAACTGACTATCATGCTCTGGTGTAGGAGCCTTGATTGAACAACAGATTGTCATACTTTCCGGAAAGAGACTCGTTTCATTTATTCACCAAACCCGTCAGCAACAGACTTCCATACTCTGCGGATGAAGCCTCGTTTCATTTATTTACCTGCCCCATCATATTCTCCGAATGGAGCCTAGTTTGATATCATTATCTATCCTTTGATCTGCTTATCTTTATCCGTCAAAAGCATGTCAAAAGCATGTGCAAGAAGCATATGCTTGCACTACTCGTATTCTCTCAGGACCGAGCCTCTTTCGTTCTGCTTCTCTCTCCCTTGATATACTGGCGCGGTCCGTTGGATAGCATTAGTGCAATACATATGTAAATGAAAGCCGAATCCTTGTTCGGACTTTTTCGTTCTGCAGTGTGAATTGCATCGTCGATTTCTGTAACAAAACGTTGTCCCGTTTATTGGGATGACAATAGGGTAATAGTGAGGTTGGGTGTACTTTAAAGTTGTTCTTTGTTTCTGTGCGTGTTTGTGGTTGACTGTCGTCCATGAATGTTACTTTTCCTGTTCGATTTTTATATCTACTTTCATGGTCCTTGTTTTTCTGAAAAATGTCATCTTCTGTTTTTCTATTTTTAGTAACAGTGAACTTGATCTCCTTGTCACCAGTGACCCGAAATGCAATCTCAAGCTTTCCATATAAGCTACCAACTTGCGATCAAGCTTTCCATATAAGCTACCAACCCTGCAACTTTCATCGCAATATCTTATTCCTAGTAAAAGTTATTGAGCTACCTACCCTGCAAGTTTCATCGCAATACTTCATTTCTAATAACAGTTATTGAGTGTAAAACGTTTTCTATTTTTAACAATGACCTTGACCCTAATGACCGCAAATGCAATCCTAAGCTTCCTTTCCGTATAAGCTATATACCTGCAAGTTTCATCGCAATACCTCATTCCTAACAAAAGTTATTGAGCGTAAACTAAGAGTTTGATCATCAAGCGATTTGAAACAACCCAACAAAAATAAAGCAGTTAAAAAGACAAGATTTGGTCCCTGTAAAAAATCAAAGGGCCATAACTCGTGAAAGAATGGTGAAATCAAAAATCCTTTTCGGCGCTGACATCTTCACATGATACTTAATCATCTATTAAAACAATTCACCAAATAATGAAGGGGGAGTTAGACAAACAATATATTGTACCTATATTATATATAGTGATAAAAAATCAAGGGTCATAACTCTGTTGTTATCAAAGTAATGGGGCTGGTTTTCGAACTTGACCGAGATATTATGCCTATAACTATTATTCCCACATTTTATAAAGATTGAAAGATAAATACTGAAGTTATTGATCGGACAACACGTTGTCCCTATGTGCTATCTAGTGATAAAAAAATCAAAGGGCCATAACTCTGTTGTTACAAAGGCGATGAGGCTGGTTTTCGAACTTGACCGAGATATATTGTCCGTAACTATTATTCCCAAGTTGTATAAAGATTGAATGATATGTACCGAAATTATTGATCTGGCAACAATTTGTCCCTATATAATATATAGTGGTAAAAAATCAAAGGGCCATAACTCTGTTGTTATCGACGCGATGGGGCTGGTTTTCGAACTTGGTCGAGATATATTGCCTGTAACTATTATTCCCAAGGTTTATAAAGATTGAAGGATATGTATCGAATTTATTGATCGGATAACAGTTTGTCCCTATATAGTGATTACAAAATCAAAGGGCCATAACGTCTTCTTCGTTTGCAGTGGGTATAAATACAAACTCATGTTATTGCCAGTTGAATATTAATATTGAATTTATTAAATTTGCATCCTATACTTTTATCCAACTTGTTTAAATGAAATATTTACTACTCAGACTCTTATGTAAGATACTCTAGATACACTTATGTTTGTTTTATAATGGAGGCAACACGCTGTCAGTACCGACCCTTATCGTTTATTATTTTTCAGAGAGCTGTAGATAGTAAAACGAGAACATCAGGTATGCCTTCCACAGATATAGTATACATTAATAAACACTGATCCCCTGGAAGCAACAAACATTGACTGGTCCCCTGACTATACTAAATATATAAATCTTAGTCAGGGGACCAGTCTAGCAACAAACACAAACATGAGAAAAAGTAACAGACTCGGTTTTATTTAGTCTGTTTATTAGAGGTAATTATAGGGTGCAATCACTCATGCTTACTAGCACGGGGTTAACTTTGTATTCTACTTTAAGCCGAGAATACAGCTTTAAGCCGAGCTAGACGTGAGGGGTCTAACACCCTTCACCAATATCACGTAGGTGTCATGACATAACACCCTTCACCTACATCACGTAGGCTATCATGATGTGTAACACCCTTCACCTGTATCATGTAAACGATCATGATGTGTTAACACCATTCACCTATATCAGTTATGTTATCACGATGTGTAACACTCTTCACCTATAACATGTAGATAGATAATCATGGTGTGTAACACCCTTCACCCATATCATGTAGGCTGTCATTATGTGTAACACCCTTCACCTATATCATGTAGGCTATCACGAAGTGTAACACCGTTCACCTATATCATGTAGGCTATCATGGTGTGTAACACCCTTCAGCTATATCAGGTAGATGTTATGACATAACACCCTTCACCTGTGTGATGTAGATGGCATGATGTGTCTCACCCCTTCACCTATTATGTAGATGTCATGATGTGTCTCACCCTTCACCTGTATCATGTAGATGTCATGATGTGTCTCACCCTTCACATATTAAGTGGATGTCACACTTCACTTATATCGTATATGGTAACAATGCAAAATGTATATAATTTAAAAAATGTAAAGTAATAAAAAGATATATAATTATTTTATTGTATTTGCATAATAAAAATAGTTGGTGTTTTCGACAAAATGAAACAATGATTTTGGAATTTCATTTTCAATTTACTTTAAATAGTATTTATTGCCCGCCGATCTACCGGCGGGATTTATTTATCTCGGGCTTAGAAACGTGCTGATTAGACATCACCAATTACTAACCAATCCGCGGGCAGAGAAAAAGTTCCAGGGTAAGTTCGTAGACTGCTTCATTGCGCATGTACCGTTTCACTCATACAAGCTATTTAAACACTGTGTAGCAGTCTAGGTAAATTCGGAGCTATTACACAGAATCTCTTAAATTTGATTGGTCCACAAGGTAAACAAACCAAAAGATTTTGCTAAACAATTAAAATTCAACTTTTGAAGAGTACTTTTGAAGGTTAAATCCTACATGTGTGCAATGTATTCATAACTTGTGGCATAATCAAAACAAGAAGTATATTTTACATTTTCCTTGTGTGTTCTACATGCAAGTAGGTGGGTCACTACCATCCGACCCAAACAGCTTTTTCAGCTTTTTCAAAACATACTCAAGGTATGGTTTGTGTATGTTTTTTTTTAATAAAACTAAGATAGGTCTTTCAAAACAAGTAAGCAAAAATATAGCTTCTTATAGTAGGGAACCCAGTACAGAGCTAAGAGCTATAATGATTAGACGTCTATGGCCTAAATGCTATGGAGAGGAAGTAATGAACAGTTTCTTTACTTTTTCGAAACTTTAATGCGTGGTTTTCGCTCTTTTTCTATAATTTCAATATAATAGGACCCCACTGCAGTATCAGTTTATTTTTAGACGCGTTTCAGAACGAGGCTCAACGCGGTAATTTATAGTTACTGATTCTCGAAGATAATCTGAGCATTAATAGCACCGGGATGTATTGCAGTTTGTCAGTACATGTAGTCTGGGATAGCAGACCAGTTCATAACAAGAGTAACACTGTTTGTTTTTATATTTAACAATTTCGAAGTAATTGATAAAGTCCAAAACAAACATATTCACAGATGTGTTAATAACTTGCGATAATTCAATATAGCTCACCATTATTTGATCATGATGTAACCCAAGCATAGTTTCTAGTAATGTTCATAATACTTCAACTAGAGAAATACTAGCTTTAACAGTCAAATACATACTGTTTTATGCATATATTAACACAGTGAATAAATAAATTACATTAAATGGCATAACTTACAAACACGTTGGACTAATATAAAACAATATACTAGTATCGTGATAAGCATCATGATACGATGTATCCGTATACCATTATATCGCGTTCAAAAGCAATTGACATTACCCATCTATGGTTTTAATATATGGTGTTTATGCTTTCTTACTATGTAGTTATTGTGTTCATTATATTATTTATAATTAGACAGTTGAAAGCAACCAGATTTGCATATTTAATACTGTTTAAAGGGTCGGTTGCTAAAATTATAAACAAACACTTCGTTTATAGATATACCAACAAGGAATTGGTGTTTTAAAATCTTAACATTAACTTATCAAATCGCAACACAACGACCTCGTATTATAAGTTCGGAACTTTTGTTAATTGAACGACATTGTGTCTGGTGCACTCCGATTTAATTTCCGTACAATGCAACGGAAATACGCCATAGTTTAATAAGTATATGAAACCTTATGCTGTTATACTTAATATCTAGACGGCACCTATAGATTCACTTCTATGTCTATTATTATGAAACAAACGTGTTCATGCTCAAATGTTCGGGCGGGCCTGTGATACTTCGTATCACAGTTTTCTTGTTCTATGTTTCACTACTTTATTTTGTGTACGCACGAATTGTACGCACCTGCTTACGTATGTAAGTTCTTATTTCCAGGTGCTGTTACGACCAACGCATTCCTGAAGGTGTATAACGCCATAACAAGGGACGGACGTCTTATAATTGCACCTGGCAGTATGCCACTGTCTCGGTTCCTGGCTAACAACAGCGTGTCAAAACACGATGTTCAGTTGATTAAAAGACGAATATCGGCGGACATTGAACAGCTACATGGGAACCACATTTGCCATGGTTTCATTTCCGAGGACACCGTATCTGTTATCATGGAAAATAACGTAAGAGCATTTGAATAACATTTTAAAAGTCACCTGTCACATGAGATGGCATTACCAAACGCGTTATAGTACTGTTTAATTAGGTCCTCTGATTTTGCCGTGTATGTGTTTGTTTGGTATTTAACGTCATTTTCCCGCATATTTTAAGCTATGCATGACGGTCGAGTTTTCGAGGTGGAAGTAGACCACCCACGTATTCCGTGGTATAACCAGTACTCTAAACCCCCGTCATCCGTTAGACTCGACACATCCGTACTTACAAGTCGAGCTCCCAGTGGGATTCGAAAGTGCTTGACCTTTTAACTGAAACGTTTAAGACGACTACTCGAAACATTGAACGTGTGACCTTCAGCTAGTAACTTGTTTTCACTGCTTCACCTCCCGTTCGGTCCCATGACATGCAGTTCTCCGGTCATGCAAAATAACCAAATGCACATATGCGATAGATAGGCTGATCCCGGATGCCTCTGGAACTTTTTTTTTCTCTGAGAACGGCCATGACAAGAAATCTAAATAATGTGGTGATAAGCCTTTAAACGATTGTGGAAAAAAAATGGTGTTTTTGCACTGCTTGGCCTCTTTGAAATCAAATAGCATTGCATGTTTTTCAGGTACTTATTATACTTCATGCACATGTTCAAGTAGACATTCATCGGGTGATGAGTGTTACGTCTGCCTTGATTTCTGGGTCACATGTGTGAATGTGGTCCTATATTTGAAATGCAACGCATAATTGATTCATATTCCGTTTATGTTCAAAATAATCTACGTTGAATTATGTTAACGTTTACTGCATACATGTCTGCTTGCTCATTTTTCAGTTAAATGCTTCCGCCATGATCATTTCGTTTAATTGCCAACTGTTTAACCACAGTAAAGACATTCGCAACATCTCGTACACAGATTCGCAGCTTTACTCGCATGTAAATTGAAGGTTTCCATACTGGTTACGACATCGCGCTTTAGATTTCCGCCAAAACAAATTTGCGTTCAAAATCAAAGTTATCCCCAAAATTGTGCAATGTCATTTAGCCGATTGCCCCATCAATAGTTTATTTACTTCATGTAAATAAACTATTGATGGAGCAATTTATGTAAATAAACTACTGATGGAGCAATCGGCTAAATGACAAAACCTTCATTTGCATAATAAAAAATAAACATGCAACTCAAATTATACATCAACATGTGTAGCTAACGGCGATATTGTTTACATATCAACATTGCACTATTCTCTGTGCCGTTGCCTTCCGGCTAATAAAATGTCACTTTTTGAACATACCGAAGCTCGATATACACATGAGGCTGGATCCCGAAGAAGACGGGATTGCCCGAGAGTAAAGAGGTTCCTTTGAAAGCAACAAACACAAACAAGTATGTTGGCTGATTTCTGCCATGTCGTCTTGTCGTCTTGGCGGGTGTGACAATACGCGACGTGAAAAGACGACAAAACAGCATTTTGTCGTCTTGTCATCTATTTTATTTTTCTATTTTTCCTCACATGGGATAAAAACCCACGGGATTTTAAAAATCCAAAAATCCTAAGGGTAAAATATCCCGTGGGATGTCACGACGGGATTTTTGGATTTCTTTCAAAAAATTCCATGGGCGAGAGAGAATCCCTCAAGATTGTTGAAAAATCCCACGGGATATTTCACTTTGACAAATAATTTCAATCCTTTTTAATGGTGTTATTTTTGGACTAAAATGTCATAGGATGTATCACATACGACACTAGGAAAAACATCAAATACAAAGAAACGGTGTTGTATCTCTTTTAAAACTACTTCTTTCTTTTGCTAAATTCTGGTGTGGCAGAAAAAACAACTGGTTGCTGTTAAAGGTCAAATTCACTGTCACTATATATAGAGAGAATTGCCTTCCACTCAATAACTTTACTTTCCCTTCAGTTTTTTTTGTGAAAATTGGTGGGGCAATGAGAGGGTTTATCTACATTTTTAGGTAGGTGGTTATACTGGCAAGGGACTCATAAGTCGCCCAATTTGCTTGTTGATTCAAGGCGGAATATAGCGTGATCACTTTCGTATGACACATGTTTTTTTGTTTTTGCTCGTTTTAACTCGATACGGGACTTTAATGTTTTCAGTACTGTTATTTTTACTGGTCCTTTGGGATCAACGAGCCCAATGTAGTGGCTTAGAATATCACTTAAGCCGGTGCTAGTAGGCGTGAAACGTGTTGCTTCTCACATTACCTCTCATGAACAGACACAATAAAACACTGAGTCTGCAACTTTATTCTCTTAATTGTGTTTGTTACTTCCAAGAGATCTCCCTTATCTGCATTTATTCATGTTATCCGTGCGGGCGAGATGTACAGTGATTTAGGTACAATAAGTAATTATGCTAGCATAAACTTTGTGCTAAACGCACTGTTTTCTTTTAAAGGAGATTTCAGATGCTTACCTGGAATTTCGACACAAACGGATTACCGAAAATATGGATAGCTACAAAGATGTTGATGACTTTGATTCAATGCTTGAGCGTCTTAGACGAGCAATTCCCGCTGTCACAAACGGCGACAATGATGCTACGAATCTCGAAACACCAAATTCCAATGTAGCACATCAAGAAGATTCTACAGTCAAACAGTAGAAGTATTACAGGCTGATGAATGTAGAACGAAAAGTTTGAAGACATTAATAGTAACGCGTACGGCGATCTTCTCCGACATAACAGTACTAACAATGAAGCAGTATGGAACGCTGGTGAAGAAAGGAAGACACACGACACGTTTGTTGTAAAAAGTACCCGTATATTTAGTACTTTGTCTAGAAAGTATCCTTAGAGGACCAATAAAGAACGCAAAGGGCTCGAACCCAATTAAAACTCGTGCTTTTAACGGTTAAACTTATAGTGCAAATATTTATTAAATGCTGATGTATTGCGAACATTACGTAATTAATTTAGGGTTACTTTACCTCAATACTATTCAGCTATGTAAACAAGGTTTGACAAACACATTTGTGTTAACTATTGAATGTATTCATATTCTATAATATATAGAGGATATTTTTTTGTTTTGAGTGAATATAGCATTTATTTTCATCATGAAGTGAGAAAACTTATATTTTCACGAGTGCTTTAGCACGAGTGAAAATATTTGAGTTTTTCTCACTTCGAGATGAAAATAAATCCTTTATTACATAACTGTCATAAATTTACATTGAACTATGAATGACGTAATTTTATCACACAAAAAAAGTTACGATATAACTTTTTTATATCATCACTGGTGATGATATAACTTTGCCGGAACTACTTGCTTAACATATTTGTTAAAAAACACACTGGTTTAAAGTTAAAATATTTTTTAATTTCTTCTTGTACGTAAAGTTATATAATAAACAGTATAATTAACAGCATAAATTTGATACTGAATTAATGTCACTCGAGGAAAAAAGTGGTAATTTGGTTAAAAAAACTCTTTTTTTCAACTCGTTTTTTTAACCAAATTATCACTTGTTTTCCTCGTGACATAAATTCAGTATCACATTTATGCTGTTAATTATTCTCTATATATTGACGACAAACCAACTATATAGAATATATTCACAACCTGGAAATTTATGGAGAAAAAATATAATGCGCCAAAACAATGACGTCAATAACGTCAACAACGTAAACAACGTCAACAGTTGCATGACGTCATTTTGAGTGAAAATATATTGAAAATAAACAATGAAAATATACGGTTTTCTTTTAATCATAAAATCCACTATTTCAGTGGAAAGTATATAATAAATGGAACTATAATCCCTGTAGTTGAAGTAATTTTAGAACTTCGTTTTGTACACAATTTGGGGTATTTTTCACATTATTGCTATAACTATTATTGTCTATGCATGTGGTATTAACTTTGTTTTAGTGAGAACTTAGTTGTATATAATACGTTTGATAATGCTACTAGTTATACTAAAAATTATGTATAAAAGGTTAAGCAAATGATTAGAAATAAAAGTAATACTAGGTTGGTTAAAATGACTCCAAACGCGAATCCAATCTCGATAATAATTTGAAAAACTGAACCAAACTTGTATCTCTTTGGGGAACCGAAACATATATGAACAGTGATTTAAACAAAAGCAAATGTATATTACTGATAGTTTGGCTGAAACGAATTGCACGTGAGTGTGTGTGTGTGTATAAACTTACCAGATCACCTACTATTTTGCTTGCTTAATACTGTCGGTTGGTTATATATGATCATTTTTGTGTTTTTCATATAAATATCAATAGTTTATTAGTTTCAAAACTGCTTGTACCGAATTTAGTTTACGATCAGATTAATATTATATATACTCATATTAAACCTCAATTGTTTTTTAATTTGTTAACATTGTATTTAATCAATTGTATATACTTAAATACCTTTATAATGTTTGATAAGAAATAAGTGTTCTTGCAACGTATAATAGTATTTATACTATAATGTTTTAGCCGCACTAGCCGTATTAGCTCTATTGGCCAAATGCCAGTTGGGCTTATGCCATAGCGATGTGCCCGTCATTCTTTATTGCGTCCGTCCGTCCGTCCGTCCGTAAATCATGTATTCAAACGACTTTTAAACCGCTTGACCGATTTTGACCAAATATCGCATGGATGATCCTGAGAAAACGTTAATGTTTATATTAACCCATAGCCCACTATGAATGTATAATGGACTGTCCTTTCTTTAAATTTGTATCATTCTATTTATGTTACAAAGGGGTGTTTTGGAAAAATGACTAATGAGCAGCCGGACAGCCCTGATCAGCCTGCGAGTAACTCGCAGGCTGATCTGGGTTTACAATGGACGAAAAGCTAATGTAATCGCCCTTATCAGGCAAAGGGTTAATGTTGCCAATATTGATTCCAGTAAGAAACATAGCTTTAACACATTACCAACTCTAGTACTCAAGAACCGAGGAATAGATTTTGACAGCTGTTTTCGGAAACTATTGGTAGATGCCAGAGTATAAAAATTATACAAATAAATTCACCGAGGTACACACTGAGTGTTTACCAATCAATTATATAGCGTTTAGCATACTAAATAAGTATATACAATAAGTATAGCAATTAAATACCATGGTACATCCCATTGGACATACATGTTATTTTATTCTGTGAAGTATTTAAAACCATTGCTACGATTTATAATGTTTTGTTTTCACATTTATCATTTGTGATTAAATGTTATTATCAGAGTTATCTGCCATTTAGTTAAAACAGCAGTTTTCATATAAAAACAAAAGACTATCATCAAGAAAATAAATGGTAAAACATTGTTAAATAAATGTTGCATGCTTAGCTCCCTTTAAATTAAAAAACGAAATTTTTTATGTAATGATGTAAATTAAAATAATTTTCTTTTTTTCCCCCGAAAATGTCGTTTGAATAAAAGGTCCTGCATCTTCTTCTTTAAATTTTTCACAAATGTCGTTTGAAAAGAAGAACCTTGGCCTTCTTTTAAAACGACATTTTCGAAAAAAAAACCAGAAACATATTTTAAATAAATGTTGATAAATATACATGTTTATCACGTTAATTACAATTTGCTGCGAGACATCTGTCCAATGGGATTTACTATATTATTCAACTGCTAAATTTGTTTACAGAGTATAATTACGTATGTTTACTCGTTAATGTTTAATATTTTTAATATTTGTTAATTTTTAAATGTTTGACTATTGTATATTTTTAATATTTTAAATGGTTTAATATCGATAATTTTTAAATGTTTTAATAACGTATATTGCCAATTTTTTTTAATGTTTTAATATTGTATATTGTTAATAGTTAAATATTTTAATATTGTATATTTTTAATAGTTAAATGTTTTAATATTGTATATTACTAATATTTTAATGTTTTAATATTGTATATTGTTAATAGTTAAATGTTTTAATAGTGTATTGTTAATAGTTAAATGCTTAAATAGTGTATATTGTTAATATTTTAATGTTTTAATATTGTATATTGTTAATAATTAAATGTTTTAATATTGTATATTGCTAATATATTAATAGTGTATATTGTTAATATTTTAAAGTTTTGTTCATATATCATGTATATTATTCTTCTAAAGAGGCTTGCTTCCAGAATATGTCTAAACGGAATGGTTCTTTGATTATTCCAATATCGCATGGCAAAAAAAAATAATACAACGTATACAAGATTAATTAGCCATAGTTAAAACAGTATAATCTAAGAATATTATCTTTTTGAAAGTAACATTCATAAAACACGTGAAAACTGTTACTCTTATTTTCTTACCATGTCAAACACTTAGTCAAGTCTAGGAAATATTACTTTTCATTTTTTATTTTGGAGTCGCGCCTCTTTAACTTTATTAAATCATGAAACTTATAAAAAAAAATATGCTGAGGCTCAAGATGTTGATCGTTTCGACAAGGGGATTATTCTATCGCTTTGTAGCAGAGAACGTATGTCCCTTGACTATATCGAAACAAATGATTTTTTAATTTGTTTACGAAACATAATTAAATCATGTCTGATTGGATTTTAACTACCGTTTGGTAAAAGGTTTTCATTTAATAATATCTTGGACTATTTGATAATGAGCGAAACGGATGTACGCACGCGCTACAAAGCTATTGCAAATTGATAAGTAACACAAACTGAATTTAAGCTTATTTTCGCAATATCTGGCAAATTATCGTTGGCTTTTATTAAACTCGGGAAGAAGATGCATATTATAAAGATGGTGTTTGGAGAAACATTAAACCTCTGATCTTCTCGAAACAAGTGTTTCGAGTGTGACGTACATTTACATTCAATCCGTGAGAATTAGGAGGTATGCTTTGTTTAGAAAAAGAAATATTCAGTGCACATTTATATTTAAAACGAGGGGATCTTGTTTGAATTAAATTTATTGGTTCTACATAATGACGTTTCAATAATCAATAAAGTAGCGATCCCGCCAAACAAAAGTCAAATTTTTGCAACTTGTTTACACTGCTTCTAAACCTATGCCGATGATGTATGTATATAACTTACATATTTTGAGAATCCAACCTATATAGACACAATATAAACTGTTTGAACCAACCAGCCATGCCATACCCCAAAACTGGAGCATCGAATTAAGTTACCAACTCATAATTCATTTTACGCATATGCAATCACGCGTATTTTAAGAATGCATGAATAAACCTTTAATTTTAATCGGCATAGTATATACATTATTATATGACCTGAACACCTGGATATAGTTTTGATAGTTTTACAGTTACGTCACAAACGTTTACAATTCGGTTGTATAGTGTGTAGGTATTGTGTTTACTCTTTAATCTTTAATTTGTTCTTAAACTTGTTAATACTTTAATGTTTTAGTAGGGTACATTGTTTATATATAAATGTATGAATATTGTATATGGTTAACATTCAATTTTTTCATTACGTGGTCCGAGTATTAACTTTCATACCCCATCCAACCCATTATCCAAGAATAGAAAACGGGGTTGGCTGGGGTATGAAATAAAACTTGAATTTCGGCTCAAAAACTTTGCATATTGTAAAATTCAAACATTTAATAGGTAGTTTTAAACAGGTTATCGCATTTATTTCAGTAAAAAATGTGTTTAAACATGTTTTGTTGTCGAAATATCCGTTTTAAAATCCTGCTAATATAAGCTTCAAGTCCCATCGCTTAATGGAATTAAGGCGGGGCCACGTAATGAAATGGGCTTGCCTCCAGAACTTGATGGGTTGAATTTGAATCGCTCTTTGATGAATCCAAAATGGTATTGTAAAACAGAAGATATAATTTATACAAGATTAAGAAGTTTTACACGCTAATCTTTCTTAACGAAACATTAATTATATTAAAACGCGTGTAAACGAAAAAAAATACCGTAAAAATTCTTGAAACTTTGTAATGCTGGTACATTAAGCACTGTGACAATTTGTATCAATTCATGTCCATTACTGTGAAATACGTGACTTCAGTATTTATTGTTCAATCCGCATTTAGTTCGCGCTTTATTGACATTAGTTGAACGATTGGTTTAGATAAATATACATTGAACTAAACGTCATACAACATTTGTATTTGCCAAAATACTTTTTCTTTCCACGTGAAACACATACACAAAGTCTAGGACATATTAACTTTGAATAAAAACCTTGAGGCAAGCCTTTAACATTTTATAATACCAGGATTTCTACTTAAACTACAACAATGTATCCACGTTTTATTACTTGTAGTTCTACGTTTACTTCAATAAATGTTATCGGACTGTAACCAAACGTATTAAGATTTGTTGTATGCCCAAAATGTTTGAAGAATTGGACAACGAGCTTATTCGTAACGGAGTACTTATTGCCCTTGACTATTTCAAAACAAACGATTTTTTAATTTGTTTACGAAACAAAACTATTTTTACCAACATTTGGTAAAAGGTTTGCTGCGAAAAGTAATACCAACTGAATTTAAACAACTTGTTTTACCCAATGCATATTAATATTATAAATACGGTGTAATGAGGAACACATTGCGCCTCTGACCTTCTCGAATTAAGTGACTATATTGAGTTTGGAGTCCATTTGAAACACTGTATAATGCACTTATGATTGGATGAGTCATTAAATAATTTGCGAAGTATTAAAACGTATATTCCGTGGCAAATTTTCCTGATTCTTGCGTACGTCACACCTTTTACGTCTCATGGTAATTACCATTTGTGTGAAGTTCATAACATTTTCTTCAGTTCTTCCAAAGTTATGGATGTGATACGAATTTTACTCATATAATCTTTGACCTCCTACCTTTGAGGTACGGACATGTGCGCGATACCTCTACGTATTAGGTATATTCTATTGGTACTTTTTCAAGGAGCACATTTAAAGCTACAGACGCCCTATATCAATCGATTTCTTCTTTGTAGGCATGTCTTTATTTGTAACTTCATGTTCACCAGCTCATGTCGAAATCGGGTATTTAAGCGAGAAAATATAGCGCATGAAATCATTCATTCCAGTTCAGACCATCTAACAGGCAGGACGTCTTGCGGCCGTCAGGGACAAAGTGACTCCGCAAGGCGTGCCGCTGTTTGGGATCATCCGCCCTGCACTGTATAGCTTATACAGTTTAGAGCCACGCGGAGGTATGGACATCGCCTCAAAATATGTTTTACATATTTTTTTATCGGTTTTTAACGTGGCCCTAAAGATGGACGACTAATAATCTTCTACTGGAAATCAGACGTTGTACCAGCGAGATACATCATGTCACTGCGAGTCCCCGCATAGATGACATGGGGCACCGACGATGGATAACGACGCAGACTCACCCTAACTCACCATGGATGCCGACGTTGGAGATACCCTGCGGGATACTCACTGATCCTGATTTTAGTAACGATTTCAAGATCAGTGAGTACAACGGAGAAGTCTTCACCAACAGAACACGGGCAGCTCATGCAGCCGGATCGACCTACTTGCGACAAATTTGGCGCCTCAAATATCCTGCCTCCTGATTGGCCAAAACGATTTCGAGCCTGCAATCGGATTGACCTAGTCACAATTCTGCAGGCAATCCGATTGGCCAAAATCTTCTATTGGACTTGTTAATTTTCTTGGACTACAGAATCTACTTTGAACTGATAATCATCTACTGTGAGAGGTTTCTACGTCGATGTGCCACCAACTCTAATCTACTGCTGCGATCAACTTTAATCTGCTTTGGACGAGACATACCAACCTTCCCCGGACCTTCCCAGGACTCTGCACTCCGTAAACTTCATCAGAAAAGCTCGCTAAAATGCGTCAGCAATACAGCGAGGGTAAAGAAAAACTACCACTCACTCGCATGAAAGCATTTACTGTATATACATCGACCAGTGCACATCGTACCTATACACAGGTAACAGTAATTTTTACCAAAAAAAAAAGTTTTTTCGGGGCTCGAACACACGACCCTCTGATTTCAAGTCCTGTGCTCTATCCACTGAACTACAACGCTACTTGAGAAAATAGTATACTAACTACCATATATCATGATGCAAAATAACTTAATATATTTGAACGCAACTAAAGATGGTTCAATAAATATGCAGTCCATATTGTCGCACGTGTAAATTAACATTGCCTGGTGTAATACTGTATCTTATCAATATGAAACAAATACTTCGTCTCAAATCAACCATATGTCGACTTGTTATTAGCGCTTGATGAGTTTTATGCGCGCTCTTGTTATTACGTAATGCCTATTTAGTGTTAAAAATGCTACAAAATACCAATAAATAGCAGTGGTCTAGAGGCTCAGCGTACATCTTTCAAATCTTACAAGTGCAAGACTGTGGTTCAAATCACGTTCCGGGCAACTATTTTTTTATCACATATATTCTGGAGCCGTATATTTATTGATGTTACCTGTACGGAGGCTAAATAAAACTGTGAAATTTTACGTATCGACTTCTCCTTATATACCGACTTTTGGGGTGTTCGTCGATTTGAAACTACTTCACACGTGACTCATTCATATTCATGAGTTATTACCAGTTAAAATAGGGACTGTACAGCTTTAAGCTCCGCCGCATATTACTTGATTTGTGAAGTTCATGAACTTTTCTTCAGTTCTTCCAAAGTTATGGATGAGATACGAATTTTACTCATATGACATATGACCTCCTACCTCTGAGGTACATGTACGGACATATGCGCGACACCTCTACTTATTATGTATATTCGATTGGTAAATATTACTTGTCGCAACAGATCCAGTCAAATATAATAATGGCTGAACGATCTCTTCGTTTAATTCCGGATATAAACTAGCATGTGTTGAAAATGACGTATAACACTATACAAACAAACAAACAAACAAACAAACAAACGATTATTATTATCACAGTTTAATTAATATCACAAATTACAAAATCAATTTCGATCACATTTAAAATGATCACAATAGTATGACATAAAAATACTAGATTGCAAAAGAAGATTGTTCAGACATTTCCATACTGTTTAAGAAAACGTCTTGACATACCTTTTACATTTTAGATCGTTTTAATATAATTATTCTAAGTTTGTAGTCCAGCTATTCCAGTCCAAAAGACAATAATAGTATAAATAGAGTTGCAAAAACTTTTAACAATAGGAACATGGAATTTGACTGGCTACCACTAATGTTGCTTACATGTGAATCCTATCTTTTTACAAAGTTATATTGCATATATGATGGACGTCTGTTGTTTTATATTTTATAGTTTAACATGGTTAAATGAGAAAAATTGTCGTATAAAATCCCAAATCCCAAACGCAATAGCACCGTAAGGTCCGTACTGCAACACAAACAAAGAGCAAATTAAATGCAACACAAAGAGTTGTGAAGGCAGAGTTACCGACTTGGAACGGTCTGTTACTTTTATCTCTTGTATGTGTTTGTTCCTTCCAAGGGATCCCTTTACAGTATTTTTTATAATATTAGGATGTCTATAAGCAAAAGTATACCCTTGTCATCAGCAACATTGCTCATGTCATATATGTAACATAACACGAACAGAGGTCTCAATATACTACGTTCTGGCACAACATCTATATGTATTATATTTGCATGACACTACTCCATTGACTCCAAAGCCAGTATGCCCAATGTTCTGCATATAATAACATGATGACGATAGCGAACGCTTTCTGTATGGGAAGTCATAACCGTCAAAATGTGGATATTTACAAACCATTCAATGACAAGCCATTTAATTCAACATGAAGTCATTTGATGACGTACATATTGATTCGATGCGACTTGTAAACTCTGTTCATTCATTACAAAATGAATTGGTACGGTTCGAAGTGAAATGATACGGCGTAAAATTTCAAACCATATGACGCAAACAGAAATCATTCAGTGCAATGACAAACTATTTGACAAAAAAAATAATGCAATACAATAAAATACAAACCGGCACGATGAAAACTGAAACGATTCATCGAAAAATGTGAAGTGATACAGAACAAAGTAAATCATGAATCAGTTTAACGCAAACACATTTAGTCTGGTGGTAAGTAAAATGATCGGGCGAAAACAAGTCGGTGCAATGCAAACGCAATTCGTTCGACAGAAACTGATTTCATTACGTGCAAAGTGAAACGGTGCGACATCTGGCGGCGATATTTGCCTCATCACTTGCAGGGTTATTTCCTCTACATATGATAAATCAAAGTACTGAAAGTACTGAGAATGCAAGGTTTGATAGGAAAGAATGTATGAATATTTGCACGATTGCTGGACAATTCAAATTTCTATAAATTTTACATAGTTTTAGCCATATTGGCGATCTTGGGCGACCTACCAAAATTTTAGAGGGTCAATTCATTCCAAATATATTGTGATCAATTGTCATTAAACTGTTTCAAATCTAGACTAGAATATTATTTTATGAAATTGCTGATGGATAGACAGATTTGTGTTTTATGGCCAAACTGTCATTCAAGATGACCTCCATGTCTAAAGTTATGTCATTTACAGAGTGGCGTGTATTAAGCAGTCTTCCGGGAACAAGATGCACAAGAGGGCCTGTATCACTCTACTGGCTTAAATAGTCTAAGGCCTACCGGAAAACAGTTTTTTAAAAAAACAAAAGGCTATAACTTTGATGTGTCTAGTCTGATGCAACTGGTTTTGAACTTGTCCAAGTTCAGTGGCGTAACCTAGAAATCGTCTTCTGCTGCAGGGACAAATAAATTAACAAGAGGCACTACCCGTTGATTCAACTTCCCTATGTCTGTCCCACACATTGAAAAGAACCTTTACTGTAGTATATACTAAAAGATACACGGGTAAATACGACCATAATTTTGATAAATAAACAACAACAACACTTTTTATAAGCAGATAGGCCTTTGGACAGCAATCAACTGTTAGGTAAAGAAGTTTTTTTCTTAAACAGAATGTTTCTTTTTCTTCCTGAAATCATAATTTTTATGCTCCCTGCCATAAAAGTACAATTTATGTATTTTTTCTGTATTAATTGTAATTTCATTATGCTAAAATAGTATTTCATATAAATATTGCATGTAAACAACAACAACAACAAGAAACAGAACAGAACCTAGCTGGACGAAGTAGGTTAAAATGTTGCAGCCACGAGAAGTTTCAAACGGTGTCCAGTTGGGGCCAGATACAATGTCACATTGTCGTGGGCAACAATGCGACACCCGACAATGCGACATCACGACATTGCGATATGACAACTCGACATTGAGATACGACAACTCGACATTGCGATACGACATCGCGACATAATTGTCGCGATGTCGTAACGCAATGTCGAGTTGTCGGGTGTCGCATTGTTGCCCACGACAACACGACATCATGTCGCATTGTCGTAATGTCGCCCACGACAACGCGACATTCTTTCAATTGTCGTAATGTCGCCAACGACAACGCGACATTCGTTCAATTGTTTACGGAAGCGTATTCGTGCCTCGTCGTGTCGGGTAATATTGAATTTCTCAATTTAAAATAACTCGAGTTGTTAAAATATATATCTATAAATCGATATATTTATGTCGCCAAAACACGATGTAATTCAAAGAATGCAAACAAATACGTTTGCAATGGTTCTTTAATTTACAATAAATCGTTTTTAGTGAACTTGACATTTTTTCTCTTCTTTATATCGCGTTGAAACAAAAGAAATAAAAATATATCGATATAAAGGTACTCGACCTAATGAGTAGTATCTGTATTAGACAATATATTTATCGGATATACACGAGATATTTATTTCAAGCTATGTACAGTTTGTCGATAATGTGATATAAATATGTCGATTTAAAATCTAAAAAATGATAAAACATTTCGAGTTAACTTTATGTTTTAATTAAATCAAATTTACACCGGAATGATCGGCATCGGTCGTCCGACGGCTTCTGATTTCTTTATTACACTATGTTACGTGTATTCTAGTCTCGGACAGTATGTTTGTTTGTTTGTTTGTATGGTGTGTTACGTCATTGTCAACACATGTAAGGTTATATATATGACGGTCGATTTGTTTGTGGTGGAGGCAGATCACCCACTTTTCCTGGGTAGAACCAGTACTGTACACCTCCCCGCCATCCTTAAGAATCAACACTTCCTCACTTACAATTCGAGCTCCCAGTGGGATTTGAACCCTCAGCGGTGAGAGGAGAGAAGGTTTACAACGCAACGTCGTTAATACCTCGGCCACGGAGACGTTAGTCTCGGACAACCAAAACCGTATGATGTATTATGTCGTCTGGGCAGATAAGACCGATAAAGCGCCCACTAGCGATTAGCCGACTGTATTCGCCCGTTTTCCAGGCAAATACAAGTCAACTTTATGTTGTAAATAAAGCTACTTCAGGGTGGGCTGGTGTGGGGATGGATTAGCCGGAGGGAGTCCTATAACAGGATAACAGCAAATTGAATTTGATGATAACAGATAACAATGAATTAACAATATTAGAAACAGTTAACAGTAAATAAAATAAAATAACAATCCTAAAGTTTACATTTAGCGATAGGTGGTGGAGAAGGAGAGAGAGGGATTGGGGACAATACAAATAATTAACAGATAACTTTAAATTAACTAATAACGGATAACAGTCAATATTATTTCAAAATAAAAGATAACAAAGTATAAATTTCGCCAATTAATAACACAACAGTTTAATTGCACTTGTTGACATCACATGCTGCTTCTAACAAGTTAAAAGTAAGACATTTTAAAACGTTTAATTAATATGAAAATGCGTTTATTGTGAAGGTCACATAACATTTCTCAAAGTCTCGCCAAAATCTCCCCTTACATAAGTGGCAATTTCAACCTAACATTTTCCCACAGGAGTTGGTGCTGTTTCCCATGGCTGAATCATGGTAGAACATTTTCAAGCTAATGATATACATGTATTACTTATTTTCTAAAACAGAGAAAGCTGTTCCGTCAGTGAAAATAACATTGAAAATATAACCTGATATATGGCTCACATGTAAAACCATAAACAACTAATATATACGTTTTACTTTCATCAATAGGGTAAGATTAAAGTTTGGTGCACTAGTAGATAGAACCTGGTTTAACCACCCCGTCCCCCAACACACACACACACACACACACACACACACACACACACACACTCACTCTCCACCTCCAATTGTCCTTTATTGCCATTGACCGTTCCAGGCAGTACCCCATTTTAACACCCCTTTATGTGTGTAATGTCGCCTGACTGCAAGATTGAAGATATAAATTAAAAGTGACCACTCCTTCCAGGATTTAGAAACTAATGTTGTTCAATCAAGATCATAAACGTTATTCGTTATGACCTCGTTTTGATGTCAACATTTTTAAAGAAGCATTACTCTAGCCTAGTTTGACCGGCATGCTCTGATTTCTTCACTACACTATGCTTCGCGGATTCAGAACCTAGTCCTTGGGGAAATGGATGGTTGAAATCGCCACTCACTTTAGGCCTATTTTGGCGAGAATTTGAGAGATTCTATGAAAAACGTATTTACTATTTAGTTAATTACATGTCAGTTTCTTACTTTTAACTTATGAGAAGCAGCGAGTAACGCCAAATGCTTCACTGATGCATTGACGACGCCAGCACGCAAACACGCCTGCTAAACGCACTCTGGTACAGCTGTCTGTGCCATGAGTGCTTCTCAATGATAATATCGCATGACATTTAAAACTGTGACATTCCAAAACGGCCTTCTCGCATATCAATCATCAAAGAATATCATTGATGCGTAGGAAACGAAAAAAATCAGTGATTTAGTACCAGTTACCGAAGGGTACCAGTTACCGCGGGAGTACCAAAAGGCTTATTTCTAGGTCAGATCTTATCCTCAAATATAAGAAGACCTATCGGATAACATCACGTCAAACGTAACACTGCAGATGATACCACAGTGTAACTGGCTGTCTGTAGTTTCCAAGATGCTCAATTTCTGTAGCGTCACATTGACAAACACTTTATATCTGAAGAACAATGGGATATGGCGTTTAATCCATGTAAGTGTACAGCCATCCATTTAACTCGATCTAAAACTCTAATCTCATCAATTTACACATTGCATGGTCACACATTAGAAACAATAAGCAGTGCCAAATACCTGGGTGGCAACATAAGCAGTCATCTTACATGGAACGATCATATAAAAAAGGCCAGTACTTTAAGCACCAGAACTCTGGGCTTCTTTAAGCGCAATATCTGAAGTAAAAACACAGCCATAATATCAACTGCATCTGGAGTCCTCATGATCAACACAATATAGACAAACAGTGATGATTTGGCGAAAGGCTAGTGGATTTGACAGCCTAGATAGCCTCATAGGAGCTTAGATGCATGTAGGCATTTGGATTGCAACCAGTCATTGGCTTTAGAAAGTCTTCCTAAAATATTATCAGTTCAGGATGTTAAGCATATTGTGACACTAGATTCATATGAGAAATCATTTTGCAACCACCCGTCAGCTCTTCGTCAAATTCATCTCCAGTTTGTCTATATTGTGTTGAGTATGACTAGACTGGGAAAGAACACCCGGACTAGTGCTTTGTACGCAGTTGATCTTATGACTGTTTTTTGCGCTTTTTACAAGCCTGCAGAGTTATATGTTGCTTGAAGTATTGACATTTTTGACATGATCTTTCCGGGTAAGATCAATTCGTATGTTGACACCCATGTAGTTAGTACTTCTAATTGTTTCCATTGTGTGACCATGCAATGTGCAAGTCGATGGGATTTGAGTTTGATCTTGTTACATGGATGGCTGTGCACATACCTGGATAAAACTCTATATCCCATTCTTTATACAGATAGGGAGAGTTTTTTTAAGGTTTTACTGCAGAAATTGGGTATCTTGGAAACTAAAGACAGCCATGTACACTGCGATATCATCGGTACAGTCTTACATTTGATGTATCTTATCTGATAAGTAATTAAATCGATATATATGAGGAATAAGATCGGACCTATAACTGGGCCTTGTGGTACTCCTGCGGTAACTAATACTCTGTCGGAATCTTCGTTGTCAACGATTACCTATTGCAGTTTTTCAACACGTCCATATACCCGAAGTCGTCATGTACTGATAAACATGAAAGTACAAAGAAAGACAAGCTTGCAAAGAGGTGTGCGGTGTATGTATATGGTCTGAAGCTTTAAGGTATGGTTGTGAATAACTGACTTTCAGAATTCCATTTCTTTATGTCGGAAAATAAAACCTAATAGATCCCTAAACTATCCCTCAGGAAAAATGCATCTCCATTTCGTTATCTGCGCATCAGTGATTTTATTTGATGATTGAGATTATAGAAGACCGTTTTGGAATGTCACAAATTTGAATGTAATGCATTATTGTATCGCAAACGTTATCATTGGGTATCACTTCGAAAGTTGTGCAGATTTTCTCCGACCACGACAGATAAAGGGTTGCATTACGTGCCTTTAAGAATCTCTGTTTAAATGAAGTTGCTTAGAGACTGTGAACAGGTGTCGTAATTTGTGTTGCAATTGTATTTATGTATTGGGAGGGTTTAAATTCCCAAATACGGAACGAGATTACACGAGAGCGGTGATGTAAATACTAAAAATATGTGTGTGTGTGTGTGTGTGTGTGTCAGTTGTGGCCGGGTTTAAGTTTCCAAATATGGAACGAGATTACACGAAAGCGGTGATGTAAATACTAAAAATGTGTGCGTGTGTGTGTCAGTTGTGGCCGAGTTTAAGTTTCCAAATACGGAACGAGATTACACGAGAGCGGTGATGTAAATACTAAAAATGTTTGTGTGTGTGTGTGTCAGTTGTGGCCGGGTTTAATTTTCCAAATATGGAACGAGATTACACGAGAGCGGTGATGTAAGTACTAAACATGTGTGTGTGTGTCAGTTGTGGCCGGGTTTAAGTTTCCAAATACGGAACAACACAGGGCGGATATTTCAAAAGGTCAGGCAAAAAATATGTCGGCTGAAACATGAACAGTCTTACAAAAAAATGTCTTGGTCGATGAGATAAGCTTCTCTTTGGTGAGTTTTATGCATGCACGTGTTGTATTTAAGGTTTGTTCTATTGAAATATGGCGCTTGTTTATGAAGCCATTGCGTGCTGTTTTCAAAACCGTAGCCGGAAAAGTGCGCATGGAGGTCGTAACATGGTCCTACCTATCATTCTAAACTAAGGATTGATGGCTCTTTGGTAGTTACATACTACCATTAGAACCATGGTTTTTAGGTCTAGCCTTTAATATTGTTAATGAGTTTGGAGAAAAATATAACGGCAGCTCTTTCAGAAAGAAGAAATTCATTGAAAAACATGTAAGACGTACATAATGGTATGGTTGCTGGTGATGTCTTTTTTATGCATATATAGATATGGCGTTGTAGGACAAACAAATCAGGACATATTTTAACTATACATAATTATACTAGACTAAGTTTGTAAAATATCTATTGCTGTTTTTGAAGGGTACATATAACTGTACTACACAGTTCAATCTAGCGCAAAAGCAATTTTACAAGTAACATGTCAACGCAAATGAAGAAACCGTTTTCTTTTGCAAATACAGAACTAAACCAAGAGTCATCGAATTGTGGGTGAACGATTAGATCTCTTCACAGGAAAATAAATACTATGAGGAAAATAAATACTATGATACAGACACGGATAATGACATCTTACTATTTGAAATATGAACAGGTAAATTCAATAAAGATTACAATCAAAACTGTATTGTTAGTTTAAAACATTCCACTGGTGAAACTATCCTTTAACTTGATATGAAAAAGCCATGTTATCACATCAGAATGCGCAGGTTAGTAATTACATATTCGAATAAGGAAGTCGACATTGTTTGCTATACTGTTGCATTAACCTCAGAGGGTTTTCATGCTTAGTTAGCAAACTTCTCTTTAACATCTTACCCATAGTATATATATGATATGTTATCTACTGTCAAACGAGTGGAATCTTAAATAATGTATGAACATGATGATTCAGTCAAAACAACATTAGCATTGTTTGTCACCGTATCTACTGGGGTATTAGAGAGAAGACTGATTACATACAATGCACAATCTGATAACTGCAACATGTACAACTTTTAAAGGTGCAATACGGTTAAATTATCCACCTATATAGAGCGGTAATGTAGAATTACAGTAGACGCTTTGCAGAAATGTTCATATAATTAGGGTTTTTAATTTTAACAAAAGTGCTGTATCGCTTATAAGGCAGGAAGTGGATGTTGTAATTTAACATAACTGTATTGGAAAGATGTATACATTTTGTGAATTAAAAACTCAAAGAACTATATAACTTGAAGAAATATGTATATATTACATATATTAGTTTATTTTAGCCACAGCTTGTGTTTCCAAATTAAACTTTTCGCTGACGGAATATGGTGCTAAAACTATTAGTCTGGTATTTTTTTGCGCTGGTTTTACGCATTCATTCACTGGTTCATACATTGTTTTTAACACACTACTTTTCTTTTCTCGACTTGTTTTCCCTTGTATTCAGTGGCTTTCGGGATTCCAAAACAGTTTAAGATATTATTTTGACAATGTTGTCCGTGTAATCCCACTATTTGGCATATGTTCACCAAACTGATACATTATATCATTATTTCAGATAATACCGCATAATGTTAAAACTTAAACATCAACAGTACAGACGTTCTAAAATGCGAAAGGCAATTGAATTAGTATGATACGATCTTTCGAAGCTATGGCTTTATCTGGTGTACCTCGGACGACTTAAATTGATAAACTGGCTGATCGTGTCGTTCTGGAAATGTCTGGACAAAAGTAGTTCTTACCAGAGCCGATGAGGAGGTCATTGTAGAATACGTGAAACGGTTGATCTGTTCATCTTGACTTGGAATCTGTATGTGAGGAAGCCATCCAACTGGATTGCGGAACGTCGGTGGTTCCTGGGGTCTTCCTCCACCAGTGGAAGCTGGAAAGTCGCCATATGACATTAGCTGTTGGTGATAATATAAAATCCAATTCAATTCAATTCATCCGGTTTGAAGAAACGAATTATGAAATGAAGTCAAGAATATCACAGAAAAGGACGGACGAAACAATCCTTTAGAAAACAACTTGGTTACATGTTATTAAGTGAAGTGACACTCTAATTGTAGTCTCTTATTACAGAAGCACAACAAGAGCAGAACTGTGTGGGTTCTATATGTGGACCTAATGTTTTCAGATATAGTCGATGATAAAGTTTGTGTCATACATTTTTAAAAATAAAAGAGTGTCGATAATATACCAAAGTGTGTTGATAAAACCATGTATACTAGTACTTAAGTATAAAATCTCAGGCATAACGTATTTACTGTAGGGAGTGCAAAGGAACAGCAACGAATACAGATCAATCAAATACTGGTTTAATACTTGCTTGGGATATCATATTTGACTCTCTTCTGGAAAATACCACACGTGGTATAAACGTTTTTCTTAATGTGACAATAATAGTCTGGTTACCGATAATAGTCACAAACTACGTAGATATTTCTCAAAATGTTCTCGAAAACCTACTGGAGAAGTACAACACCAACCTTAACTAGGAATATCACAACCCTTATTTTATGGAGATGTGGTCTATAAACGTCGAAAGATAAAGGGATCTGGCGAGTTTCCTGATCACTTTACAAAATTAATCAGGATGTTCGTCAGAAAAGGATACGACCCTTTAGTATTACAACGCACTGCATGTTTACTGATTGACCCCTGCACAATCAGTCACTACGCTTCACTTTTCCCTTGTGCGATGACTGGACAACCTCTTGGAACTCTATGATTGCACCTACTGAAACCCCGACCAAGGGGGGTAGTTGCATGAGCTTTCGTCCCTCGGGTTTTCTGGTCGTACCCTAGATTGGTTTTCGTGCTGTGGTTGTTCAGTACAATTCTGGATAATTCCTGAAATGTTTCTTATTTTGTATTTTATATAGCTTTACAACAACATCTTAGTGTTTCTTTTGTTAGTTTTTCTGGATGTGGACTACTCTTCTGCGACAAGGACTATCACAACCTGACTTCTATGGTGATGTGATTTATAAACTTCGTAAGATTCTTGGTCATGATCACTTTCATACTATCTTTGTTAAACTTGTTAAAAAGTTTATCAAAAGAGGTTATGACCCTATCATTTTGCAACGTACTGCATGCTTGGTTGTGGACCCTTTTACAGTTCGCCACTATGCTATCCTCTTTTATTGTACGATGACCGGAAAGGCTGTGGACCCTATGATGACGCCAACCTAAAGCCCATTGGGACGGTGGCGTTTGATGTTTGTCAATGTTCTTTCTTGTCGTGCCCTTAATGGTGTATTCTCTACCTGCTCTGGCTTCTGCCAAGTCATTGAGTACCTTCATTGTGGCTTTCTAGGCTATTGTTTTTTTGTATTATATTTACACGAGCATATTTGTGTTTTACTTATATTGCATATTGATGCTGCCTTGTTGGTTAGAGTTTAGATCATGGCGGGGATTTCTTTATTTACACTGTCCTGTTTTAATGGGATGACAGAAGGGTAAGTGTGAGGTTTGGTGCACCCTAGAACCGGTTTAAACCCCCAGTGGCCTACTTTGCCACTGACCGTTCCAAGGCGGTAGCCCTATTGTCAACCCTTTTGTGTTTGTGATGTCGTTTGTATTTTTTATTACTTTTGCCTTTTTGTTTGTCTGTTTGCGTGTTTGTTTTTGTGTTTTGTGGTTGACTGTCGTCCTTGAATGCTGCTTTCCCTGTCCGATATTTTTATCCTTCTTTATTGCTAGAGAATTCCTTTTGATGGGATGTAGTTTTGTATACACTGTCTTGTCTATTTTTGGGCGCTGAAGACAGGATAATAGCGATGGTTGTGTACACATAAAATCGATTGAAAGCTAACGTGTAGGCCTTATTGCCTACTGACTGTTCCATGTCGGTAACCCTGTCTTCACCACGCTTTCTGTTGTATTTAGTCTTTTTCATTGTATAATTAATTAAATACTGCTCCTTGTTTGCGGTACAGTACGGACCTACGATGCCATTGTGTTTGGACGCTTTGGTTTCTATAGGACCCTATATCTCATTTTTCTACATTGCTTGACGTCATTTGCTGTTTCTCACAAGTTAAACAAGAAATGCACATGTAATTAACTTGAAAATACGTTATTTTTTAAATTTCTCAAAGTCTCGCCAAAATTGCCCCATTACTTGTTGTTTTTTCCTAGGTCTTGATTCTGAAGATCATACCTTAGCTAAGAAATCAGAAGCAGGCCGGATGACCGAGACAAATCCGAGTAGCATAGAGTAAAGAAGAAATGAAAAGCAGAACGGATGACCGAGTCTAGTGTAAACGAAACCATTCCGTTGTAAAGTTTATTTAATTAAAACATTACGTTAACTCGATTTGTTTTAACTTGTTTTAGATTTTAAATTGACATCTTTATATAACATAATCGACAAACTGTACATAGCTTGCAATAAACATATCGTGTATATCAGATAACTATCTCGCGTACCTTTATACTGATATATTTTTTATTCATTTTGTCTCAACGCGATATAAAGAAAAAAAGTCAAGTTCACTAAAATGTATTTATTGTAAAATAAAGAACCATTTCAACTGATTTGTTTTGCATTTATTGAATTACATCGTGTTTTGTCGACATAATTATATCGATTTACAGATATATATCATAACAACTCGAGTTATTTTAAATTGCGAAATTTAATATAACCCAACAAGACGAGGCACGAATACGCTTTCGTACGGTGCCACCTTAAAAACTATCGCGACATTACGACAATTACGGAAGCGTATTCGTGCCTCGTCTTGTTGGGTTATATTAACTTCCTCACGTGTTATATTCGTGCCGGTGTTACGTTACAAACTAACGAATATAAATGATCAGGTCGACATCGCGATATTACAACAATTGAAAGAATGTCACGTTGTCGTGGGCGACATTACGACAATGCAACATAATGTCATGTTGTCATGGGCGACAATGCGACACCCGACAACTCAACATTGCGATACGACATCGCGACATTGCGATACGCGACAATTATGTCGCGATGTCGTATCGCAATGTCGAGTTGTTGTATCGCAATGTCGCATTGTCGTATCGCAATGTCGCATTGTCGTATCTCAGTGTCGAGTTGTCGTATCGCAATGTCGCATTGTCACATCACAATGTCGCGATGTTGCATTGTAGGGTGTCGCATTGTTGCCCACGACAATGCGACATTGTATCTGACCCCAACCGGACACCATTTGAAACTGCACGTGGCTGCAGCATTTTAACCTACTTCGTCCAGCTAGGTCCTGTTCTGTTTCTTGTTGTTGTTGTTTATTTATCAAAATTTTGGTCACTTTTACCCGTGTAGTTTTACTTATAGTCAATTTCAATTCTTCTTTCCACCAATAAATTTATATTTTATTTTTTTAGTAAAAAATATTTGTCTTGTTCCCGGAAGACTACTTAATACACGCCACTCTGTAAATGACATACTTTTAGACATGGAGGTCATCTTGAGTGACAGTTTGGCCATAAAACACAAATCTGTCTATCCATCAGCAATTTCATAAAATAATATTCTAGTCTAGATTTGAAACAGTTTAATGACAATTGATCACAATATATTTGGAATGAATTGACCCTCTAAAATGTTGGTAGGTCGCCCAAGATCGCCAAGTTGGCTAAAACTATGTAACATTTATAGAAATTTGAAATGTCCAGCAATCGTGCAAATATTCATACAGTCTTTCCTATCAAACCTTGCATTTTCAGTACTTTCAGTACTTTGATTTATCATATATGTAGGGGAAATAACCCTGCAAGTGATGTGGCAAATATCGCCGCCAGATGTCGCACCGTTTCACTTTGCACGTAATGAAATCAGTTTCTGTCGAACGGATTGCGTTTGCATTGTACCGACTTTGTTTTCGCCCGATCATTTTACTTACCGCCAGACTAAATGTGTTTGCGTTAAACTGATTCATATTGCATCATGCTGATTTACTTTGTTCTGTATCACTTCACATTTTTCGATGAATCGTTTCAGTTTTCATCGTACCGACTTGTATTTTATTGTACTGCATTAGTTTTTTTGTCAAATGGTTTGTCATTGCACTGAATGATTTCTGTTTGCGTCGTATGGTTTGAAATATTACACCGTATCATTTCACTTCGAACCGTATCAATTCACTTTGTAATGAATGAACATAGTTTACACGTCGCATCGAATCAATATGTACGTCATCAAATGACTTCATGTTGAATTAAATGGCCTGTCATTGAATGGTGTGTAAATATCCACATTTTGACGGTTATGGCTTCCCATATTTCTGTCTATCAAGGAATATCATCCCTGTGTATACACCTTTATAGGGTTGTGATTTTATACGATCGATAATATATACAAGTTCTCTCGAAAACCACATTAAAACTGGTACAAAGGGCCATTTTAACTTAGAGCAGTTCTAGTTGAAAAAAGACAGCTCTTTCGAGAATTTTAAATACCATAGATTTATCACATAACATGGCGTCTGGGAGTGCAGTAAAGCCATGACTTATTGCTCGTAATACACTAGTGTATTACAAATGCAAATGAGGATCGAATCACTGTGTTTGTATACGTTAAAACTGTTAATACCAATTGTTTTCATGGTATATCATACGGTACGTTCAGACGCCTTAATTATTTATCATTATTTGAAATCTTACTTTATAAAATGAAGGTTAGTCACGTTAAATTTGATTTAGGGTGTCGCATTATTTGTAAGGCGAACGCATTTACAACCGCGTAAGGTAGCGACGTCGTGTAAACAACAAAACGACGTCATGATTTGCCTTACAAATTGCCGCCGTATATAAGGAAAATTGACAACATTAAAGTGAAACTATCACGTATGTGATAAACAGAATCTTACATTCGTGACTGTGTATTATTTACTTTAATAAACTCGTTGGATAAAAAGATAGAATACTCGGCAAGAGCCTCGTATCCTATCATTTGATCAAACTCGTTTATTAAAATCAATAAACTTAAATTCACAGTCACTCATGTAAGATCCTCTATATCTGCATTTTTATTAAACAATGTTGACTTTAGCAGGCTTAAGTTTATCCGGAAATTATTGCTTATAACTGAACTATTGATTAAATGTAACATCTATTTTCAAATAAGATGCAACATCTATTGAAAATCTAACTGGAATGTTATCCAAACCAGTACTTTTAGAGCAATTAAGATATTTGTTAAATAAAAATCCTCACACACAGTGTACAGGTTTTAATTTCTTTGAGTCCGGATTCCTCATCTTACAAAATTTCTTAAATATATTTGAGTCTACACTTAACATATCTGAGGAAGAAGGTAGTTTCTGAACAAATGTAGAAGCAACTTTTGTAAAACATAGGTTAACGTGATTTTCATTATTTATTTTCAATACTATATTTCTCAGCATTTTCTGTGAACCCATATCAGTTTGGGATTGTTCTTATTTTCTTCCCTTTTATGATTTTACTACATGTATTTTAATTTCCGTTTGTAGTTTGTTCTGAAAGAGCAGAACAGCTTATTAAACTCCCCTTTTTAACTTAGACACGTACACCTCTATATGATGGCTACATATTAAGATATAATCAAGCCAGAAGGAAAAGTTTCGCACATAAGGTATGGGATAACAACTTCCTCATAGCAGGGATATCCTAAAGCATTCAAGTATGGTTTACTGAACAAATTAAATTTAGCACATAAAATGCGTGTCATTTCTGTAGACGAGATAAAAGCCGTGTATGTTTGGGGTCAATGATAAAGTGACATAGATATGACCAGTAATAATGCTGCAATGTCATGTGTAAACAAAGTTGGTGATAATAAAAATAAAGGAAATATGATGGGAACATCCTTTTTTACAGTTTATCGAAAATCGTTCTCATTTCCATGAAAAGGGGGGTAATTTTAAATTTATGATATTTGGATTTTTAAACTATGACAAAATGGGCAATTTACGACAATTCCAAACATTACATTTGTTAAAAACAATACATTTGTATAATGAAATAAGTTGTTTTTAATATACTGTATGGAAGGTAGTTCTGATACTTCGCTTATAACATACTTAAATAACACATCGTTTTTGAAAACCACATCCTTACCAAGCATGTCTAAGATATTCAGACAATGGTATCAATGTTCATATGTTTTATCGAAGTCCCTAAAAGTCGTGCTAAACCCTTTTCCGTTCAGTATAAAATTATTGAGATTTTGAAGCACATAATAATTGAATGAATTACTAGTTTCAAATATCAAGTAGTTGAATAAGCAACTGACGTTGGCGTTGAAACATATGTACGTTAGTTATGTGAGTTGTGTCATTGTTTAGATACAGTTAGTTGTTCGTTGCTATTCGTTGTAGTGTTTCGGAAAACCTTAGTTTTATCACGATTGAAATGGTAAGCCATTTAAAATAAGATTGTCAAATGGCCCTGAATCGCTCGTCTGCTGACCTTTGTCCATTGTAGACGATTGCAACAGTAACACAAACTGGTCTGATAAAAGCTGTTTGGTTAGTTTTAAGAAGATTTGATAAAGATTTTCCAAAATAACCATATTCCACAAGTACCACGTTCATACTAAAATTTAACCACAGGAACACCATAACTTGTGTGAGTTGCTTACATGGGACCCTCTTTTCAGTATTTGCTGGTAGAGGACCATACGCTAATGGTAAGTATTAAACTCTTCCTCTTGTAGTTTCAGAGAAATATATAGTTAATGATTAGACCTATATAACTGTGTAAAACTGTTACCACCATGGCGCCCCGGTGTCATACAAACTGGGCAGAGGACTAAACGCTTGAGCTACATGCACATAATGTGAGTTCCATACATTGTTGTTTCAGAGAAGATTTTTTTTATCCCTCCTACCTAATACCTAATGTGACTCCCGAGATGGGACCAAATTTGATCCTAGTGTCACCATTTGAACATGATAGTGGATAGAGTGAAATAAGTTTATGCTGCGTGCTAAATATTATACCTCTGTCTTTTATAGGTTCGGAGAATAATGCATGAACGAATGAATGGTGTTTTACAGCACGTCGACACATAAATAGGTCATATTGTGCGCAAAAACCGACGAAAGATGAAGCACTGACCCAAAATGAAAACTTTACAAAGACTTCAGAAGAATATATTTTGTTGGTAAATGTATACTCGGGGTTAATTTTTTTTGTCATCGAAGCTTCAATGCCATATCGATGTGTTTGTGTAATTTATTGTATAAAAATCAGATATTGCATAATTGTTTATGAACAATTAAGTTGAGAGGGGTCGAAATGAAAATTCCTGAAAAATGAAAATGATCACACCGCAATTGGAAACAAGAAATTATTGACTGATGTGATGTTATAAAAAGCATCAGTAACCAGTGTGACCTCCATTTTTACGAATGCATTGCAGAATAAGTCGCCTCATTGAATTTACGTAACATTGTATGAGCGCGTTTGGAATACGTTGCCATTCTAACAGAAGTGCATTTTGGAAATTTGATGATTGGACCTGGCCCTCCGACCCAATTCATCCCATATGTGTTCTATGGGGTTCAAGTCTGGGGATAAAGCGGGCCAAGGCAAGACGTTAACGTTATTTTGAGCAAGGAATTGTGTTGTTATACGCGCCGTGCGAGGCCTTGTATTGTCATGCTGGAAAGTGCCAGGTCCGTTAGTTTGCATGAATGGTATCATTGTGTTGTTTAAAACATTGATGTGACGTTGAGCATTGACATTTCCTTGGATAATGACCAGATCAGTTTTCAGATTTCCCATTATCCCACCCCAGACCATAATACTGCCACCACCAAATCTGTCTCTCTCCCGAATACAACAATCTGCAAGTCGTTTATTTCTACGGCGATAGATGCGTATTCTGCCATCTGCATGGCTGACAGTAAACCGCGACTCATCGCTGAAAAGTACCGATTGCCACTGGTTGCGCGTGAAATGCAAATGACGTCGTGCCCATAACAGTCTGAAAGCTCGGTGACGAGGTGTGATAATCTGTCCAGTATATGGACGACGAGCACGAATAGGAACTTGGTTCTGTCTCAAACGATTTATGATCGTCTGTGCATGAACCCCGTAACGCCGAGCAGTAATGGTTGCTGGTAAAAAACGATTACGTAGGTGAGTCAACGTGATAACGCGATCAGTACGTGACGTTGTCCGATCTCTGTCAGACCCAGTAATGTTGTACCGGTTCACAAGATTATGAATAGTCTGTCTGGAGCAGCCAAAATGAAGCGCGACGTTATTTGCCATTGACCCCGCCCTGAGCATACCAATAGCTTGGTTTATCTGATCTTCAGAAAGACGTGGCATCACTAAATGCAAAATGTTTTTAAAAACAAATAAACTTTTTATTATCAGTGCTGAGCAGCAAATGATTACTTGTCGGTGTAAAACCTGTAAGTGAAACACCTGTTGCTGCGCACGTGCAAAGTAAGGAACACGTTTTTCATGCTTGGACACATGAATAGACCGGCGATTTTGAAAACAATTGCATAATCGTTATCCGCAATGAAATCGTGATAATCATGTGTAAAACTTACAACAACATGTATGCTAACAAAACAGATATTCAAACAAATAAAGTGTAAAGTTTTCATTTTGGTTCAGTGTAGTAATGAAAAATTAATGTAAATTTATAAAGATAAAACTATTAAAAAAACAAGGGATGATATGGTAGTAAAATAAACTATATATGTAAATCAACAAATGCCCGTCAACGGGTATATAAACAAGTAAAATTATCCTGATTTACATCTAAAACAAGACTAAAATCTATAGTATCAAATAACTCTTTCATTGTATTAACATTGTAGTACCTTTGACGCATATGATCAAAGTCTACACATTCATTGCTCAGCTTGTAATAAATTCGGAGAATACGATTTTCTAAAAAAATAATACTATATACCTCTATGTAAAAATGTGACCCCAAGTCAGAACAATGAAGTAGATCAACAAATGAATTACGGTTTTACGAATTGAAGAATAAATTACCGAACTCCCGCAAATGTTATGACATTTTTTCTCGAGGATTAGTGATCAGTCCCACATCATTTACAAATTTACAATCATAGAGAACTTGAAATAGAAACAAACAGATAAACACAACGTTGACACAGCTATATTATGTCACTCGCTAATTTACTCATTAAGTCACGTTGTATGACGTAGATTACGCAATGAGCGATTATTTAGTACTTAAATAGTTGAAGAAAACAAAGCAAAAAGAAGTTTCAAAACATCCGGCAAATGGTTATTATTTTCAGAGGGCAATATTTCCCTACGGAATTAGACTTTTCCAGCCCTCAGAATCACGGTAAATCCTTGCAAAAATGTAATATATAGAGTTTATAACCATAACATTTCCAATACAGGTGTTCTATCCCTCGTGAAAATATATCCGAATAAACAAACGAGTGCGCTAGAACGAGTTTGTTTATTCGAATGTATTTCTGTCACTCGTGGAAATAGGTCAAAGTGCATTAACACGAGTTTGTTTATTCGGATTTATTTTCACGAGGGCTGTATTGCAACGTTTATCATGAAAACAAATCAAGTAAATGGAAAACATGACGATGCGTCACTCGTTAATTACGTAATTTTCTCACGTTTTCTGTCATCGCTTAACATCTTAAAATACAATAAGCACCGATTATGACAGAACTTATTTAGTTGAAGAAAACAAAGTCATAAGAACGTCGCGTCTGATGAGAAATATGTCCCTATTGATGTATATTCCCCACTAGGAATTATCACTTTTCCGTCCCTCAGATATCTCGGACCATAACTACTTGCAAGAGATGTTATTATTTACGTTATAATGGTATCGGATACCTGAGTTTGTTTACGACTGAAACGTTAATAATTTCTTTGAAAAAAATGTATGGTGTTTTACGATAATAACAGATAACCACTGTTGATTCATGAGAAGCAATTAATGTAAAACACTTTTATTTAATGGTGAATCTGTGATCTACTGTTTAGACAAAAATACATAATAGATTCTGTGTATGCGTAACTACCATAAGTTATATTGTACATACAATATATGAAACTATATGCCATGTGGATTCGTAGAAGAGGATTTTCTAATTTCTCTATATAAGACTATGTCAAACATTTTGAACCCAGTTCTTACTTGAACAAAGTTGGTATAAGATCTTATTTTTATACAATGTAACATATTAGACCTCTAGCTCTTGTGTATTCGGAGATGAAGTTATTTGAAAATGTTCCTATATAACTTTGACACTGGGGAGGGGTCAAATGTGAACCTGTATGATGTGCCATTGTATTAACGATGTCGACTAACCATTATTTTGTTCCGCCATCGATTTAAGATATCCAACATATTCTACAACCGGTCTAAGTTCTTTTTCAAGTGAGCATATACGGTCAAACGCCAGACGTGCTAAACTTTGAAACACTTTCAATTCGGCGAGACCTAAAGCACGAAGAACATCCCAGATTGGCGTTATAACGTACCTACTACCATCCGATGACGTTCCTTCGAAAATACCAAAAGCACGCAGGTCTAAAACGTGATCTTGATTGATAACGACAAAAACCAGAGCCCCAGAATCCCCAGATTGCGCAAACGGTCTTCCTTCTGGATTGTCGGGTTTTATAACTATTTGATTTTTAAGATGAAATTTATATGAGCCACCATACAAATCATCTTGAACATATGCATCTTCATGATAGAAACGGCCTTTGGAGATTCCAGTCTCGGCTCCAAACATTATTACTTCCGTCCCGCTTGAAACTTGAAATGGGTAATACATCTGTCCAGAAGTAAAAGTAAAACCGCTGGAGTTGACTGCAAGCAGAATAAGGTTAGTACTTTGCAATGGTTGATACAGTCATGTTATGTGCTAAATATCAAAGGCATCACAATTTATTGTTACAAAACTATTAACGTGTAGTGTTGGATGCTTGAGTAAGATAACAGTTACAACATACTTTGACACCAGGATATATCATATTATTATGATAGCCTACATCTTACTTAAAAGTAACTGTTCGTGAAAATGATATATATATAATAACTACTTTGTGTGTGAGATATATTAAATGATATTCAATATATTTAGAGATTATGTTATGAACTATTTGAAATTATGAAGCAACCAAAACGACAGTTGTAGTCAGTTTCATATATTTAACCCGAGGTCATTTGATTTATAAAAATACTATTATTAAGACACTTACCTTCCGGAAAACTTCCACATCCTGGATGTCTCGTATAAATAGCAATAAGTGCAACTTCAACTCCTGACGTAGATTGATCTCCGGGTCTATATTCTGCACGAATACTATTTCCGAAATAACCGTTTTCATCACATGGTTGGTATACCTTTGGTCCTTTCTGGAATTCCCACATGTTCGTACCATTTTTAACCAAGTCCTGCATTTCATTGTCATTAAGTATAACATGAGCACTGGTTATGCAGAATGTGCTGTTTTGAAACTCTACAAATGCTCCAAGAGTTCCAGTTTTATCACCACGTATTTGACATCCCATTTTTAATTGCTCGTGAGACTCCTTTGGACCACCGCATAATTTAAAAGCTCCTTCTCGCACGTCAATATGAAAACCGTCCAATTCTTTTGGAAACCTTTCCTCATCGATTGGTATCAACCCTTTAACATGCACATATACAACTATGCAGTTTGTTTCGTCACGACTCTCTGTTTTTTTTCCAAAATGATTTGATTTAATGGAAGATGCTGAAATAATTGTTAAATTGCTGTGTTTTTTAATAAAATTCTCAGAATGCTTGTTCAACCACCCTTTTAGCTTAAATCTCTCTCCATCTGTAAAAAACTTGTTTTTTTCATAGTCTGAAATTTCAGCTCCTTCGCTACTGTATTCATTACCGCATCGATCCACTACTTCATACGGTATGTCTAGGTCCATTTTATTCTCTCCGATGACGACGAAAAACACATCGTCGGGTCTATCTGCTGAGTAAGCAGCATACACGCATCTAGTATATGTACCGGACCCGTCCTTGTCTTTAATATACTTACATATACTGTCACATATACGTTTAAAACCACTTGTATCCGAATGTCTCCACAATCTACTGGCCATTTTGAACTCTTCGCCATCTGGTACTTGTTGTTGATCAAGAAGAGCCAGAGCATCTTTCATTGATTTGTTCCTCAGACAAGTTTTCCAAGACGAACTTTTTTCTATAAAGTTAACATTGTAACATTACATACACAAACTATTATGCTATGCTGATATCTATGATTAATTATATAGACTTACGAAAAAGATTTTTTCTATTGGATTATTCAAAATGTAAAAAAAATTGGTCGCATGATATTAAAACAATTTTTAAAGAAATTAACTGTGTTTCGGCCTTTGATAATTTGTCATTACAAGATTTTAACAATACGTCTTTTATACACGCAGTTAAAGCAAAACTGATGACAATTTATAAGGAAAAATGGCCCAATGATGCTAATTCTCAAACCAAATTGAGCAATTAAAAATATTTAAAGATACATATGAATGCGAAATTATGTGCAGATAAATTTAAGGAAACACATACGTCCTGTGATTGCTCAATTTAGAGCAGGGTCATTGCCAATATAAATTGAATTAGGCCGATACCACAGAATTCCAAGACCAGATATAATATGTAAACAATGTCATACTCCGTGTGTAGAAACCGCAAATCACTTTCTATTGTACTGCGAGAGGCACAGTGCCTCTCGAACTGAACTATTGCGTAAATTAAATGAACTGTGTCCAGACATAGCTACTGAGGCAGACAAAAGTAAAGTGCTTTTAAAAAATGAAAGGATTCTATTAAAACCGGGACAGTTTATTATAAATGCCTTAATTTACTATTTAGTTTAAATATGTATTTGTCGATAAACAATATCAATGTCAGTCTTACTTAATGGGATGTTATGTGTGTGTATGTATATATATATATGTATATATCTTTATTTCCTCCTGGTTGTAAACTTATATGTCATGTTTGTAACCTTAAGTACGTATTAATCATTATGGTAAAAAGCATATTGACCATTTTACTTAGAAACGTTTTTTGGTGAAGAATGCAATCACATTGGTAATACGGTCAGTAAAGTGTTTTCATTTACTGGGACTGCGTGTCTTGTAGTTTGACTGTCAGTGAAGTGTTTTCATTTACTGGGTTAAAACATAACTTCACTTAACAACGGGTATGTATGCTCTCCTATACATGGAGGAAATAAAGAATACTACCTGTCTACGTTATATGCAAAATGTATTATTAGTTTAGTTTTGTATTTTGGAGAACAATAAGCAGTTATATATATATATTTATTTTTGTTATATCTATTAACTGAGTTGTAAAACCAGTAATGCAATTGATATATCTATATTGACTAATAAGTCTCATTAGGCTGGGTATTCATTTGTTTACTTAATATTGCATATATTATACTGTATTGTTTTGTATATGTAATATTTTCTAACGATGTTATTTGTCACTTTAATAAAATAATAAAATATATATGCTGTCATAGGGGAACTATATGCAACCAAATTAAATGTCGGTTAATACATTTTATAATTTTAAATTTGTTTTTGTCACTAAATTACATTTACCATATACTATTTGTTCATTTGTCCCTGCAAGTTGGTAAACCATTCCTTAATAATAGCTTTTGTGAATTTTACAATGATATAAGCGCCGTTTTGAATAGTGGTCCAATTTAAATAAATGTTTGGAAATAAGTCGCTCAAAGCTCAAACGTATAACTTAACATTATAAAATATGTCATACAACAACTAGATCAGTTGTCCTACAACCTTCTCATCATTGTGTAGTTTTATTAAAATCCTTTAAGTAGTTTAGGAGTTATGGCTGAGACAAAATATTGACTCATATGACCTTGACTACAAGTGTGACTATGACCTTTGATGTCCGAATCATCAATATGAACAATCTGTTTAAGTTTGGAAAAGGTCAAATAAACAATGAAAATGCTAGAGTGTTCACAAGGCAGATCATGGCATTTTTTTTATTTCAATAAATCCAGGGCCATGACTCTGGTATTAATAATCCGATCTGGCCGTGTTTCGAACTTCCGAGCTTTCATTGACATAGACACTAGCAAAGTTTGGTAAAGATTAAATACAAAATGAAGATGCTAGAGTGTGAACAAGACAGAATATGGCATTCATTCTTTATTCAAAAACTCTATAGCTAAAGTGTTACTAATCTGATATAACTTGTTCGAACTGGTCCCAGCTTTTTTTAATACTTTAACAATTTGGCCACATTTGGAAAAGATCAAATACAAATCGTAGGTGTGAGTGTTCACAAGGCAGTATATGGCATTTTTTTCAGTAAAACAAGGGCCATAATTCTGGTGTTACTAATTTAAAAATGAAGATTCTATCTTGTTCACAAGGCGAAAGATAACGGACGGACGGATGGACGACGGACAACTCGTCATCCAAACAGCTATGCTGGAATTTGGTCAGTATACATAAAAACCAAAATATACGTCAATTTATATCTAAATGCGGTTAAAAGAGAGAATATAGAAAAGGCGGACAGCTCATTTTATCATTATTTAAAAGTGCGCAGAATGCGTTGTAACATTATCCATCAAGTATACAACGTAATCTGCACACTTTTCGACCACAAACTGATAGAGCAGATAGTGGCAATGATAGAGCTGATAGTGCTGCTAAAGCATTATTAGGCTTACATATAATGCCAAATGACCTTATACTGAGTTTAAAAGTTGTATTAACACATATATTCGTAACTCTTGGCAAGCCACTTGGGATTTGTCAGTTAACAATAAACTTCATTCAATTGAACCGTTACTCGGAGAATGGCGTTCTTCTAGTAGAAGAAGTTGTTCTAGCCCGGTGCAGGATAGGGCATACACGTTATACTCATTCATATTTATTACAAGGTGAGCAATTACCAGAATGTATACACTGCCTTGTACCGTTAACGGTCAAACACATCTTGTTGGAATGTGTAGACTTTGATCATATGCGTCAAAAGTACTAAAATTTTAATACTATGAAAGAGTTATTTGATACTATATATTTTAGTCTTGTTTTAGATTTCCTGAAAGAAATCGGACTATATAAATCATTATAATATGTTCTTATATATTTTTACTTGTTGATTTACATATATAGTTTATATTACTACCATACCATCCCTTATTTGTAAAGAGTTATATCTTTATATATTTACATTAATTTTTAATTACTACTTCATTTCTTCATCTTTCATCAGCTTTTGCGCACAATATGACCTATTTATGTGTCGACGTGCCATAAAACACCATTCGTTCATTCATTCATTGCTGGTTAGAGAATAGTTCATAGCGGGGCTTCTTTATTAGTCCCCTACCGGTCGTAGACCGGAGGGACTATAGGATTGCACTTCGTCCGTCAGTCAGTCAGTCAGTCTGTCACACTTCGTTTCCGCTCAATAACTTCAGTTAGAAATGATATATTGGAATGAAACTTTATGGGTAGGTAGCTTGTATGAAAAAAAAGCTTGGGATTGCATTTGGGGTCACTGAGTTTAAAGTCAAGGTCACTGTTACTAAAAATAGAAAAACGGTTTCCGCTCAATAACTTCAGTTAGGAATGAGATATTGAAATGAAACTTTATGCTTATATGAAAAGGAAGCTTGGGGATTGCATTTGGTGTCACTGGGGTCAAGGTCAATGTCACAGTTACTAAAATAGAAAAATGGTTTCCGCTCAATAACTTCAGTTAGGAATAAGATATTGGAATGGAACTTTATTGGTAGGTAGTTATCTAAAAAGGAAGCTTTGGATTGTATTTGGGGTCACTGAGGTCAAGGTCACTGTTACTAAAAATAGAAAAAAACGGTTTTCGCTCAATAACTTCAGTTAGGAGTGAGATATTGGAATGAAACTTTATGGGTACGTAGGTTATATGAGAAGAAAGCTTGGGATTGCATTTGGAGTCACTGGGGTCAAGGTCAAGGTCAGTGTTACTGAAAATAGAAAAATGGTTTCCGCTCAATAACAGTTAGGAATGAGATATTGGTATGAAACATCATGAATAGGTACCTTATATGCAAATGAAGCTTGGGATTGCATCCGGGGTCACTGAAGACAAGGTCAGGGCAACTGTTATTAAAAATAGAAAAAATGGTTTCTGCTAAGCAACTTCAGTTAGGAATGAGGTACTGGAATAAAACATTATGGGTTTGTGGCTTATATGAAAATGAAGGGGTCAAGGTCAATGTCACTGTTACTAAAAATAGAAAACGGTATCCGCTCAATAATTTCAGTTAGAAATGAGATATTGGAATGAAACTTTATGGATATATAGCTTATATGAAAAGGAAGATTGGGATTGCCATTGTGGTCACTGGGATTGAGGTCAAGGTCACTTTACTAAAAATATAAAAAGACGTTTTCTGCGCAATAACTTCTGTTATGAATGAGATATTTGAATGAAACTTTATGCAAAGGAAGCTTGTGATTTAATTTGGAGTCACTGGGATCAAGGACACTCTACTAAAAATAGAAAAATCGTTTCTGCTCAGTTAGGAATGATATAGTGGAATGAAGCTTTATGGGTAGGTAGCTTTCAGACAGTTAATTAGGCATTATACGCTTCTAAATTTAACACGCTACCTAATGCAGTAACGCATTACATTACTGTTACGTAACATTATGCATTTACATGTTCATGTGTCACTTTATCCAATGAGAAAATTATCCTCCAAAAAAAAAAAAAACTAGAGCTGTCGAAGAATAGCGAGCTCGACTATTCGATTTTTCAGAAAATAATAAATTATATAGCCAGTATATACCATCATAAAACAAGGCTAAAACAATGTGGGGTGGGGCTGGGGCTGGGGCTGGGGCTGGGGTGCGGGGCGGGTATAGAAACTCGGGCCGATATAAAATTATTGTTAGAATTTCATATAAATTATAGTAACATTTGGGGCAGGGTGCGAAATTTTAATATATCTTTATCAGTTTTAATCCAAAATTGCTGTCATTTTAAAGAAATGTGTGGTCGAAGGCAACTCGGGGAGGGAGGGGATATCTGGCAATTTTTATTGTGGCCTCATTTCAGTTTTCCTTTTATTGATATTTCATCATTCTGTGTATCTGAATTTAATTTAAATTGATTTATATGTAAATGATTGCGTTCAAATTCAAAAAATTAATATCCAAATAATTAATGGACGATAAAATGAAAAAAATTCCCCTCTCCCAGTCCTCCATGTGAGGCGAGCCCATAAACAAATGGGGGGGGGGGGGGGCGGGGGCAGAGCGGGGGCGCATCATTGATATAGGTGTAGATTTGATAAAACAAAACACAGACATATGTAAAAAAAGCAAAAAAAAACACATTCTGGTGGTAATGATAATGGGGCGGTGGGATGGTTGTGGGGTGGGGGGGGGGGGGGGATGAAACATAAACTAATAAAACAAAACAACAAGATATATGCAAAAAAAAAAAGAATATATATATATATACATTCTGGTGGTGGTGATTATGGGGCTGGGGATGGTTAGGGGATGGGGGTGTGGGGGTAACATAGCTATAGTGTAAAAATAGACCAAAACAACACAGAAATATGTAAAAAAAAATAAAAAATAATAAAATCGAGTGTGGGGTGGGGGGTCGGGGGGCAACATAGCTATATGTGTAAGAATTGTCCAAAACAACACAGAAATATGTAAAAAAATCGATGAGTTTAGAGTGGGGTGGGGTGTTGGCGGGGTGGGGGTGTCAGTGGGGGGGGGGGGTGGGGGGCGGGGGGGGGGGGTCAACATAGCTCTAGGTGTAAGAATTGACCAAAAAACAACACAGAAATATGTATAAAAAAAGGGCGTGGGGTGGTGGGGGGGGGGGGGGTTGCGAGGAGGAGGGAGAACTTGTCCCAATATGGGTGAAGTATGAATAAGATGCATAATGCTATAATAAATCCCAAACCAAAATTATCAATATATACAACAGCTTAAGTACGTACAAGTGGGGGAGAGAAGTGGGAGGAGGTGGGGGGGGGGGGGGCAACATAAAAAGGCGATGGTGTAGGGGGCGGGGCGAGGAGGAGGGAGCTAATACCCCAATATCGTTGAAGTATGAATAAAATGCATAATGCTATAAGAAATCCCAAACGAAAATTATAGATATATACAACAGCTTAAGTACGTACAAGTGGGGGAGGGAAGTGGGAGTGGGGGTGGGGGGTGGGGGGGGGGGGGGCAACATAGCTATATGTGTAAGAATTGACCAAAACAACACAGAAATATGTAAAAACATAATAAAAAGGGCGTGGGTGGTGTGGGGGGTAGGGGGCGGGCGAGGCGAGGGGAGGGAGCCCATTCCCCATACGGGTGAAGTAAGAATAAAATGCATAATGCTATAAGAAATCCCAATTCAGAATTTGCAGAAGACAAAATTACTTAGCAACCCTTTACAACATACTATAAGGAAACCAATTCCCAAATTTAGTTGAGCTAGCACAAGAAATGTAACAGATATAGACCTGTAAACACAGCTTACACGCAAAATGTGATGTGAAATAGACACAGTTTAAGGGCTATCAGAGTGTGGGTTCCATGGGAGCCCAGGGGTTACAGAAACCAGAAATACTTAAACAGCCCTTAAGATATTGCTAGAAGGAAGCTCATGGCCAAATTTTGTTGTCCTAGGATAAGAAATGTAAGATAATTATATAGACTTAAAAACACAGCTTACGAGTAAAATTTGATGTGAAATGGGACACATTTTATAGGCATGGATTACAGGAACAAAAATTGCTTTTGCAGTCCTGAAGATAATGCTATAAGGAAGCCCATGGCAAAATTTGGTTGTGCTAGGATAAGAAATGTAAGAGACTTTTAAACACAGCTTACACGCAAACCTTGATGTGGGACGCCGACGCCGGGGTGATTAGCTCTCTTATTTTTCGAACAGTTGAGCTAAAAAATATCACACAATAACCGGTAGGGGATATTGTATTGCATACAATACTTCTTCTTGTTTACACTGTCTCGTTTTATTGGGATGACAGTAGGGTAAGTGTGAGGTTTGGTGCACCCTAGAACCTGGTTTAAACCCCCAGTAGCCTTTTTGCCACTAACCGTTCAAGGCGGTAGCCCTATTGTCAAAAAATAGTACGATAATGGACCTTTGGAAACGGCCGAGCACGACACATACGAAATATTGCAGTCTCGGTTTGAATGAGACTGTTCATGAGCGGTAGTGAAATATGGCAAGGATATGGCGGTGGTTATAGCAATATTTGTATCTTTATTTCATCCCCGATAACCAGCGGCGTATGGTCCCAGGATCTAATAAAATTGTATGCCCCGAAGAGCGAAATAAACAAAAAGGAATTTAGTTGGGAGCAGCGGTTATGAAGCTTGCGTATCACAAGTAACAGCCAAAAGACTAAATTAAAAAGCAGACAACATATCCTATGAGTGGTTAAACGATACCCAAAGCCTTTTATCGGCCGGAGTAGTGGAACCACCGAATCAAAAATTAAGTAAAAATACAAAAGAAAATGAAAATGTACCACCGATCACTAAATAAAAGTATCGGGCTCAGCGATCTCCAAAGATCGAATGAATAACAGTACTGATTGCAAGCGCGGGGAGGCGTTTTACTGCCGCCACACAGCACAAGCAACGCCACTGTGCTATAAAAAGAGTACGATAATGGACCTTTGGAAACGGCCGAGCACGACACATACGAAATATAGCAGTCTCGGTTTGATTGAGACTGTTCATGAGCGGTAATAAAATATGCTAGCTACCGCTCACGCCCTCTAGCCCCGGGTTGAGCAGAACTCAATATTCATAATAATCAACAGTACATAATTTTAACCATCCCGTTTGTGTTTGTGACGTCATATGCTTTTATTCCTTATTAACATTGCCATTCATGTTTGTCGTTTTGCTTGTTTTGTGGTTAACTGTGTTCTGTGAAAGCTGCATTTTCTGTTCGACTTTATATATTTTTTTAGTGATGTTAAGTACCATATAGGACAATGCTATATTTCAGTTTGTAAATACTTTATTATAAAGTATTAAAGTACCGATACTGAGCGAATGAATGGAGGATATATGTTGTATTGGAGCGAATAACATATTTTATTCAAAAGAGAAAACTATTTTTTTAAATATGAAAGATTTATCATTTTGAGAAACATAAATATGTTAATCTTGACAAAACAACACCTGTTCGTTTTATTATATGATTTATACTCATAATTTAAGTAGCTAGGACTTATGTTCTTAATTTGATAATGTCCAAGCTAATGATATTTATTTAATAGATGTTTGCTTCTTCTAAAACACGCGTTACTTTTGACATTTAAAAAGTAGTTTCGGCAGCTTCAGAGAAAATATTAAACTATATTTCACCCGTGTAAAACACCACTTTCATCTCTGAAATCCACTGTAATTAATTGCTGCTAAGTATAACCTTAATAAAAAAAAAGGTAATTACCGGGCTGCACCAAGCCGTGTATTTCTGCTGTTGACAAAATCTCATCTGGATCTGAAACAAAATTAATGGTAAACAATTATAATTGAATTGTGTAATGGTGTATTAAAATAATTATATTCATAGGATATGTTATTTTAGCTCAAAAAGAAAGGGGCGTAATATCTAGAATCCGGGAATCATGCCGTAGTATTTCTATAGAATAAATACCACAGTTACGCGGAATTGCGCAGTTATTAACTATTTGAATGTAAACTTTAACCGAAATGTTACTTTTCTAAAATGTTACTTTCCTAATAAAACAAATCAGGGACATCTTTCTATTCAGAAAACGTTAACAATCCAGCATGATCGTACAAAAGTGGAACATTATTTTAGACAGCTTCATCGTAAATTTCTTAAAAGAACTTGCATATACAGGTTTAACAATATGTCCAGGTTTTAAGAAAAACACATGCATTATATATTAAGCATTTGTATGAGATAAGATACTATGCAATCTTACCTCCATTAGCATTAGGTTTGTTTAAGGATTGTATACTTTCACCGATACTGAAAACATGCATTATATAAGTATTTGCATGATATAAGAAACTTTGCAATCGTACCTCCATTAGCATTAGATTGGTTTAAGGATCGTATACTTTCACCGATACTGAACAGAATAAGTGTCATCGCCATCTGAATAAATCTCACCACCATATTGGGGCCTCCGTATATCTGCAGTCGATGGACTTCGATTCCCGGTCCATGTCGGTAATGCTGTGTGAGTTTGCCTTCTTCCATAATGATAACCTAAATGTAAACTTTAAATTGTTTTTATGAATATATATAAATAGTTTGGCTTTTTAAAAAAGTGAAGTACACACGCTTAAGATTTTTGCTAATATTTATATAGTAATAGATCCGCAAGCAGGAAATTCTCATCTGTTCAGCAATACTAACTTGCAGAATAAAGATACATGTATGATGATGAACAAAGCTAAACAGAACAATATCGTGAAGATTATAAAATGGCAGAAAAATATTTTGTTATATCCCTTATATCTACAATACTAACTTGCAGAATAAAGATACATGTATGATGATGAACAAAGCTAAACAGAACAATATCGTGAAGATTATAAAATGGCAGAAAATATTTTGTTATATCCCTTATATCTACAGCTAACTTGATCCGCGTTCTATTTCCGCGTTGAAAACGAAGATCTTTACTACTGGTACAAAATTAAGATTATAAAATCATGTTTGTCTTCCAAATACACGTCTATAACATTAACGACATTGTAAAATGAGCTCAGACTACGTAAAGCTAGAAAGATAAATTAACGTGTTCTGTTCGTCCTTTACATAATTTACTCTTTCGTTTATTGCAACGTGTTTCTTTTTTCTTTCTTTGTTTGTATAGTGTTTTACGTCATTTTCAACACATGTAAGGTTATATATGACGGTCGAGGTTTTTGTGGTGGAGGCAGACCACCCACTTTTTCTGGGTAGAACCAGAACTATAGCAACGTGTTTCAAAGAAGAAACTGATAATAACGATTTTCAACTAAACAAAGTGTGTTGTCATTATTACAAGTAATGTTTGTCAAGTTGTAAGCCTTAAACGTGAATTTAAATTTGATTATGTGTTTCTCACATCAAAGTTCTTTACGTTCAGGTCAAAGTATTATGACAGAAATGCCAGCTTTGGATCATATGAGAGCAAGACAAAGGATCAGCCTGAGTATGAGATAATACAAGTACTACTAGATATATCTGCATATAATGATATACATAGTGATAATTAAGAAACGCGCACCAATTTACTTTAGTAAAGTAGAAAACCTTCTGGCTCGGGAAAGCTGTTTCCTATATTTTAGACCTATCTTTTACTAAGGCGAGGTACCATATTGAAGCACAATGCGAATGTACAGCAGGAATGGGACCACATACCCATTGTAAAACGTATGTGCAATTATATATGCTTGTGCTAATATTACCATAAACGGTTCTGTGTTAGTTGGGGAAACCTGTAGTCAGTAGCTTTCAGACTTTCCATGAAACAAAACAATACACGGGATGTCCGCTGAATACTAACAATATTAATATGTTAGGTGCAGATTAAGTATCAAAGACAAATTTCGACCCCAGTCCAAAAGAGTTTCATGGCAGTATTTGGTACTCATTTATTTTAAAAACTTATATTTGAATTTTAGTGAGGTTTTAGAAATCCCGATATTCCGCCGGGCTAATACAACTGCAGTGGCGCATGATCATGACCAATTTTAAATACACACCAGAAGATATGTGTTTATATAGTGTGTGTGTGTGACAAGCATTTCACAAAAATTATTGCATAAAAGGCACACCAGGACAATAAACATAAATTGAATTGATCATAGGGGCGGGTGAGGTTTACAAATTTGACACCGTGACATTACTCTTTATCTCCATCCGTTCCTTTCACCCACACCGCCACACTACCACCCACAACCACCAACCACCATGCTTTCTCCCACACAGTGTATCTTCCTATGGTATACCTATGATGACCAGTGTCAAACCCCTCAATGCCGTATGACATATTGATACAACACTTCCTAAACCCCATTCCTGCCACTTCAACCCTCCCCCTTCTCTCCATTTACCTATAGTTTTGACAAAAACATAATTGTAAGGTAATATCCCAGACAAATCATGCCGAAAGAAACGTTCCTGTCATGAAAGAACGTTATTCTTGCTCAGCATCACCCTGTTAACACAGGGTGTGACACCTCGCCCAAATGCGGGTGTTAACATGGTCTGCCATTTCTTTTATAAAATAGGCCAAACATAAACATGCTGGTATTACAAGCAATTACCAGAATGTATACCCTGTTTTCCACCGTTAACGGTCAAACATATCTTGTTGGAATGTGTAGACTTTGATCCTGTGCGGCAAAGGTACTACACTGTTAGTACTATGAAAGAGTTATTTGATACTATAGCTTTGAGTCTTGTTTTAGATTTCCTGAAAGAAATCAGACTTTATAAATCATTATACTGTTCTTATCTATGTTTGTTTGTTTATACACCCGTTGAAGGGCAATTGTTGATTTACATATATACATAGTTTATATTGCTACGACATCATCCCTTATTTGTAAATGGTTTTATCTTTATATATTTACATTAATTTTTAATTATTACTTCATTTCTTAATCTTTAATTGGATTTTGCGCACAATATGACCTATTTCTGTAAAACGCCATTCATTCATTCACTCATAAACATGTTGGTTTGCTGTTTCCCAACTAAGAAAAAGGGTCACAGCCAAAACATTTTATAGTAATCTATACTTTTGAAAAAAAGCTAAATACTAGCCTAGATGTGGCAGAGACATGCGGTAGGCGGTGACTCTGCGAAAGTACTAGATCCAACTGCAGTGTGTTATGCCCCGCAACAACAGTCAAGCAGGCATATAGTATTATAGCAACCGTACATCCGTACGAAAACCTTTTATATTCAAGTTTTTTTGTAAAGTCATTCTCGGGTCGGATACTGTGAGTCGTAGAGCTTTCATACTTCCTGATGTTTAAGTATATATGACATAAGTGTTTTCCTTACAAAGTAAGGTTCATATAAATATCATGACCTACTTTTCGGACTTAATACAGAAGGTTAATATTATGTGATTGACAGCGTTAAGGAGGGGCGTCTGTGTTCCTTGTACACATTTTCAAGATAATAGTAGAAATAATAAATTTGAATCCATAATCACTAATTAAAAAAATTATTCAGATTCTAGATGAAAGTTTGACATTTACGTTTATACACCGTTTCATTTTTTTCGTTGGGTGATTTGATGTTTACATATTCTGATCTGACATACGTCATTTGGTTGATAGAGGTTGAAGGTGCTAAAAAAAAGCATGTTTCTTTAGAGGTTTGTACGCATGACTTTTTTCGTATGTCGGGGAAGCGTTTCACGTGACAAGAATGTATATATTATCCATCTACACAAATATATATGATATTACAGCATAATAAAGGGTCACCATGAGTCCATGCCCTCATATCAATAAAAAACCTTCGACATTCAGCGGGGTTTGAACTCGAAACGACTGCATGTAAAGCGGGCGCTTTTATGACATCATCATAAAAGCTAGCACTTCGGCAAGAGAGTAGCAACGCATTTATCAACCTATCTATTTACAAACATGCCCCAACTGAGCCCTACTACATACCTCCATCCTTTAACTTGCAATTTATCACCCTACAAATATAACATAACCCAGGTCCCTAGATACCTCAGCTAAAGAGCCTTAAACAGTAAATATCCTGTTCACGGCACCAGTGTAAACGGACGAGGAAAAATTAGGACACTCAGCGGGGTTACTCGGAACGATTGCATGTGAAACGGGCGCTCTATCAATATCACCATAAAAGCTAGCTCTGCGGCGAGACAGAAGTAACGCGTTTATAAACCTATATATTTACACATACCCAGTCCTACTACACTATTATCCATTGAGATGATGCATACCAGGCTATTGTAGTGTGTAGATCAATTGCGTCTTATTGCTTATTTATGTCTTAAAATATCACTTTTATTATTATATTATCACATGTGTACCCCACGGGCATATGCCGATTGGGTTTGAAATAAACTATTATATTCATATGTAATAGGACATAAATATACACTTTCCAGGGAATACATACTTATAATCATGTAAAATAGTTCTCTACCATACTGCAAGTCATCTAACTAATGTATATAGTATCCATCTATACAAATATATATGATATTACAGCATAATGAAGGGTGTGTGGTTGGTACGGAAACGTATACTGAACCCCATAAAGCGTATTACTTCAAATAGATTATAAGAATATTTCATGGGTATCCGGTGAAGATAGAAAATTCCAACCCGAGGTATAAGTGTTTTTATCGGAACCGAGGCTCTTATACCGAGGGTTGAAATTCCCTATCTGAACCGAATACCCATGATAGATTCTTTATCTTGCATATCAGAGACATGTTGTGCGTCGACGCGGCCAGCTACTAATGTTTTGCACGTTTTCCTGCATACCGGATGTTGGCGCGCGTGAATTTTATCTCGACCCTATGGTGAGATGGAAATATCTAGCCCCGGTAAAATGGCGGATATCCTTGTCCGGTATGCAAGAAAAGTCAATACAAGCTGAATGTGGCATATTAAATGAAATTATTGAAGTTATTTTATATGCATATCTGTATTGTTTGAAATACGAATAATTTTATGTAAATTGCACAATACTGAGTGTATTCTATTTCAAGTAAGTTCTTGTGTGCAAGTTATTGTGTGCATGGTGTAAAGGCTTATACTGACATTACAACTAGAACTATCACTAAGGTGATGAATATCCCCCGCTTAAATTCTAAGTCAAACAAAGGGCCATACTTATGTAATAAATTAGGCAATCAACAATGGGAGCTGTAGAGGGACAAGGTCATCAGTGTATAAGAAGTTTGGGAACAACTCATTTAAAACTGTTTGAGCAATGCAAGTAATGCCCCTTTCACACTATAGCGCGTTTCCACTGCGTTGGCACGGCGTTGTTTAATTTTCCAGAACGCCGTGAGATCTCAAGAAAAATCTGATATTTTTCGTGAAGATGGAGATGTCACGGCGTCCTCACAGCGACCAAGGCGTTGCTACGGAGCTCCCATGGCGTTCTATCGCGTTCCTACGGAGTTCTTGTTGGCGATTGTCTGCGCTCTCACGGCGCTTCCACTGCGTGCACTGCGCTTTCACGGCACTCACACTGCGCTGACGGCGTGTTGAAGACGTTCGTTTGCACTACCTATATATTCATTTATACTATTTTGTTCGTTTTTGTCATGCAAACGCCGATGGACGCGGTAGAAGCGCCTTGGGAGCGCAATGATCGCCGTGACAGCTCCGTACAGTTGTTGTAAGAGCGCAGTAAAATAAATAACACTCCGTATAAGCGCCGTATAAGCGCGGTAGAGACGCAGTGACATCTCAGAGAACGCCGTACAATCTCCGTGCAAGCGCCACCGACAACCACAGCGTTCGCACTGCGACCTCTGTTTGCGCCCGCGGATCTCCTGTTGCGTTGTAGGAGACCTTACTGTGCTGCTATGGCGACCTTACGGCGACCCCACTGCGCTCTTATCAGAACGCCGAGCGACGGCGTTTGTTTTGTGCATGCTCAAAGTGCGCGCCGTCGCTTGGCGTTCTATGCGATCCCAATGCGTCTACTGGCGATGCCACTGCGTTGCTGCGGCGATGCTTGCGATCGTACTGCGCGCACCTCGGCGTTCTGCATTTTTCTTGGACGCCGTGGGATCGCCCCTGAGAACGCGGCCCTAGTGTGACAGGGGTTTAATAAACATGTAATACGCGAATGGGACGGGACGCGACGCGACAACACTGTGTTACGCGACGCGATCGTTACGGACAACGCGATTCATATATAGCTCCCACTACACTTTTTAATAATTTCTTTTCTGAACTTACATCTTATTTGAAATATATATTCAGTTTTTAGCTAGACTATTCGAAGAATAAGAAAGGTTGTGTAATAAGTCCGGCGTGTGTGTCTCACTGCGACTCGAGTTTTGTGTGTGAGCTGTGGTTACAGGTAATGTCTCTTACATTTCTTGCCAAGCTCAACCATATTTGGGCATGGTATTCTTTATAACGGAATTATCTAAAGGGTTGCTTAAGTTAATTTGGTCGTAATCTCAGGGCTTCCATGAAACCCAGCCTATAACATGTGCAATGCTAGTTTCTGGTCTTACATTTCTTGTCCTAGCTCAACCAAATTCAGGCATGTACGTTTTTGTAGTAATATCTAGAGAGCTGCATAAGTAATTTCGGAATTACCATGGAGCCCGAAGTGTGATGCTCCATAAAATGTGTCAAAAAGGCAATTCAAGGTTTGCGTCTTAAATTTTGTCTTTTGTCAACCAAATGTTGGTATAGCATTCCTTATACATGTGGCATTATATAGGTAGGTGCAAATATACCTGAGGATCGGGTGCCAACAGAACCCAACTTAACATATTCCATTGAATGTGCAATACGTTTGGCCAAGGTAAACATCCAATCTGTTGTTAATAATCATATTTCTTACACTTTTTATTCTTATACCGCAACCTCATTGGGTCGTCATGGGCTCCTCTTGAGATTTGGAGACTTGGAGATGGAGGTTGATGATCCAGCACGTCTGGAACTCCCAATGTCTCCAAGGTCTGCCAACCCCAAAGGCTGTAAACCCGTACTTCCGCCTTAGTGACATCAAAATCAAATAAGGTCATTCAATTGAACTGCCGCGGTTTAAAACCTAATTATGATGAAATCAGCTTACTTTCAAATAAACACAACCCTATTGCATTTCTTGAAGACTAGTGATAAGATATCTTTTAAAAACTATTCATTGTATATCTATATTTGTGATATAGGTGATAAAGCTTCTGGAGGAGTTTCGATTCTTGTGAATCGAAACATTCCTCACAGAACTGTTGCGTTGAAAACTGGTTTGCAAGCTGTTGCGGTCAGTATTACGATGCACAGAGTTATAACAATATGCTCCTTATATTTACCGCCCAGTTCTTCACTAGACCTTAAAGATCTAAATCACCTAGTTGCACAATTACCATCACCTTTTATACTCTTGGGTGATTTTAATGCACACAACTACATATGGGGTTGTAAGGATATGAACGATAAAGGCAAGAAAGTTGAGGATTTCTTAGCCAAAAATAATATATATCTTTTTAATGATAACAAATCACATACTTATTTACATCCAGCTATAGGCTCTCATTCTTCCATTGATTTAACAATATGCGATACGCTTTTGATGGATTTTTCGTGGAGTTTTGGTGACGATTTTGTTATTTTGTTATTTTGTGGATTAGTTTGTTTAAAATAAACATTCCAGTTTTAATTCTTTACTATACAAAAAGAAGTTCAAGAAATATATCAATCAATACTGAAAAGGGGATCCCTCGGAAGCAACAAACACAAACAAGAGAGAAAAGTAGCAGACTCGGTTTTATTGAGTCTGTTCATGAGAGGTAATATAATTTGCAACACCTCTCACGCCTCCTAGCACCGGCACAAGCGATATTCTACTTTAAAACCACAAAGAGTGGGGTTGATGATCCCAAAGGACCAGTAAGTAATAACACCACTGATTTGTAGTCGGCGACCTTTTTTTTATAGCCGCCACACAGCACTAACAAACACTGGTGTGAACGTCAATCAATACTGAAAAGGGGATCTCTTGGAAGCAACAAACACAAACAAGAGAGAAACGTAGCAGACTAGGTTTTTCTGACAACAAACACGTCGTTCAATAGTTACTGACTAAACGATTAGCCAAACACTGATATTAAGTATCGATACTGCCTGTTATATACGGATTCAATGTCGTTTTAGGCATGGACCCAACTGCTCGTATCGTGCAAAAAACAAAAACTTTTGGTTTACCTGGAAAGATATACTCGTGATTGTTTGCATATCAATAGCAGAAACTGTGCTATATATGAAAGAGTATGAGAGTGGACCTTTGTAAACGGCCGAACACGATAAATACGAAATATTGCAGTCTCGGTTTGATTGAGACTGTTCATGAACGGTAGTGAAATATGCTTGCTACCGTTCACTCCCCCTAGCCCCGGGTTGAGCAGAACTCAATATTCATAAAATCAATAGTACAGAATTTTAACCATCCCGAAGATGGCATGCATATGGCGGTGGACATGCTACTTATTTTATTATTCCATGTCCAGCGGCGTATTGTTCCACTGTATGGATTTATGGTATTCTGTGCATTTCGTAGCACTAACGCATTTTGTACGGATGCCCGTATGTGATAAGAAAATATTGATATTCAAAGAAAAAAATTGTATAATTTATATTTTAATGATTTGATTTTGTTTTGTGCATAAAGAAGACATACACATATGATGTTTTTTGACATAAAGAAAACATAAACACAGATATAAGCCTGCTTATATTCTGTTTATGCAGATTGTAATTTTCAACTTTCAAAACAAAATTAAATCGGTTTAAGGATTGAAGATGGTGGGCAGATGAGTGGAGGGAGGTACGAGCGTCCGAATTTCTGCTAAAGCTTACATGCACGTTGTTGATAACTTCTGCAAATTGTTTTGGGTTTAAACCAACTTTACTGTGAAACGTTATATCGTTAAGATGCCACTTTCTTACGATTAAGGCGGATTTTCTCCTTTTCAGAATAGAGTTATAGCCATTGAGTTACTTAACAAGAATGCACATTTCGGGCAAAGCTTAGGTGCAATGTTTTGATAACTTCTTTAATTTATTTTGAATTATAACTAAAATTTCTGTGAAGCCGTATATCATACAGACATAATTTCCTTAAGATCAATGTGGACTTTTGCCTTTTCTAAATAGATTTATGGCCCCTGATTATCTACGAAAATACATTTTTGTGTTGAGTTTATGTTGATTAATCAAGTTTTCTTGAAAATTACACAACATTTTGGGTGAACATTTTATATACAAATAAGATACCAGTAAATTTTAATAATGTTTATGATACATGAAATTGTTTTGCCATTTTGGAATAGAGGTATGGCCTTTAATTTGCTTAGAAATATGAGTATTGCAACAACTATCTTAAAATGTGTAGGGTTTTAAACCATATTCTTGGTTGTGAAATCTTAATAACATTAATATATAGGTTGCTTTTTGATACTGGCCGATATTTAGGATCCGTTCGATAATGGTAGATTTGCAATTCTTAATACAAATATGGACCTTTAATTTACCTTGAAAATAGTAGTACTACTGTCTTGTCAAATTGTAAATTTTCAAAATGGTTCACTAATTTTGTCACAGTCAGATGATTATATTTATCAGAAATATAACGTCTTTTTTGTTGAAGAGTTTCGTTGGCAGGCGAGTGAGCGACGTCAATGTTTGGGTATGAAACTGGTCAAAGTTTCTCCAAAACATCTTGAATAAATGATTGATTTGAAATTTGAACTTTTGTTACATATGATCATTAACTGTCCAACCAACATTGGTGTTTCTGTGAACTTGAGCTCCAGTCCTAGGTTCTGATTGATTAAACAGTCAACTTTTGGTTAAGGAGGTCGTCAAGGTTTCTCAAACTTGAATACTGTCCAACGAATTGTGTCGCCTTGATCCATCAGACCCAATACATTGTTAAATATTGTAATAGAGTCATGTTTACAGTTTAAAACTAGAATTATCACTAAATGTGAATCATATCCTATATCGAATCAGAAACATATTATGGTATAAAAGTCGAGAAGGAAATGTAATATTCACAGAACACAGTCTGTCAACCAAACACACGTATTTCAAACAAACATCAATCACAATATAGAATATAGATAGAAGCAAAGTATGCAAAATTGCAAACTCAGACGGATTGGAAATATGGGTACCTCCTAGGAATGGTCAGTGACAATATGGGTACATGTACCTCCTTAGAATGATCATTGACATAAAGGCCGCTGGGGATAAACCAGGTTCTAGAGTGCACCAAACCTCACACATACCTTATTTTCATTCCAGTAAAATGGGACCGGCAAGGCTGTATCCCCTTACAAAGTATTAATAGCAATTAGTAGACAATATAAGTATAACACAAAATGATCATGTATATATGAATATAAAATGCCTAGAAAGCCACAAAGCAAATACTTGTCAGAAGCCCGGACAACAAAAGAATGAACCGTTAAGAGCACGATAAGACAATATTAAAGTCAAACATTAGGCGTTACCATCCCTTGCCGGATTTAGGTAAGAGCACATGCATTTATTATGATATATAGTATTGATGGATAGAGAGCAGAAGAAGGCACTTTACTATATGCATATACTATAACTTTATTCTCTCTATCCTTCTATACTATATATGGTAATGAATGCCTGTTGGTTAGAAGCCATCATAGGGTTCATTCTGTCGAGTCATCGCAACATTAATTGTAAAGCATTGCGACGAACTGTAAATAGGACAACTAAACATGCAGTACGCTGCAAAATGATGGGGTCATATATTTTGAACAAATTTAACACAGGTTGTATGAATGTGGTAATGACCAATGATTTTAAAAAGTCTGTACATATCGTCACCACGAAATTCGCGTTGTGACAGACCTTGTCGCAGAAGAGTTCTGAAAATACTTTTAAAAGTAAATCAGGGTTATCATAATAGACCTTTGCAAAGGTTTGTGCGGGTTTTTAACTTAATGAAGCACTGTTAAAGCTGTAGTAGATGAAAAGCAAAACAAACATCCAACTAAGTACTGGATTCCTTATTTACACAAACAGCATCATAAATCCCGCTTTCTTTGTATTTCTAGAGTCTGCCTACAAACATCTCCAAACGTTTAACGTCCTGTCTTACTGCTGTTGTAGATCACGTAACACAATATTGTGATAAAGAGTATTATTGACAACTCTTAGAATATTTTGGAGGTTATTACTTTCTTGAAGAAGAATGCAATACAATGTCACACAAACTTTTTCAAAGACAAATTTATTGCTCTGATTCAATTTATTTATTTTAGTGAATAAACAGTAATGTTTGCTCAGCATTATATTGCGGTATAATGAAATGTATTTGTTGACATATCACTCCGCCATTATAACAATCAAAACGGACTCCAACATTGCGTTTCCCATAGTATAGCGTATGTTCTTACCATCACTTTCTAAAAGCTCATAGCTCTAAACAGCCTACCTAAAATAAAAATACTAACCTAAATTCATCAAAAATGCCCAAAGTAAGCAGAGTTCCTTTCGATTGTTTACCACACAACAGCACCCGATAGCATTAGTGGTGTCAGGTCACGGTTTTGATTTCTGATCACCATTTTGATATTTTAGCTATGGTCATGTGACAAATTATGATGTAATCGCAGGCTACTGTCTAAGAAGTTGACAGAGTCCCATGGTGACCCTGGTAAAGATTGGGAAACGATCACTTTCGTACAATTGTGTATTTAATTTGTTAAAAGGCTATTCAAAGGAGGTTGTCATATTATTTTGCAACGTACTGAATGTTTAGTGATTGACATTTACAGTTCTTTGCTTTGCCGTCCACTTTGTGCGTTTGCCGGAAGAATTGTGGACCTATGATGTCTACCTAAATCCTGAAAGGACGGTAACGTTTGATGCTTGTCTTCAATATTGTCTTGTCGTGCCCTAATGGTTTATTCCCTTGCTGCTCTGACTGCACATAATCATTGATTACTTGCTTTGGGGCTGTCTAGGTTTTTGTTTTGTATATTCCTAGAAACATGATTATCTTTGTGTTTTAATTATATTGCATATTGATAATGCCTAGTCGATATTGCATGGCAGGGATTTCTTGATTTACACGTTTTTATTGACTGGAAGGACAATAGGGTAAACGTGAGGTTTGGTGAACCCTAGAACATGTTTAAACCCCCAGCGGCCTTTTTGTCACTGATCAACCCTAAATAAGCGGTCATTCTAATATCAATACGTTGCTTCTGTTTTTCATTGTAATTGTTATTTGCCTTGCTTTTGGTTGGAATATTCTGTGAAAGTTACATTTCCTGTCTAATTTTACAACTACTGACTTCGGTAATCTTGACGGTGTGCTTTAGTTATACAAAAGTTACGAATATTGAAGTCGTCATCTCGATTACAAACTCTAGTAAAAAGAATAAGTTGAGAAGCTTGGACTCCATAGGAAGCTGATCGGAGAACAGCCCCTTCTAGGTCGGGATAATTAACAATGTCAAAATTGAAATGATCTCTCTTCCCAATTTCAATTGACAGATGTAAATCGAGTAAAGAAGATAACGTAACTGTGAGAAATATGAGTCGAAGTTCTTTAGGAAAGAAAGTGCATGTAGTAATCATAGTAGAAAAGAAAGGGTTGTAATTGTTCAATATACCTAAACGTATCTGGTAAAAGACTAAATATGAAACCTCTACCATAACAATACTTTAACTCATCTGCAACAAGAGGTGCACATTTCGTTCTTATTGGGATACCAACAATTTGTCTACATACAGTAGTGCCATACCTGTCTAGTGTCATATGTGTGAAATATTATCTAATATGAAAATAAATGCTTCGAAAACTACGTGACAAGTACACATGGTGTAATTGTCCAAAGACTTTCAACTAAATATTGGTGAGAATCAGAACTCGTTTACTGAAGTGGTTGTGTACTCAGTCTGAAATTTCCATATTTGCAAACATCAAGGGCGATACTTTGTAAACCACTCCTCAGTTATTGTCATGGTCAAACAAAACCGAGATCCTAATAATATTAGCCCTATAAAAATGTAAAATCAAATCCTATTTATTACAATCATCGTGAAAACAATCACGCTCATTAGTCAGAGGACGATATCCTCTTAGTTTAATTAAAATATTACACAGTTATTGATGACATTTCAAAGGAAATTAGGAAACAATCAGACGATCGTATTTTTCGACAATTTAGGGCAATAACTTGATAATTGTCTGACCTGTCTGAAATCCGTTTGGTATAAAGTTACACACCAAACTGTGCGAAAACTGAAAACAATTTACTTAATGTATTGTGTACGAAAGCTGAAATGTGTATTTTCTCAATAATAAAGGGCAATAACTCAGCAAGGCATGTGCCAATTTTGTTCATTGTCATCTTGTCAAAGTTTGTATTGATATAATGTCTCGTACTAAATAATGTGAAGATCGGAATCCGTTTACTAAAGTTTACTAAAGTAACGTGTTTACTCAAGTTGAAATTGCCTATTCTTTCAATAATCAAAGGTAATAACTCTTTAAGGCAAGTGCCTTAACTCTTGTTGAAATTAGTCAAGTGTAACGTTATCAGGTCTTGATTCTGTAGTTTGATATTTCATATACACATATTGGTTTCAAACACTGAAACTTTTTTTGCCATAAAGGACGTGTGCAAATTCAGTTATTTTCCTTTGACTGTTTGTTCAGCGATTTTCGTATAATTGACGCATAGGATCAAAGTCTACACATTCCAATAAGATGTGTTTGACCGTTAACGGTGCAAAGCAGGGTATACATTCTGGTAATTGCTCACCTTGTAATAAATATGAATGAGTATAACGTGTATGCCCTATCCTGCACCGGGCTAGGACAACTTCCTCTCGACGAATGGGTCTACTACAAGAACGCCATTCTCCGAGTAACGGTTTAATTGGATGGAGTTTATTGTTAACTGACAAATCCCAAGCGGTTTGCCAAGAGTTACGAATATATGTGTTAATACAACTTTTAAAATCAGTATAAGGTAATTTGGTATTAGATATATGTAAATCTAATGCTGCTTCAGCAGCACTATTAGCTCTAGCAGTACCACGTATTCCTACATGGCTTGGAAGCCAGCAGAAAATAATAACATTATCAACCATAAGAGAATTATACTTTTCTAAAAGTTGAAGCACACCTGGGTTATCATGTTTCATATTACCAAGGGTTTGAAGAGATGAAAGGGAATCAGAAAATATTACTAAACGGTCATCATCAGATTCCTGAATTTAGTTTAAGAAAAGATAGAGGCCTTTTCAGGCAGGCGGCTCTTTTTGCTGTGTTTGTGAACAACAGCTGCTGCAGCTACCTTATCTCCATCTTTAGAACCCTCTGTGTATATATGTTGAAAGTTACTGTATTTCGATTTAATTTCATTACATTTGCTTTCAAAGACCGTAGGGTCTGTACTGGATATGTTACTATTACAAAGATCAAAAATGATTATTGGTGTTTCCAAAGTCCACGATGGAATTTGTGGTACTTTGTACTTGGCAATCAAATTTAGGTCGATTTCAGTGTCTCTTAATTTTGGTTAAATACGAAGATTAAATGGTCGAATGGCCTTCGGTTTTCGATCAAAAAGAGGTTCATAACTAGGATTAAAAACAGTATCGAAAGTTGGGTTTGAAGTGTTAAATTGTAATTTAACGACATACTGAATGGCTAGTTTGTCCTGTCTATGAGACAGTGATGGTTCATTAGCTTCAACATATATACTTTCGGCTGGTGATGTCCGAAAGGCACCTAAGGCGAGTCGTAATCCTTTATTATGTATAGGATCGAGCATCTGCAAGTATAACTTGCGTGTCGATCCATATACTACTGAGCCGTAGTCCAGCTTGAATCTGATAAGAGATCTATAAAGTTGTAAAAATACTTTACGGTCTGCTCCCCAATTAGTGTTTGCAACAACGTTAAGTAAATTAAGGGCTTTAAGGCACTTGGCCTTCAAGTATTTAAGGTGTGGTATAAACGTTAATTTACGGTCGAAAATAAGACCAAGGAATTTTGTCTCATCCACTACTGGTATTGGTGACCCATCCTGTGTTAGAGAGGGTCTTCATGATGTTTACATAGTTGACAAAAGTGCATACAATTAGTTTTAGATTTAGAAAATTTAAAACCATTTTCATCCGACCAGGTCTGAAGTTTATTGAGACATTGTTGAAGTTCTCATTAGTGTTCATGTTTTTTGCACGATAACATATAACAAAGTTGTCAACATATAGAGAGCACTCCACATCAGGATTGATGCATTTAACTATACTATTATTTTTTATATTGAAAAGGGTAACAGAGAGTATGCTGCTCTGTGGCACACCCATCTCCTGTTCATGAATGTCAGAGAGGGTTGAACTCATTCGGATATAAACATTGGTAATCGGCCTCTAAGACCAAGGTCATAAAGATCATTCATGATACCGTACTTCCATGCAGTATCATAAGCTTTCTCCAAGTCAAAAAATACAGCGACTAGATGTTCTTTCTTTACGAAAGCTTCCCTATTAAATGATTCAAATCGAATGACATTGCCTGTTGTGCAAAGTATGCCAGAAGTCCATACAATGGTTTCATATGTACAATACCCCCATCTGTTAATATTTAAAAAAGCAGGAGTATATCTTTCCAGGTAAACATTTTCATTTATTTTCAGGTTTGGGTACCTGCCTATTGTATTACATATTATTAAAACCTTTTGGACATTAAACATATGCGTGGATTTGCTTTCGCGCTTCGGGTCAATCACGAAATATGCGAAATTAAATCCCCCGCGTATATTAATGATTTCACATTAGGACATTAAATGTCATGATTCTTTCCAAAACAAGACAGTGTGAAGGGGGTAAATTCGCGCATTTCTAATTTTGTAAAAAAAATCCAAAGCATTATCCGTATATGTGTCCGAAAGAGTCCAACATAAGTAGATACGACCTATATTGGCAGATTTCCTTGATGATAACAAACGTTAATACCATTCGTGACATATTTACTAGTACATAGCGTTTTATGTAAGAATCGGTTAAAAAACACACAATTTTTAGCTCTACTGGCCGAAGGCCAGCAGAGCTTATGGGATGCCGAGTTGTCCGTCGTCCGTCCGTCGTCCGTCCGTCCGTCCGTCCGTCGTTAACTTTTGTCTCGTTAAGATGATAGGGCCTTCATTTTTCATCCGATCTTTACCAAACTGTAACAGATTGTTAATATCAATGAAAGCTCGGATGAGTTCGAAAACCAGCCAAATCTGACAAGTAACAGAGGAGTTATGGCCCTTGAGTTAGTTAAAAATGCTATATTGCTATATTTTGCCTCGTTAAGACGATAGGGCCTTCATTTTTCATTCGATCTTTACCAAACTGTAACAGGTTGTTAATATCAATGAAAGCTCGGATGAGTTTGAAAACCAGCCAGATCGGACAAGTAACAGCGGAGTTATGGCCCTTGATTTAGTTAAAAATGCTATATTGTTATATTTTGCCTCGTTAACACGATAGGGTCTTCATTTTTCATCCTATCTTTACCAAACTTTACCACATTGTTACTATTAATGAAAGCTCAGACAAGTTCGAAAACCAGCTAGATCGGACCAGAAACAGCAGAGTTATGGTCCTTGATTTAGTTAAAAATGCTATATTTGGCCTCGTTAAGACGATAGGGGCTTCATTGTTCATCCGATCTTTACCAATCTTTATCAAATTGTTAATATCAATGAAAGCTCGGACAAGTTCGGAAACCAGCCGTATCGGACTAGTAAAAGTGGAGTTATGGCCCTTGATTTAGTTAAAAATGCTAAATTTTCCCTTGTTAAGACGATAGGGGCTTCATTGTTCATCCGATCTTTATCAAACTTTATCATATTGTTAATGCTGTTGAATGCTCAAACATGTTCGAAAACCAGCCATATTGGACCAGTAACAGCGGAGTTATGGCCCTTGATTTAGTTAAAAATGCTATATTTTGCCTCGTTAAGATGATAGGGGCTTTATTGTTCATTCGATCTTTAGCAAACTTTATCAGATTGTTAATATCAATGAAAGCTCGATCAAGTTCGAAAAACATTCTAATCGGACCAGTAACAGCGGAGTTATGGCCCTTGATTTAGTTCAAAATGATATATTTTGCCTCGTTAAGACGATAGGGCCTTCATTTTTCATCCGATCTTTACCAATCTTTATCAGATTGTTAATGTCTATGAAAGCTTGGTCAAGTTTGAAAACCAGCCAGATCGAACCATAAACAGCGGAGTTATGGCCCTTGATTTTGTTAAAAATGCTATAATTTGCCTCGTAATACGATAGGGCCTTCATTTTGCATCTGATCTTTGCCAAACTTTATCAGATTTTACGACTTTCTTTTTTACGTTATTATTTTTATTTATTTTTAAATTTTCTTATTTTTTTATTATTTATTTATTTTATTTTTACTTTTTATTTATGTTTTTATATTATTTTTTTATTATTATTCTCTAAATTTTTATTTTTTTATTTTTTTTATTTTTTTTTATTTTTTAGCTCTATGTTGGACCAGTCGGACCAGTAACAGAGGAGTTATGGCTCTTGATTTAGTTAAACATGCTATATTTTGCCTCGTTTATACCGTAGGGCCTTCATTTTTCATCTGATCTTTACCAAACTTTACCAGATTCTTTAGTTATGGCCCATGATAAAGTTAAAAAGCTGTTTTTTTGCCCAAAACTTTCAAAAAAACTTAAGTGGCAGTCAGTCGCTTCATTGATGTTATAAGAGCCGTGTTAGCCAGTAGAGCGTCTACAGGCCCTCTTGGGCCTCTTGTTACTCTTTGTTATCAAAATATGTATTCAAAAAATACTTAATTTTTTTTTGTTCAGACGACATACAACCCGGTTCAATTATGTACATTAAGGATATTGGCAACTAGTTTAAGGTCGTCTTCATACACCTTTCGCGCTTGTGGGTATCCACGAAATGCGAGAAATTTAATGCCCCGCGTATATTAATGGTTTCAAAGCAGTTACCGATATCAAACATGAATGAAGTCCATATATTAGATGTATCACTTAGCGGTGTTTTAAAGAAAGCCCTGACATTATTAAAAGCAGGAAACTTAGTTTCTTCTCTAGTCTTCTGAAAAAGTTGAATACATTTTTCTTTGATCAGGTTATGTGGTGGAGTGGTGTATAGTGTGTAAAAGTCATATAAGCTTAGAGTGGAGGCATGACAATGCTTACACCGCAGTTTATCAAGGATTTCTTGTGAGTTTTCGACCGATTTCTGAAGTTTCAAAAACCTTTCCGCAATATTTTATAACACTTTCTTTGTTTGCGGAAAGGCAGGTTTTGATGCATTACTGGTGGTACGTGAACCTGAGATAAAACGTGCTTTGTGTGGATTTCTTTCATAGTAAGAAGATTATTCGGCTTATTATTTAACGGGCCATATCTCCGCAAAAATCAATCAAACGGAACACGGTGACGATATGTACAATTGGGCTTGGTAGTGATCATCCCTGCACAGTTTCATTGACAAAACGAAGGCCCTTTCGTTTTAACGAGGCAAAATAAAGCATTTATTAACTAAATATATATATACATAAATCCATTGTTACTTGTCCAAGCTTTCATGGATAGTAACAACCTTGTTTGGTAAAGATCGAATGAAAAATGAAGGCCCTATCGTCTTTAACGAGGCAAAATATAGCAATTTTAGCTAAATCAAGGGCCAAAATGCTGGTGTTACTGCTCCGAACCGGCTGGTTTTCAAAATCAACCGAGCTATCGTTGACGTCAACCATCTGGTAAAGTTTGTAAAAGATCCGATGAAAAATGAAGGCCCTATCGTGTTAACGATGCCAAGTTATTGCATACTTAAAAAAATCAAGGGTCATAACTCCGGTGAAATGATCCAATCTGGGCGGATTTCAAACAGGTCCGAGAATTCATTGATATCAACAATCTGGCAGAGATTAGTAAAGATCGGATGAAAAATGAAGGCCCTATCGTTTCAACCAGGCAAAATATAGCAATTTTAACTAAATCAAGGGTCATGACTCTAAGTGTTACTGGTTCGAACTGGCTGGTTTTCGAATTAGTCCAAGCATTCATTGATTAACAATCTAGTAAAGATGGGATGAAAAATGAATGCCATATCGTCTTAACGATGCATAATATAGAAATTTTAACTAGGTCAAGGACCATACTGGTCCGATCTGGCTGATTTTCGAACTTGTGCAAGAGTTCATCGATATTAACAAAAAAGTAAAACCATCTGGTAAAGTTTAGTAAAGATCAGATGAAAAATGAAGGCCCGATTGTCTTAACGAAGCAAACTATATCATTTTTAACAAAATCAAGGGCTATAACTCCGCTGGCAATGGTCTGATCTGGATGGTTTTCGAACTTATCCAAGCTTTTACAAATATCAACAATCTGGTAAAGTTTGGTAAAGATTGGATATAAAATAAAGGCCCTATCGTCTTAAGAAGACAAACGTTAACAACGGACGGACAACTCGGCATACGATCTCGTATGGGCCATAACTTCAGCGACATGGCTGGTTTTCGAACTCGTCCGAGAATCGAGATATCAACACTCTGGTAAAGTTTGAAAAAATATCGGATGAAAAATGAAGGCCCTATCGCGTTAACGAGGCAAAATATAGGAATGTTAACAAAATCAAGGACCATAACTCCGCTGGCAATGGTCTGATCTGGCTGGTTTTCGAACTGATCCAAACTTTTATAAATATTAACAATCTGGTAAAGTTTGGTAAAGATTGGATATGAAATAAAGGCCATATCGTCTTAAGAAGACAAAAGTTAACGACGGACGGACAACTCGGCATATGGGCCATAACTTCAGCGACATGGCTGGTTTTCGAACTCGTCCGAGCTTTCATTGATATCAACAATCTGGTAAAGTTTGAAAAAAGATCGGATGAAAAATGAAGGCCCTATCGCGTTAACGTGACAAAATATAAGAATTTTAACTAAATCAAGGGCCATAACTCCGGTGTTTCTGCTCCGAACTGGCTGGTTTTCGAAATCATCCGTGCTTTCAATGATATCAACAATCCGGTAAAGACTGAAAAAGATCGGATGAAAAATGAAGGCCCTATCGTGTTAACGAGGCAAAAGTAAACGGACTGACGACGGACCACGGACGACGGACAACTCGCCATCCCATAAGCTCTACTGGCCTCCTTCGGCCAGTAGAGCTGAAAATGAAAGCCCTTATGTGTTAAAGAGACAAATTATAGCATATTTCAGAATATCAAGTGCCATAACTCCGGTGTTAGGAGTCCGATCTGGCTGGTTTTCGAATTCGTCAGAGATTTCATTGATATCAACCATTTGGTAAAGTTTAAAAAAGATTGGATGAAAAATGAAGGCCCTATCGTGTTAACTAGGCAAAATGTAACGGACGGACGACGAACAACTCGCCACACGATCTGGCTGGTTTTCAATCTGGTAGAGTTTTGTAAAGATCGGATGAAAAATGAAGACCCTGTCGTGTTAACAAGGCAAATTATAGCAAATGTAACTAAATCAAGGACCATATCTCCGGTGTTATTTGTCCGAACTGGCTGGTTTTCAAACTCCTCGGAGCTTTCATTGATATCAACAATCTGGTAAAGTTTAAAAATAAAGGCACTATCATGTTAGTGAGGCATAAGTTAATAGACGACTGACGACTCGTCAGCAGAGCTTAACATCATTCAACCTGAACATGACAACAAAATGCGCTACTAGGTTTGGTACTGGTCATTTCAGCCAAGTTTCATTGAAATCCAATCAAGAGTTCAGGAAAACTACTCAGGACAAAATTTGTGTATAAGGGGCCATAACTCTGTCAAAAATTATTATTCAACAAAAACACGGCGATGACATGTGCAACTAGGCTTGGTACTGATCATCCTTGCCAAGTTTCTTTTAAATCCGGCAACCCTTTCAGGAAATATAGTCTGTACAAAGTTAATGTATTTAAACATTTAAAGGGCCATAACTCTGCCAAAAACAATTCAACCAGAACACGGCGATGATATGCGCATCTAGGCTTGGTACTCATAATCCCCGCTAAGATTCGTTGAAATTCGGCCAGAAGTTCAAAAGAGACTAGTCTGGTTAACGTTAGTGTATTAAAACATTTTAAGTGCTATAACTCAGCCAAAAATCATTTAGCCGGAACACAGCAATGATATGTCCAGCTAGGCTTGATACTGTTCACCCTTCACAAGTTTCTTTGAAATTCATCTAGGCATTCAGGAGAATTAGTCCGGATGGAGTTTATGTATTAAAACCTTTAAAGGGCCAAAATCTCCGCCAAGAATCTTTCAACCGGAACATGGCGATGATATGCATAACTAGGCTTGATACTGATCATCCCTTGCAAAGTTTCGTTGGCATCCGGCCAAACGAAGGCCCTATCATCTTAATTATTTACAGCATTTCTAACTAATCAAGGGCCTTACCTCCGGTGTTACTAATCCGATTTGGCTGGTTTTCGGACTTTTCCGAGTTTTCATTGATATCAGCAATCTGGTAAAGTTTGGAAAATAGCCAATGAAAAATGAAGGCCTATCGTGTTAACGAAGCACAATATTGTAATTTTAACTAAATCAAGGGCCATAAATCCTGTGTTACTGGACCGAAATGGTTGGATTTCGAACTCATCCGAGCATTAACAATCTGTTCAAGTTTGAAAAATGTCGTATACAAATGAAGGCCCTATCGTGTTAACGAGGCAAAAGTTAACGGACTGACGGACGGACGACGGACAAATCGCTAACCCATAAGCTCTGATGACCTTTGTCCAGTAGGCTAAAACGGAAACAGGCTGGGAAACACTATCCTTCTACCAAAATGGTTTGTTAGATTATCAGAAGTGCATTTAAAGTATTGATATAATGCAATCATCAGTCAACATTGATAATGTTAGAGGCTTTGTCTGCGGGAACTACAACAAATGTAATATAAGGATTCTGAATTCATTCTTAAGATGACGTAAACTGTAAGATGGCGGCCGTGAAAGTAGAGAGGGAGTTTAAGAAACGTTTTTCATCCGAACAGTTAGGGCATTTTTATTTGCATTTACACCATTTAGTACAAATCTCTACTTCTGAATCCGTCATTTAATTGCGACAGGCATTAAAATAAATACTCGATGGAAGGCGATACTAAAGACCCTTGGCATTAACTGCCTGATCCCATTATCTTCAGTAACATCAATACATACTGAAAAGGGGATCAAACACGAACAAGAGAGAAAAGTAGCAGACTCCTATTTTTAGTTTGTTCATGAGAGGTGTTATAAGTACAGATTGCCAGTGATTATATGACCGGAAGTTTCAAAATAAACTTTAGAGTAATGCCAAAAGTATTTGCATGCACGACACGTTTCAATTAAGAATAGAGGGATAGAAAGTAAGTACATGTAAACTATTTAATATATTAATATCACCTGCTAATCGATTTAATACAGATGTTTTAAAGGGTGTTAATTTGCCAGAAAGTGTTACGTATTGAATTAGTGCCATGAATATATATGGTAAACGCAGAGTATAGATTAATCCGTGATAATTTTATCGATAATTTACGTTTAAAACTACTAGAATTTCCCTGATGAAGATAAACAGTAGACACAGAGTGACGTTTAGGAGGTGAAATAATGACTAGGATTTTTAATAGCAGATGAATGGTGTTTACACATTGTAAACCGTTTATGGTACAGCGCAAAAACAACGATGACTGCAACCATATATATAGGATTTTGATCCGATCCAACATTGTATTTTCCTAAATCCATTTTCAGTAACTTTCTACAAATATTGATAACGTTACGTCATAAAATAAGAAGAAATATAAATACACAACATTTTTGTTTAATTAGATAAAAAATGGTAAATAAACTCATTGACCATGTTACAACAATAATAATAAAGTCATATACACGCTATGCGTTACTTATATTTCCTATGTTTTCTGTTGTTGTACATGTTCCTGCAAACATGAGAAAAAAAAATGGTATTATAGAAACCACAGCAATTGAACTCAATGGCGCCGTAGGTCCGCACTGTACCACAAACCGAAATATGAGCATATTTAAAATGTCAATGAAAAGGGTTTTACCGACTTGGAACGGTCAGTAGGCAAAAAAGTCTACTGGTTAGCGTTAAATCAATTTAACAATGTGAGCCAAAACCAAAGCAAACTATGAGTTAATTCAGTTGTTTTATCTATTTGGGAATAGTTTACACTTTGATCGTGTATAGCGTATGCTGATATGAGCCAAAGACAAGAGTAAAATCAAAGTATATGGGTTCTTGATAGTTTCATATCACATATTACTTTGATCATGTATCTTGATACAGACCAATGTTACAAGAAGCACACAGCTTATATGATAGGAGTTTATGATAATTTGTGTGATTTAATTTGAAACAAAAATCACATTCTAACGAATTGTAATCCAGCAATCAGATATTTGTGACAATCAAATAATAATAATAGATAACTCGTCGCAAATCAGTCACTTGACATTAAAGTGTTTAAAATGTGACGTAATATACTCATTATAGCTGTTTGGCAGTGCGTTTGTTTGTTCTTCCCTCATATGTCATTAAATCGTCAATCGAATAATGATTACGACTGTTTTAGCTGTGAAGCGATCAATTTCCATGCATTAAGTTGAATACTAATGTACAAAGGTGCCACTTTACCGCGTTGTGTAGAGGTCGGATACGCCACGATTCCATAAACCATTCAAATCCTTCCTGAACATTGCCTTCCTGCACACAAATCCAACCTAATATGTTATAAGCGGTCTCACGGTGGCCAAGATTTTTGTCAGTCTGAAGCACCCGTTTAAGTGTATAAATGGCGTATTTTTTCTTTTTGGGTTTATCCAGTTTATAGTTCGCGAGATACTTGAGGACGTATAAGTATATTTTACCGTCAATAACAGCCGAATCAAACCAGTCGTCTTCCTTATTTCTAGATCGCAGAGGTGTGTCCACAGACCGGAACATCTCATAACAGAGAGGATCTGGAGTGATTGACTTGTCTGATTTACGAAATGCTACACATGTTGCTATATTTGTCATTATTTGTAAGACACTTTTTGAGTGGAATTGATGTGTAAATGTTTCGTAAAATGTTCTAACATATAAGCTGTGTGGACAACCACAAAACGAAGCGGAACTCGGTGTTATGTCCCTCTCTATCACGTCAAGAATATTTACGCAGTTCTCATATTGACAATCCCTGTACAAGATGGAAGCACGAACAAGTGCCGATGACGTCAGATCACTGTTTTGTCCTTTTTGCAAATGAATATAAGTTGTTTTTAACAGAGTTCGCCCTATAGGTATCGTTCGAAGACGGAAAGCTAGAGATGCCGATGATTTTGCTAATTGTACATGCAAATGCGGTATCAAATATGACTTAGCTTCCTGTGTCTGTTGTTCCGTGTGATCTCTTACACTCTTTGTTGCTTTAAGTATTGATAACATTTTTAAGTAAGAGGAATAACTATTTCCAGCATCATTCTGACATATAGCGTTCATTTCAAAGCGAAGATAACATAGATGTCGGATCATATTAAGCTTCATGTTAAATTCATGATCGATTGCAGCCGCAGCTAAGGCGTTATTTATCTGAAAGTTTCCCACATCCATCATTTTCATCAGTAAATATCCGATGTTATCACATTTTAGTTGAAAAAGAAAATGATGTATATCTTTAATTAATGCAAACAACAGAAATGTCACCCTGAATCTAAGATCAGCATTAACTTTCATGGTTGTATCGAACAAGTTGTCTTGTTTAATGAAATAGTCAGGGCAATTCCCATCACGCACATATACCATTAAAGTAAATAAGCATAATCTAATGCATTCGATTAAGTTATCTGATCTCCATATATCAGCTCCGGTATTCTCTATCACGTAAAACAGACATGTCTTACAATGATACGAACTGATGTATTTTCCTACTACTGTTTCAATTAAATCTTTCTTTATCATTTTAAGAATAATGTAACACTTGTATTGCCATGGATTAAGACTAAACATGAGTTCTCTCTCTTGAAGCGAGAATGAGAGTCTCCATTCTAGATGACTTTCATGGCTAGATGGATTTCCAACCCCAACGAAGAACCAACCTGATGTACTCATTTTTTTGACAAGTTGTCCTGATGGCCAGTCGTTATTTCGACGTCGTTGTATCCATTCTCTAGCAAACGCAGGTATTGTTGAGCATCTGTATCCATAACAGAAATATGACAACAGACTGTTGGTATTTGTATGTCTTGGTCCATTTTGTTCGCGGATAACGTAAGACCGATAAGGTACCTTTAATATTCTTCCATGATGATCAAGCTCGAAGTCCGGTATTATGACACTGTTATATATGGTAAGAGGTATCCCATTGTCAACTGCTTGAAGTTTAACATACCCAGGATGAGTATGACTATCACGGACCACGAGTAATGAAAGACCACCAGTAGCGTCGCGGATATCCTCTATCACAGGATAGTCTTCGTTACACACTAATATATCAATATCTGAGTGTAGTCCAGGAGTTGTTCCTTCACAATAACTGCCAATGTTAAAATCGGATATATTTTCCTTTTTCAGAATGGATATAATGTTTTCAATAATCTCTAACGTAATACCCACATTCTGGTGAACATTCCTCATCTCTTCTGACCCGCCAACTTTCTCGAGTATATCACAAAGACAGCGGGACAAGTGGCAGTCCGGGAGGTAGTCACTCATGGTTGTATCTGGAAGAGTTTGATATCAATAATGATAATAGTAATAAGAATAATTATTATTATAATAATAATAGAAAAATATCAAATAGTATATTATTATTATTATAATTATTATTATTATTATTAATATTATTATTACTAAGCGAGTGGCCTATATGATACAGGAAGACATATGCAAAGTTTAAATGAATTTGAGTAAGCAAAGTTAATTGAATTTCTTCTAAGTCGAAATAAAAATGCCATGCTTCTGCTAAAACTCAATACAGAGTTATGGAACCTGTTTGTGTGGGTGGCCTTGATGATACGGAAGACAGAAGGCAACGTTTATATGAATATGAATAAGCAATGAGGAAGAAAGCAGAATGTGAAATAAAACAACGCAAAACATTAACTTCAATTAACGCGTAAGTCGAAAACATGTCCATATGTTTGCTAAAATGTACTGCAGAATTGTGTTAATGACCCATTATAGTCCAAGTCATCTGCGGAACCAGGCTTTGTAATGGATAGTTCAATTTATAGCTCCGCCCTCTATTGTTCCCGGGTCAAGTTCCTACAAACATTGGCCATGTGACCTATTGCATTTTAGACTTGTTTATTGGACAATATGGGCTTTTGGTATAGGTGTAAATATCGACTGAACGTTGAATTGGCTCAAATCTCTCGTGCATATAAGCTTGATTAACAGATCGAAACTATGTATTAATATATACTACCAAAAATAAATCTAGGATTCAAGTTTAACAGTGCAGTCAAGATCAAAGTCACCTGTGGATTCCTCTTTGTAATTGAGCCGTATTACATGTACCCAATATATACATATGATTCAAGTTTGGCTATTGTTCCGCAATCTTTAAAAAGATATCCAAAATGGGTGGAATATTGTGAAGTGAAATTTTCAAGCTAATGCATATTTTATGGATGAGCAATGTCAACCATTATAGCAATATAGTACATGACAGTAATTCAACCCTATTGATGTGTACATAATCATGATAGTCATGATAATATCAGAAAGAATACGCATATGGCAGAAATCCAAATTTTGAAGTACACGTTTGTCAAAAACAAGAAGATTTTCTTTATATGCCATGTGCCTTCGATACACACTTGATACATATGAAAAGCGTGCACTTACATTGTACTTTAAAAAGATGTGGTAGGTTGAAACATTCGGATGAACAGTTCATTTGATAGGATTGATATATTGTTAAGTGGTTTGGACCGTTTTTGTTCGACTACAGACGTGCCTAACGATCAATCAGTTTTGTTTGCAATGTTTCTATGCAAAATAGTCGCTCAATTGTGTTAACACATCCACAATATATTTGCCGTTTATAATATTTTGACAGAGAAAATCCGTAAATTTTACCATATTGTAGCAGTGGGATTATTTTGAAACTACATGTCATTGAACAAGATGAAAAAAATCTTTCTTTTTCTAACAATGGTGTACTTCCAAATGGGGATGATGTGATACAATGGCTTATTCGATTTAGAAATGACGCCTTGTCTGCGCTCCCTGAATAAGTTATAAGTTATAAGTAACTGGCAATGGTTCGAATCTCACTCGGGGCTTTTTTTCGTTCGCCGTTTAATGACGGTTTACACAGGTTAATTGTTTTATCTCTTTTCTCATTTATGTGCAAAACACAGACACTAGCTTTGAATGTTAGGTTTTACATGAATGATACATATTATACTTCGTATGCTTGATATGCTAAAAAATCTGTCAAGTAGTTTCAGAGGAGTAGTCAATACAATTTTTACTATATAACACTATGTAAACAAAGATGGCCGCTGGCAGTCATATTTAATGTTAAATCAAAATAATTTTCAACAAGGACCAACATCATGCCATGCTGATCATTTTAGAAAAAGTCCCATATCAATATCACTTACAGTTTTCAAGAAGTAGCTGCTATAAATTGCTACAAATTTGTTTTTAAAAATCTATTTTTAGCCATGGCGGGATACTTGAATTTCCGGTGGACCTGAAATTTTGCTAGGATCAACTAGACATCAAGACCAACATTCATGTAAAGTTTCATGAAAATTCACAAAGTAGTTTCAGAGGAGTAGTCGCTACAAGTTTATATTATATAACACAATGTAAACACAGATGGCCATGTTTGATGTCGAATCACAAGTATCAACATCATGTCATGCTGATGATTTTGAGAAAAAATCCCATATCAATATCACTTATAGTTTTGAAAAAGTAGTAGCTACAAACTTTTTTTTAAAAACTTATTTTAGCCGTGGCGGCCATCTTGAATTTGCGGCCGACTTGAATGAATGAATGGTGTTTTACGGCACGTCGACACATAAATAGGTCATATTGTGCGCAGAAAGTGAAGAAAAATGAAGAAATGAAGTATTAATTAAAAATTAATGTAAATATATAAAGATAAAACTATTAAAAAATAAGGGATGATAGGGTGTAATATAAACTATGTATGTAAATCAACGAATGCCCGTCAACGGGTATATAAACAAGTAAATATATATAAAAACACATTATAATGATTTATATAGTCTGATCTATTTTAGGAAATCTAAAACAAGACTAAAGTCTACAGTATCAAATAACTCTTTCATAGTATTAACATTGTAGTACCTTTGACGCATAGGATCAAAGTCTACACATTCCAATAAGATGTGTTTGACCGTTAACGGTGCAAAGCAGGGTATACATTCTGGTAATTGCTCACCTTGTAATAAATATGAATGAGTATAAGGTGTATGCCCTATCCTGCACCGGGCTAGGACAACTTCCTCTCGACGAATGGGTCTACCAGAAGAGCGCCATTCTCCGAGTAACGGTTTAATTGGATGGAGTTTATTGTTAACTGACAAATCCCAAGCGGTTTGCCAAGAGTTACGAATATATGTGTTAATACAACTTTTAAAATCAGTATAAGGTTATTTGGTATTAGATATATGTAAATCTAATGCTGCCTTAGCAGAACTATTAGCTCTATCATTACCACGTATTCCTACATGGCTTGGAAGCCAGCAGAAAATAATAACATTATCAATTATAAGAGAATTGTACTTTTCTAAAAGTTGAAGCACAACTGGGTTATCATGTTTCATATTACCCAGTGCCTGAAGAGATGAAAGGGAATCGAAAAAGATTACAAAATGGTCATCATCAGATTCCTGAATATAATTTAAGGCAAGTTCAATTGCCTTAAGTTCAGCTGAAAAGATAGAGGCCTTGTCAGGCAGACGGCTCTTTATGCTGTGTTTGTGAACAGCTGCTGCAGCTACCTTATCTCCATCTTTAGAGCCATCTGTGAAGATATGTTGAAAGTCACTGTATTTCGATTTAATTTCATTAAATTTGCTTTGAAAGACAGTAGGGTCTGTACTGGATTTGTTATTATTACAAAGATCAAAAATAATTGTTGGAGTTTCCAAAGTCCATGGTGGAATGTGTGGTACTTTGTACTTGGCAATCAAATTTAGGTCGATTTCAGTGTCTCTTAATTTTGGTTTAATACGAAGACCAAATGGTCGAATGGCCTTCGGTTTTCGATCAAAAAGAGGTTCACAACTAGGCTTAAAAACATTATCGAAAGTTGGGTTTGAAGGGTTAGACTTTAATTTAATGGCGTATTGAAGAACTAATTTATCTCGTCTATGAGACAGTGATGGTTCATTAGCTTCAGCATATAGACTTTCAGCTGGTGATGTCCGAAAGGCACCTAAGGCGAGTCGTAATCCTTGATTATGTATAGGGTCGAGCATCTGCAAGTACGACTTGCGAGTCGATCCATATACTATCGAGCCGTAGTCCAGCTTGGATCTGATAAGAGATCTTTAAAGTCGCAAGAGGACTTTTCGATCTGCTCCCCAATTAGTGTTTGCAACAACTTTAAGTAAGTTAAGAGCTTTAAGGCATTTGGCCTTGAAGTATTTAAGGTGTGGTATAAACGTTAATTTACGGTCGAAAATAAGACCAAGGAATTTTGTTTCATCCACTACTGGTATTGGTGACCCATCCAGTGTTAGATGAGGGTCTTCATGATGTTTACGAAGTTGACAAAAGTGCATACAATTAGTTTTAGATTTAGAAAATTTAAAACCATTTTCATCAGACCAGATCTGAAGTTTATTGAGACATTGTTGTAATTGTCTCTCGATAGTATTCATGTTTTTTTGCACGATAACATATAACAAAGTCGTCAACATATAGCGAACAATCCACACCTGGATTGATGCATTTTACTATACTGTTAATCTGCGGCCGACCTGAAATTTTGCTAGGATCAACTAGACATCAAGACCAACATTCATGTGAAGTTTCATGAAATTCACAAAGTAGTTTCAGAGGAGTAGTCCCTACAAGTTTATATTATATAACACAATGTAAACACAGATGGCCATGTTTGATGTCGAATCACAAGTATCAACATCATGTCATGCTGATGATTTTGAGAAAAAATCACATATCAATATCACTTATAGTTTTGAAAAAGTAGTAGCTACAAACTTTTTTTTAAAAACTTATTTTAGCCGTGGCGGCCATATTGAATTTGCGGCCGACCTGACATTTTGCTAGGATCAATTATACATCAAGAGCAATCAATATTCCTGAGGTTTCATGAAAATCCGTCAAGTAGTTTCAGAGGAGTAGTCGCTACAAGTTTTTACTATATAACTCTATGTAAACAAAGATGGCCGCTGGCAACTATGATTAACGTCAAATCAAAACGATCTTTGACAATGACCAACATCGTGTCAAGCTGATCATTTTAGAAAAGGTCCCATATCAATATCTCTTGTGTTTTTCAAGAAGTAGTCGCTACAAACTTGTTTTTTGTTGATTCTATTTTTAGATTTGGCGGCCATCTGGGATATCTCATCAATGTGACATCATGGGCAACATTCCTGTAAAGTTTCATGAAAATCCATCTAAAAGTTTCAGAGGAGTAGTCGCCGCAAAATCGTTTACGGACAGACAGACAGACGGACGGACACGGTACCACAGCATAAGCTCTGATTATCTTTAATCAGTAGAGGTAAACAAATGAAACGTACATTTTACAAACACATAAAACTGTGTGTCCACCATCTGATCTGAACCTTATCCTAAAAATTATATGATTGACATACCAGAAGTCTAACCACTACAGCACTCACTCGTACATGCGTTTAGTATTGCAATCTTGTTACTTAAATATGCAAACACCCCAAGTCAATGATAATGTTCCGATAATTTATCTTATCACCCTACTAGTCTACTTTCGAATTTACCGATAACGCCAAGTTATCGAGACCGGACTGTAAATGCACGTTTTAAATATAGAAACAACTTAAATACTAATTGATTTAAACTGTACTTCGCATTTGATGAAACATCAAATAGTTTTCTTCATTACGTAAGATATATAGTTTCATAAGAAAATAAGCCGCGATCACAAAAGGGTCAATAAATAATGCACGCACAGTGTATTGACAAAATAAATAAATAATTTATACTCCTGCACGTTTTACCTGTTACTTGAGGGTTATACATTTGTAGTAACAAACCCTTTATGCATGCATATTAAAACAGTAATAAATCAACATTAGTGTGTTAAATTTCAGTCAATACAAAACCGCATGAACACAAAAAGTCATGCGCTAACAAGAATGAACATTCCAGATCTAACCGCCATTGGTTTTCGAAATACAAAATGACAATCCAGTTACCATGGAGCAACGAGAGTTGTTTTGTCAGCACTCAAATAACCCTTAAAAATTCCGTATGTAAAATTAAAATAGCATGACAAAAACGACGAAAGAACATGAATACCATTGGAATGTTTTATTGACACAAACACGAAATGACGTACGCTTTATTGACACGAACACATTGGAGAATACTTAATGTTAAATTATAAAGATGAATCATTATGATATCTGCATATAGAGAATATTGAGCATTAATTTGGGAATGTTCTGTAGATCTATATAGGCAGTAATACAAAACCGCTTTAATAGCAAACATTATAACGATTGTAAGTGAACGTAAAGGAAACGGTAATTTACTATGCATAAATGATCGCATGTAAATTATTTCATTTTCCAAGGAATATCAGATGAATTCTATTCAATAAACAAATCAACTTGAACATTTATAGGCCTTTTCTTGTTTTCTATTTTAATTTAACCAAATTTTAAGCAAAAATATTTGTTTACAACTTTAAAAACTTGATAGTGGCATATTTGGGGAATGCCTGAAACACGGTCGTAGGCAAAATAATTTACAGTATGACTAATTAATTTCACAAAAACTGCTTATTCAATTATATTGATACTTTGTACGAACGATCTTATAGAAATGAAACACTAGGAGAGCGCGTTCGGGTCAATTACATCACTTGTCAACTAAGCTGAGAACACAGACAGTATATAGACACACATGTTTTGCAACTATATCGAGCAAGAACATATGAGCATCCCCAATGGTGTAGTAATAAACGCACGTTAATGACATGACTGGATGTAAATGAGATGACGATTTGTAAATCCATTATAACTCCACGACTGATATACTTATTCATAAATTCAACACGCCGAGTGTACCTGTAATCGTTATACGTAGCCATTAAATGCAGTTTATAACCATACACACACTGTTTACTTTCTACAAAACATATTCAAAAGAGGTTATCACTTATTATATTTAGCTGTATTTCTTACCATAGAAACACTCGTTACTTCTACAAAATAACCATACTGAATGAATGAATGAATGGTGTTTTACGGCATGTCGACACATAAATATGTCATATTGTGCGCAAAAACTGATGCAAAAACATATTGAAAAGAGTTAAATACTTACTATAATTTAAATTTCTGTTTTCCATAATGTCATGTTTCATTATGCTGAACAATAAATCATAATTACCTTTTATGTCTATGAAAAAGCACAAATCCTATTATTTTTAATCGATGAAATCTCTACAGTAAGGTAACACACATATTTAAAAATAATGACAACGTGCTTAAACAAAGTTCTTTTTTACCAATAAGGCAACTTGATGTAACTCTAACGTTCAATAAATCCAACATATGAATGTATGTATATTAACAACGTTTAATGGTTAAACCTTTGACATGATGTTTTTGGCAAGGACATAATGCAGTGTTTTGTATACAAAGTAATCAGATCTCGAATCTCGAACGTCAGACTATTGTTCATGCTCAGACGAAATTCTAAAGAAATTCACCCGTTTAAGACCTTAGCAATATCGATTATACAACTTAACAGGTACTCGAGGACACATTTATTATAAAGAGCTAAACATAATAATTATGATGGCGGCGTAAATTAAATCAACGAACAGCTCATGTAACATTTATCTACAATATAAAGAGGAACACTCTACTGACTTTCTGTCATTGATATCCCTGAACTAAGATCGTCACATTTTATAATAAAAGTCTTACTTCCCCTTAATCCCATTTTAGGAGATAAAATATATAGACTGCAACTTTTCTTATTTTATCAGGATCAGTAATACAAAGTATTCTATAAAAGTTGTGCTTCACAATGCGTACCAAGATCTTAAGTAGTGAGATCGTATATCATCATTTGTACATTACTATTAATTTCATTTAGCTAAAGGACCACTATAAAATTATCTAGACACGTTGGACAAAATCACCACATTTTGTACAGGACAAGTTTAGACCAATACCATCTAACGTTTTTATATAGAAGGCCAACCTGACAAAAATGTTAGATATTCAAAATGGCAGCCATGCAAAAATTAGTAGTAGATTGAAAAATGTATTTTTCTCGGTTCAGTATTTCTAGTATCATTTTTCTGGAGATGTGTTATCTTAACATATAGGTGATGTCGATCACAATAAAAATACATGATACTATGTTTAGAATTACAGAATGGGCGCAAGAGACAAACAAAGAAATACACCATTTTTATTTTACATTTTATAGAACACATCGTTTGCAAAACATCTTAATAACTAGGTATGTTTAAATAGCTTAACAATGCCGAACACATATTATTTGTTAATGTCTATTGGTCGGTCATCTTAAAAAAATAAATCCAAAGCGGATGGGATATTGTCAAGCGAAATTTTCAACCAAATGCATATTTTAGGCATGAGCAATATCAACCATATAGTACATGACAGTAATTCAACGCTATTGGTGTGAACATAATATCAGAAAAAAATACGTATACGGCAGAAAGTGTGCCCTTTATACCCGAATAGTTTGATGCAATTTTACTGAATGTTTTTTTTATGTGAAATAAATTGGTCCATGGAATAGTCCATTTATCCAGCGAGACCAGACGAGGCATCATTTCTAAATAAAATAAGCCATTTTATCACATCATCCAAATTTCATCCACCATTGTAAAACAGCAAAGATTTTCTTTATCTGTCATGTGCTTTTAATACACACATGATACACATGACAAGCGTGCACTTAAATTGTAAATTGGAACATGTGGTATGGTGAAACATTCGGATGAACTGTTTTATATATTGTTGGTTTGGACCGTTGTTCTAATATAGACATGCCTAATGATCAGTTGGTGTTGTTTTGCAATGTTCCTATGCAAAATAGACATTGAATTGTGTTTAACACATCCACAAATATAGTTGCCGGAAATAATATGTTGACAGAAAAAGTCCGTAAATGTCACCATTCTATAGCACTGGGATTACTTTGATTTGATATATGGCTAATTGTATTCAGAAATGATGTTTCGTCTGCTCTCGCTGTTTTTGAGGATGTCGAAGACGCAACTACTCTTTTTACCAAAACCCATCATGAAATAGCTGATCAGACTATTCTAAAATCCTCGGCAAATCCAAAACGCCCGCATAAACCATGGTAAAGCTGCATTGAATGATTTTAACTTGCGGCCAACTCAAAGTAATTTAGATAATTTTAGAGATTTTCGTGCGAAAGCCCGTCGTACTATTAAGGATAGCAAGAGGAAATCCTGGAGATCTTACGTCTCTAGGCTGAATCTCGCTTATCTCTTAAGAAGACATGGGACATGGTCCGGAAAATAAGCGGTAAAGGTAATTCTAGTTCTGTAAATCATCTGAAAACTGATAATGGAGATATTACATCTGTCAAAGACATTACAAACACTTTGGCAGAAACATTTTCTAAAAACTCTTCTTCTGAAAATTGTCAACCAAATTTCCTAAAACATAACAAACTAAAAGAACAGAAGAAGCTGAATTTCAAGTCGAAAAATTTGGAGAAATACAATAAACTGTTCACTCTGAAAGAACTTTGAGAATACCTTAAAAAGGCTCATGATACATCAGCTGGTCCTGTTGATATCCATTATCAATTATTAAAACATTTACTTGAAACCTGTCACTCTACCCTTCTTGATATATTTAATAAGGTTTGCGTCAATAAATAATGCACGCACAGTTTTAACAGAATAGTAAAAGCATCAATCCTGGTGTGGATTGTTCTCTATATGTTGACGACTTTGTTATATGTTACCGGCAAAAAACGTGAACACTGTTGAGAGACAATTACAACAATGTCTCATTAAACTTCAGACCTGGTCTGATGAAAATGGTTTTAAATTTTCTAAATCTAAAACTAATTGGATGCACTTTAGTGAACTACGTAAACATCATGAAGACCCTTATTTAACACTAGATGGGTTACCAATACAAGTAGAGGATGAGACTAAATTCCTTGGTCTTATTTTTGACCGTAAATTAACGTTTATACCACACCTTAACTACTTGAAGGCCAAATGCCTTAAAGCTCCTAATTGACTTAATGTTGCTGCAAACACTAATTGGAGAGCAGATCAAAAAGTACTCTTGCGACTTTATAGATCTCTAAGGCTCAATAATATATGGATCGACTCGCAAGTCATACTTGCAGACGCTCGATTCTATATTTAATCAAGGATTACGACTCGTCTTAGGTGCCTTTCGTACATCACCAGCCGGAAGTCTATATGTCGAAGCTAATGAACCATCTCTGTCTCATAGACGGGACAAATTAGCCCTTCAGTATACCATTAAATTACAATCTAACACTTCAAACCCAACTTTCGATAAAAAATTTAATCCTAGTAATGAAACTCTTTTTGATCGAAAACCGAAGGCCATTCGATCATTTGGTCTTCGTATTAAACCAAAATTAAGAGACATTGAAATCGACCTAAATCTGATTGCCAAGTACAAAATCCCACAAATTCCAACTTGGACTTTGGATACACCAACGATTATTTTTTATCTTTGTAACAGTAACAAATCCAGTACAGATCATACTATCTGTCAAAGCAAATTTAATGAAATTAAATCTAAATACAGTAATTTTCAACATATATACACAGATGGTTCTAAAGATGGAGATAAGGTAGCTGCACCAGCTGTTGTTCACAAACACAGCATAAAGAGCCGCCTGCCAGACAAGGCCTCTATCTTTTCAGTTGAACTTAAGGCAATTGAACTTGCCTTAAACTATATTCAGGAATATGATGATGACCATTTTGAAATATTTTCTGATTCCCTTTCATCTCTTTAAGCCCTGGGTAATATGAAACATGATAACCCATTTGTGCTTCAGTTTTTGGACAAGTACAATTCTCTTATAGTTAATAATGTAGGAATACGTGGTAATGATAGAGCTGATAGTGCTGCTAAGGCAGCATTAGGTGTACATATATCTAATGCTAAATTACCCTATACTGATTTTAAAAGTAGTATTAACACATATATTCGTGATAAGTCGCTTGGGATTTGACAGTTAACAATAAACTCCATTCAATTAAATCGTTACTCGGAGAATGGCGTCCTTCTAGTATACCCATTCGTCGAGAAGACGATGTCCTATCCCGATGCAGGATAGGGCATACACGTTATACTCATTCATATTTTTTACAAGGTGAGCAATTACTAGGATCTAAACCCTGTTTTGCACCGTTAACGGTCAAACATATCTTGTTGGAATGTATAGACTTTGATCCTATGCGGCAAATGTACTACACAGTTAATACTATGAAAGAGTTATTTGATACTATAGCTTTTAGTCTTGTTTTAGATTTTTTGAAAGAATTCAGACTTTATAAATCATTATAATATGTTCTTATATATATTTACTTGTTTACACACCCGTTGACGGGCGTTTTTTATTTAATATATATATACATAGTTTATATTACTACCATATCATCCCTTATTTGTAAATAGTTTTATCTTTATACATTTACATTGATTTTCAAATACCACTTCATTTCTTCATCTTTCATGAGCAGTTTATGCGCACAATATGACCTATTTATGTGTCGACGTGCCGTAAACATCATTCATTATTCTTTCCTTTGGCTTGCCTAGTATGTTGAATGTGGTTGGGGACTGCCTGTACCATGAAATGACCCTTTAGCAGCCATCCGTTACGACTAAGGTCATCCTATTGAGCAAGCATTATGTTAACAGATGTAAGCTATAGCAGAGGTAACATGGTATACCATTATACCATATGCTATTGGTTTATCTGTTAGATAGTCTTAATATACCACATACCGGTGATCAAGGGGTTATTTTCGACGTCCAAAGCTCAACGTTAAAAAATCCGTTTTCGTAACTGTTGGGGACTTAAAACACATGTGGTTCATATTCACAGAGAGCTTTTCAATTTTCTGTTTTATTCAAGACTCTGATACCAAGTTTATTCAGTTGCTGGATCAGTTTGTGTTTTTTATCTTGTATGTGTACATTGGGGCATATATAAAGTGATAACGATGATATGCAATTTTGTATTAAAGGTATCTTGTTCTGAACTTGGGGCCATTTTTCTGTAGCGGAACGAAACTGATTAATAGTGAGAAATGGTTGTAGATCATTTATATCTTAATCACGTTAATCAGTACTATGAAGCAACACTGAAATACAAGCTTTCACGGGTGTGACTCAGTCTGACATTCTTTCGAGAAGGATGTGTCAATCTGAAGGGATGTAGCTCTTAGAATATCGTCTTTTATGGCGTTTGCAGTTTTCGCAATAGTTACTTTTCTCCATAAGCGTTACCCCACTGACCTTTCGTCATGGAATCCTGCTACAGTAAGAAGGATTTTTTCATCGTTCTCATATTTGTTTTTGAAAGATAGTCTTCCAATACCATCACTCCTTAGATTAACGGCCTAAACTGAAATTTCATAGATAAACAACATATGTTTTCAAACAATGGAACCGACATGTGATTTCCAATAACCCAACTGTTTCTTTTCCATATTTTGAATGCTTTCTGGTTTTATATTTAATATATGCCATTGTTCTTGGTATGTCAGCAATGTCTTCCCTTACTCTACCACTTCAGACATACACAGAATCAATGAGTCTGTATCAGCATTTTAATAATACGTGTACGTCCCACTTGTTTGTTGTAGATAACATTCGCAATACACGCTGGGTAAGATTGCGAACCGTATCAGGTAATTTTATATGGTTGGCAAATAATGTCTACGTCATTAATCGAATATTCCACGTCATTAATCAAACTTCACTTTGAAGTGATAACAGATCTTTGTTATTTCAAGTTAAAGGATTGATTTTCACGAGTGGAATACTTTAAACAAACCATACAAGTTCAGTCTTTATTGAATTTACCTGTTCATGTTTATGTGACCTAAGAGTATACATAATACACAATATACAAATAGACTACACACACAACGCTATTCTTAAAAGGCTTGTAAACGTATACTTCTCGCTGAGTGAACGCCCTATCTACAAATTAACTATAAAATATCACGCACACAGAAGAACGGGGCAGAGTAGAGATATAAGGTTGATTGTATAGTCATGATGTAAGATGTGTATTATTAAGATATAATAGTGAAGCGCGCGGTGTAGTTAAGTTAAAGGGACAGCTAGAAAATGTGTTTACAATTAAGATATAGTTTATACAATATGTATAACGAATAATGAGTTGTTAGAGTGTGATAATAAACGATAATAAACAATGCAGGAGTTTGTCAAATATATCAGGTACAAAAGGACGGTTTAAACAAATCCCGGTAAAGTGGCGTAACCATCTTCTTTTCAAAAGATGAGTAAGAAGGTTAACGTTACATTTATACATGTAAGACTGTTAATCTACCTGTAACGAGATACATTCATTCTCGCAACAAATTGATGAATCTTGACTTAATTTAATTAATTGCCAGACAAAGGGTTCCTTCACTTGCATTGACTTGTCGCTTGAAAATAGATTTTCTCCGTTTCTATCTAAACACCCGTCCAAGATCGCCCGACACCCGCCCGACACACATCCCACCCGGATGTCCGTCCGTCCTTCCTGCCATCTGTCAGTATGTCCGGTCGGTCATACGCCCGTTTATCTGTCTGTATGTACCTTCATCTCCATTTAGTAACAGTGTAAGACACGAACCCACTCTAACATATAATATATACCCTCTCATAGTTAATTACATGTTTGGAGAATCCAAACTTAATAGACACAATATTCACTGCTTTAACCAGCCAGACAAACCCCAACACTGAAGCGTCGAATTAAGAGTTACCAGCTCGTAATTCATTTTACGCATACTCAATCATGACATTTTAAGAACCCGTGACCTAACCTATAGTTTTAATCTGTACATAAACATCATTACATAACCTTAACACCTGGATAGAGTTTTGATAACTTGTTTTGTAGTGTAATTTTGCCGTTATTTGGCGGGTTAGTTTCTTTAAATAGTCGTATTAGACTTATTTATAGATTGAAATTCTCTAAAATATCTTCAAGGATCCAATGCTTGATAAAACAATTGAAAATGACGTTGGCGCCCATTTTGGAATCCTATAAATAGTAACATGACGATTTCCAGAGTTGGTATTTTTTTTAAAGTTGAATCATATGACCTAACTACCTCTGTAGAAAATGTGGTGTTTTTGTCCGGCCTGCGAGATTCATTCGAAATATGCATAATTCGAACCCAGCTAGTTTTGCCAATGAGCATACTAATCTGAAAACTGCGGTATCTCTTTTCAATTACATACTCCAAAACATGAACATGTATGCACTAAGATAGGATTATGAAACTGTTACAATATCGTTAGGTATCAATTAGCCAATCACTGACGCAACGAAATAATTACAAAATCAACGAATCACAGTGAGTTAGTGAGTGAGTGAGAGTGAGTGCGTGAGTGAGTGAGTGAGTGAGTGAGTGAGCGAGAGAGCGAGTGAGTGAGTGAGTGAGTGAGTGAGTGAGTGAGTGAGTGAGTGAGTGAGGAAGGGTGGGAGGGAACTAGTCAGTCATTCAGTCATATTGCAAATATCATAAAGGTGCTCTCTCGTAGCTCAAACAATCCCACATTGTTCCACTTTTCTAACAAAACATCATATCACTCAATATCTGTCTTACTCTGTCTCCCACTCGTTATTTCAATTTCTAAACCACTCAATGAATAATTTAATCAATCAACCTCACATTGTCGCTCACACATTTTCCCATTCCCATACTCCATTCATTCAATCATAGTAAGTAAGTTTAGGGGTTGTTAGGCTCCTTATATTCTCAATAATGTCGGTGATAAAGACGTGTGTAGATTTGATTGCTTTTAAAGAGGATACATATTTTAATATTATTTGACGTAATAAACAAACAAACATCTATAAAAAGTATTAGTATATGGACAAATGGTCTACAGAAACAAAATATTTAAGAATTAAATATATTTGAAGCGCTATGCAATACAGTTTTCATAATATCTTGAGATAAGCTGTGGTAGTTTTGTGTCAGTATTATATAAATCAAGTATCAGATACAAATGTGCGCTTGTATAAAGATAGAATGATGACAGCAGTAACTTGTATGTGTCGTGCTCGGCCGTTTCAAAGGTCCATTATCATACTCTTTTTTTAATACATTCAGAACATGTTTGTTTAATAGTTGCACTCGGTGCACTTATCGGTGCAACTATCGGATTGCAAGTATGGTGCAAATAAATCGTAACTTAATAATATTGAGTTACACGATAGATATTATCTGAAATAATGATATGGGCGCCTTATAAAATGTTAAACCGTACATCTTCCCACCTGCATTATTATATTACACTATATTTTCAACAACAAACACACAACTAAGATAATCTCTTCCCTGCACTATTGTAATGAGACATCGTATATATTTATAATAAACGCATAATCATTTTTTGTGTTTTTGTATATTGTTATATTTGTTTTTCTGACTTGGAGAAAGCTTATGATACTGCATGAAAGTACGGTATCATGAATGATCTTTATGACCTTGGTCTTAGAGGCCGATTACCAATTTTTATAGGGAATTTCTTAGATGATAGACAGTTTCGTGCATCCTGGTGTGGATTGCTCTCTATATGTTGACGACTTTGTTATATGTTATCGTGCAAAAAACATGAACACTATTGAGAGACAACTTCAACAATGTCTGACCTGGTCGGATGTAAATGGTTTTAATTTTTTTAAATATAAAAAACTAATTGTATGCACTTTTGTCAACTATGTAAACATCATGAAGACCCTCATCTAACACTGGATGGGTCACCAATACAAGTAGTGGATGAAACAAAATTCCTTGGTCTTATTTCCGACCGTAAATTAACGTTTATACAGCACCTTAAATACTTGAAGACCAAGTGCCTTAAAGCTTTTAATTTACTTAAAGTTGTTGCAAACACTAATTGGGGAGCAGACCGTAAAGTATTTTTACAACTTTATAGATCTCTTATCAAATCCAAGCTGGACTACGGCTCAATATTATATCGACTCGAAAGTCATACTTGCAGATGGTCGATCCTATACATAATCAAGGATTACGATTCGCCTTATAGGTGCCTTTCGGACATCACAAGCCGAAAGTCTATATGTTGAAGCTAATGAACCATCACTGTCTCATAGACGGGACAAATTAGCCCTTTAATATGCCATTAAATTAAAATCTAACCATTCAAACCCAACTTTCGATAATGTTTTTAATCCTAGTTATGAACCTTTTTTAGATCGATAACCGAAGCCCATTCGACCATTTGGTCTTCGTATTAAACCAAAATTAAGAGACACTGAAATCGACCTAAATGTGATTGCCAAGTCCCACAAATTCCACCGTGGAATTTGGAAACACCAACGATTATTTTTGATCTTTATAATAGTAACAAATCCAGTAGAAACCCTGCTGTTTTTCAAAGCAAATTTAATGAAATTAAATCGAAATACAGTAACTTTCAACATATATACACAGATGGTTCTAAAGATGGAGATAAGGTAGCTGCAGCAGCTTTGTTCACAAACACAGCATAAAGAGCCGTCTGCCTGACAAGGTAATATTTTCTGATTCCCTTTCATCTTGGTAATATGAAACATGATAACCCAGTTGTGCTTCAGCTTTTAGAAAAGTACAATTCTCTTATAGTTGATAATGTTATTATTTTCTGTTGGCTTCCACGCAATGTATGAATACGTGGTAATGATAGAGCTGATAGTGGTGCTAAAGCAGCATTAGGTTTACATATATCTAATGCTAAATTACTTTATACTGATTTTAAAAGTTGTATTAACACATTTATTCGTAACTCTTGGCAAGCCGCATGGGATTTGTCAGTTAACAGTAAACTCCATTCAATTAAACCGTTACTTGGAGAATGGCGTTCTTCTAGTATACCCATTCGCCGAGAAGAAGTTGTCCTAGCTCGGTGCAGGATAGGGCATACACGTTATACTCATTCATATTTAGTACAAGCTGAGCAATTACCAGAATGTATACCCTGCTTTGCACCGTTAACGGTCAAACACATCTTGTTGGAATGTGTAGACTTTGATCCTATGCGTCAAAGGTACTACAATGTTAATACTATGAAAGAGTTATTTGATACTATAGATTTTAGTCTTGTATTAGATTTCCTAAAAGAAATTAGACTATATAAATCATTATAATGTGTTCTTATATATATTTGCTTGTTTATATACCCGTTGACGGGTATTTGTTGATTTACATATATAGTTTATATTACTACCATATCATCCCTTATTTTTAATAGTTTTATCTTTATATATTTACATTAATTTTTAACTAGTACTTAATTTCTTCATCTTTCGTCGATATTTGCGCATTTTTATGACTTATTTATGTGTCGACGTGCCGTAAAACACCATTCATTCATTCATTCATTAAATAGACTATGTTTTAATTTTTTTTATTGCACAACTGTATTTTTTCTCTCAAAATTCTAAAACATGAATAAAATATTATCATTTTCTTTATTCCCGTTTTCTATGTGAAAGTTTATCCGCTTTTTCTCAACTGAACACCATATCTTCACGATTTATTTCTATAAAAATTGAAATCATGTTAGATTTGGTAACATTAGCTCTAGAATAAATACTGAAAAAGCGATCCCTCGGAAGCAACAAACACAAACAAGAGAGAAAAGTAGCAGACTCGGTTTTATTGACTCTGTTCATGAGAGGTAATTATAAGATGCAACGCCTCTCACGCCTCCTAGCACCGGCTTAAGCGATATTCTACTTTAAAGCAACACAGAATGGGCTTGATGATCCATAAGGACCAGTGAATAATAACACTTCTGATTTGTAGTCGGGACGACTTTTTACGGCCGTCACACAGCACTAAACAAACGCTAGTGTGAATGTCAATAAATACTGAAAAGGCGATCTCTTGGAAGCACCATCTTGTTGGACGCCAATTTGGATTTTCTCGGACTGCACCATGATGTCAGGCTATCACACTCATTTTTCTTTTTTCCCAGATGGTCCAAAACAAGATTCTAGAGAAAAGGTTAGGGGATCTTTTTATGCACATGGAAACACCCTCAGATACTAGAGTAATATTGAATTTCAATATTTTTAAATAAACGACGGAACGTATGCAAGCATACATTAAACACAGTATTCAAGCTACATTAAGGATGTTGGCTTGTCAAGTTTTTACATTTTCAAGTCTAAGCATTTTATATTTTGAATCATAGTTATATTTAATAACAGAATTGTTTCATTTTTGCAGCCTAGTAGATATGGATATAATGTTGAACTTAAGACAGTAACATATCATATTGTAAGCATATTATTTTTGATAATTTTATGTTTAAATGATACCAGAGAAACTTTAAATATAAATTTTAAAAAATCTCAGCATTAATAAATACTGCAACGGTGATCCCTTCGAAGCAACAAACGCAAACAAGAGATAAAAGTAGCAGACTCGGTTTTATTGTCTGTTCATGAGAGGTAATGTAAATGCAGTACCTCTCACGCCTCCTAGAACCGGCTAAATCGATATTCTTCTTTAAAGCCACACAGAATGGGCTTGATACACAGAATGGGCTTGATGAGCCACACAGAATGGGCTTGATGAGCCACACAGAATGGGCTTGATGAGCCACACAGAATGGGCTTGATGAGCCACATAGAATGGGCTTGATGAGCCACACAGAATGGGCTTGATGAGCCACACAGAATGGGCTTCCTTTCCCAGCCAACCGCATTAAATATTCAATAGAAATCAAGCTGTCACCACATGCATTGACGTAATAGCAAACCATTCACATGTTGGCGGTTAATAGTTTTGTAATAGAATTTTGTAATAGAAGCGCAAAAATCAATAACCCGTATTTAGTAGTTTTGTACAATGCCTATTGATCTAGAGTAAAACAAATATAATGAGATAGCCCAATGGGTGTTATTTGATAACGAAAACCGTTAAAGTTTAAGTTTTGTGCTCAATACACATATTGCGTGATACGATTACGTTAACCCAAAACATTACAATGCGGCGCAGGTTCTTGCGGTATTAAATAGTACATGTATATAACAAATGCCACGATCTGCAATCTGGTTAGTTCCGATAATTCGGCATGTAAACGATCTCGTATAAATGTATATATACATGTACATAAACCTCAATATTGATTATATACTGTCCCTTTCGAATATAGATGATCAGAACAAAACAAAAAACTAGTGTTGAAAGTAAAATATAACATATAGTTATGAACTTAAGCTTGATTTATGTATACATCTTTAAAGGGGCTTGCCACCAGATTATTTTCAGAAGTAATAATTCGTAGCCTTTGACTGTGTATTTGGCATGGTCTTGGAGAGAATATGTTCTACCAAATACACGTGTTGTATGACGTTTAGTTCAATTTATATATACAATCACAAATGAAACTAGTTACTTTTACAAATGTAAACACAGCACGGAAATAAATGAAACTATTCTTTCAATATAGATTGAACACGAATAACATTGATATTTATAGAAAATTATTTAGAATAATTTCGACTATTCATTGTACCCGAACTGTATAGTTTTGAGATTGTTTACACTTGTTTTAATAAAAGTAATTTTTATTAATATTAGCTAGTGTTAAATATGGTTTATTATTTGTTCATCACATTAAAGAAGCAAACATCTTTAACATGTAACAGCCTAGAAAGAACCTTTGGAATACACAATGTCATATATACCGTGTTCGAATTTACTGTGTGTTAATTACAGATACCGAAATCCACGTATAACAATACCTGTATGCCTTCTTTATCGTACCTAAAGTTTACAATTTCAGCATTTTTAGTATGTTGTGAGTAGTGAGTAGCATGTTGGCAACACATATGACTTTTGGGTAATAAATACATGTTTCTTTTGTTTTGGTATGTCAAGTTTATGACGACTTAAAAATTTCAAAATATTGAAAGAATTTGATTTGTATATATCTATTCGAAGGCAACTGCTTTAATTCAATTCGAAATGAACTAAGGAAACGATCCGATTAATTTTAGGTTTTCCGAAACAACCCGAAAGTATAAAGTAAACCTAAACAATACACATAGCACAGACACAGCTGATATGTTTTCATGTCTACATCTCATTAACAATCGAATGTATTTATAACATAATTTCACAGCAAACAAAATGTAACTAAACGTTTCCTACCTTAAACTGGCGTCTTTAATAATAACTGAAGTATTATATCATTCAAAATCAATTATAATAATTTAATTATTATATCAATTCGAACTTAATTTTCCACAGAAAAATATACGTCATGTCTCTTTCATGTTCGCCGTAACACTGTGCAAGTTTACCTTCCGCCCAGAGAAGACTGACTGTCAGTATTCGGTCCGTGTGCAAACATTGGGGCGTGTTCATTTATTTTTATACATTAAGCAGAAGGGAGGTAAACTTAATAACTTTCCGTGACCGGGCGAGTTTCTTCGTCACATATTTATAGTTCTTTGCGAAATGAAGGTTAAAATATTGATTGTCATAAAACATTTGTTAATGTATAATAGAAAGGTAAATATTCAATATAGTTTGAAAATATCGACATTGTAACAATTACCGCAACTAACAGATATTTTATGACAGTACTTCTTTGTTTGACGTTCTGTTTCTCCAAAAGCATAGGCGGTACACGTATATACTTTATAATCACATATCTGTCAAAAGGCACATGCGCATGACCGTAATGCTTAAAGTAATATGCTGCATGGAAACCGCAAAACAAATCCAAATACGACTTTGTCAAGGTTTTATACGCTCAATGTTATTTTTAAACTCACTTATTAATAACCCAATTCAGATATAAAACAATGTCAAAATATCGACCGATTGATTCATGTAACCATATACGTGTGTTGGTATTTCAAGAGTTATGTTTACGACAAAACGTATTGTATATAAATAGTGCTTTGCAGCGCTGAACTTGTTTATGTGTATTTGCAGAAAACGCCTGATAGTTCAGTGTGTTTGTTTTTCATTAGCCTCGGTCACCCGGCCCGCTTCTGATTTCTTCGTTACGCTATGCTACACGGACCCAGAACCAGGGCCTGGGGGAAAAATAGGACGTTTGAAATCGCCCTAACGTTTTGTGCGATTTTGGCGAGATTTTTAGAGATTCAACGAGACTTTCAAAAAACATCTTTTTAAGTTAATTTTAAAAACAATGTCTTATTTTCTACTTATGAGAAGCAGCAAGTGACGTTAAAAAGTTTAACTGATGCATCACCAATTGACAGTGTACGTTTATTTACAACATGACGTCACGCAAACGTCGACTTTACTCTGGCTTCTGCAAAGTCATTGAGTACCTTCATTGTGGCTTTCTAGGCTATTGTTTTTTTGTATTATATTTACACGAGCATATTTGTGTTTTACTTATATTGCCTATTGATGCTGCCTTGTTGGTTAGAGATTAGATCATGGCGGGGATTTCTTTATTTACACTGTCCTGTTTTAATGGGATGACAGTAGGGTAAGTGTGAGGTTTGGTGCACCCTAGAACCGGTTTAAACCCCCAGTGGCCTACTTTGCCACTGACCGTTCCAAGGCGGTAGCCCTATTGTCAACCCTTTTTGTGTTTGTGATGTCGTTTGCATTTATTATTGCTTTTGCCTTCTTGTTTGTCTGTTTGCGTGTTTGTTTCTGTGTTTTGTGGTTTACTGTCCTCCTTGAATGCTACTTTCCCTGTCCGATCTTTTTATATTTCTTTTTATGTCACAATAGTATTGTTTGTGCCGTGTGGCGACCGTAAAAAGTCTCCCCGTACATCCAATCAATATTGTTTTTTTTACATCCTACAGGGATTGTATGACATTCTTTGATCCAGTTTTTCCTTAAACACGTGTGTTTCATATACCGCGTTGAAGGTTTTGTGCTGATCGACATTTTGGCCCATTTTATTAGGGTTCCCTTAACTTTACTCATTATCTTGTATTAGACACTGATGTCGAGTTTTGGACCTCTTTTAACAGTCCGTAAGTTTACTAATATTATTTCTTATGGATCTTTGATACGATTCTATTTCGTATCTCCAATAATTACTAATTGGCCCTTATTTCGCTTTCGGCAGAATGGTATTACTCTCCAAATTAACAATTATGAGTCTATCAGTTAAAACTTTAAAAATAAATCTTTCACCTCTTCGGTTACACTCTGCGTCATCAATACAAATTCCACAAAATTCCTCTTCATTTCTTAGAATTAAACCATATGTACGCCTTACACCTTTAAATCTTCATTCGGCAACCTCGTTTCATGTTCCTTCTAATAATATTACTAGGATTTTTAATAATGGCTCAAAAGTTTCCGTAACTCCTCTACGATCACCTGTTTTGAGGAAATACCATATAAAGTCTCCTTTCAGAAATCATTTAGTTCATTCAAAGCGCAGGGTGTTTCCCTCTATTAATAAGTGCAATACTAAGAGGTGCAGTTGTTGCAATTATTTATCTTGCAAGTCCACCATTAAATCAGCTGTTAATGGTAGATTGTTTAATGTATGTCTAGCTTCTAATGTTGATTGACGTACTTCTCACGTAATTTATGTTCTGACTTGAAATGCACCAAGTTGAGGTATACAATATGTTGGACAAACAGGTCGATCCTTAAAAGTTCGATTTCGTGAACACAAATATAATGCAAGTAATCCTAAAAAGTTAAAAAATTACTTGTACCAACACTTTCGTCAGTCAGGTCATAATTTTAATAACGTAACTGTTCAACCGGTTGAATATATATTTTTTGATAATGATGCTACTAAAAGCTTTAAAATAAAAGCTAGACATATTGCAGAACTTAAGTGGATGAAAAACTTACAGACACCTTATCCACTCGGCCTTAATGACAATATTTATCAAGAAGGAAATATTTCTAAAGATCCTAATATTGACATTTTTTCTATATTTTCTATCCGAAAGCGTAAAGCTAGGTCTCATGGTCTTAGGCGTAATGGTAACATCAAACGTAAATCGCGTGTAATTATTTCTGTCGCTGATTTACATACCATTTTTAAACAGTCTGGAAAGCACTCTATGCTTTCGCGGCTTACCTCTTTGTCCATTTCATCACTAAAGTTGATCGACGAGGAAGCCGACAAAATTTTCATTCGTACAGATCCCTTGTATAACACTGCTTCCATAGTTCAAAGTTATACACAACATGTTCTCCGACCCCATATTGACAAGGAGTCTGATCACGTCAGGCATTTTCTGAAACTACTATATATTAACAAAGGTATTGATTTCATTGACGTGCCTAGTATTTTTCGAGATACTCATGTAGTTGATTCTATCCCAAAATATTTCAAAAATTCTGAAAGTCCTGTAATTTGTTATCAGTATTAAAAGCCTATTAGAAATATTATTTTCAACTACAACAAAATAGTTTCTGACCTTGATATAGTACATAATACTCCTAAGGAATGTGAATGCAACACATCAAAATTTTGCTATGCTCCATCAGGTCATGTTATCACTGGTAATTTTGATATTATTGCAGTGACCTTTCTTACTTTTGCATCTGTGTAATGCTGACATTTGATTTCTACCCCTTCTAAGACAATTTTACCCTGACTGAGTATAATATCAGCTGGTTGACCATGTTTGCCTTTCAAAATATCCATTCCTAACAGAACTTCATCTCTAATATCAGCTACTATGACTTCACTTTTGATTCTGTAATTGTATATTTTAAGATCAACCTCACATTTTCCAAAATCTTTGATCGGTTCCCCACCAGCATGTAATAGTTTGCCCTTTTTATACAAATTTGGCTTTTCTGATTCTCTTATCTTGTTATAAATTTTCTCAGAAAGTACTGTTTTTTCTGCACCTGTATCCAAAACATAATTGACATGTACCCCCTGTACAGTTCCTGATATATAGATACTTTCTGACATTGGAAAACCTCTTCTAATTGGGTTAAAAGATCTTGTATCTAATTGGCCATTGCTATTTTGGACTTTCTCTCGGCCACTGGAGTCAGTCCTGTTTAGTTTAAATCTTGATTTCTAACATTACTTTGGGGTTGACCTTGATTTTGGCTTTGGCCTTGAAAAAAGCCTTGACCTTGATTTTGGGATTGGCCCTGATTTTGATTTTGTGCCTGACCTTGATATAAGCCTTGAGCTTGATTTTGGGATTGGCCATGATTTTGATTTTGTGCTTGATCTTGATACAAGCCTTGACCTTGAAGTTGGCCTTGACCCTGGTACTGATTTTGTCTTTGATATAGGCCTTGACCCTGTGTGTTGATTAATTTTGGACAGTCTCTTTTTATGTGTGAAGGGTCGTGACAAAAGTAACAGTGTCTGCCTTGTGTGTTTCTATTTTTCTGAGAATAACCTTGTGACTTGTTATTACGAAATGAATTATATCCGTTTTTGTTTTGCACGTTATCATATACATCTGTGTACGGTGTTGATTGATTCGAAGCTAGTGCATTTAATTCTGAGCGCACAATTTCTCTGAATTTCTGTAAATCATTAGTGTCTGTGTTTGATGATGGACTATTTTGGATTTTGGGTACCTCTTTTTGAATTATTCTTGCTTTGTTTCCAGGGGCTATTCTTGCAATCTCACTGTCATCGTCAGTATCATGTGTGTATCTAACTTTATCATCAGATGAGCGCATTTTGTGTTTTGTTTCTTGAAAACATACTGTTTGAAAAACGGCTTCATCTATATCATTTGGTTCTTTAATAAACTCAACATGAAATCTAGCTTTATCGTCAATCAGCCCATCTAAGAACCTTCTTAACAGATCTTCTCGTCTTGTATCTTTATCTCTTTTAACATGCGCTTTATCATATAATTTCTTTAATTCTGCAGCATACTCTTCTACGGTTTCACCGTGCTTTTGATTTCTATGACTAAACTGAACCCAAAATGTTTTTGCAGTTTCAACAACTCTGAACCTGTTTGTAAGTTCTTTACATATTGACCTATAATTGAACCTTGTTTCATATGTCAGATGCCCATATACAAACTCTCCAGCTGCACCTTGTAATCTAGGTAGCAATTCATCCAATTTCTCCTCAGATGTCCAATTTTGCCTATTTGCAACATCTTCAAATCTGTTAAACCATACTTTCCAGGATTCTTTACCATTAAAGGGGTAGCTTAGGGCTGTTTTTGTTTCTCCTTGTTACAGGATTAGATGAACTTGATAGGATATTTTCTGAATCATATTCACTCTCACTATCGCTATCAATTCTTATTCTCTGACTATTTGTATGGCCATTTGGCCTTTGTTGTGACCTTTTACTATTGCCCTTTATGTCTAGATTCTTGATAGCATTTGATAATTCTTGAGTAACGCTTATCAAAGAGCTTTCCAAGCTGTTCACTTTTGCTTCAATGTTTGATATAGTCCGGCTCATATCTTTGTTTTGTGCATTTGTCTGATTTGATTGCACCGTTTCATGATTTAACACATCACCCCTATTCATTTGAAAAAAATGAGCTTGTACCAGCAGCAGGTTGCTCATTACACATTGTATAATTATGCTCATCATTGCATTTTTCACTTCTATCATTGCAATCTGCATTTCTTGACATTTCTAAGTCTCTTTGTATTTGCATTTCTCTTTCTTGTTCCATTTGCAAATTGTCATTTTCTTCACGCGCTCTATGCCGTGTCAAGACCATTTCTCTTTCCATATTGTTTCAAATATTGAAAAATAAAAAATAAATAAAAAATGAGAACAGTGTTTCAATTTATTTAATTTCCCACAGATGAATAATCGTCCTAGTTCTAGTTTAATTTAATGGTAGCGTGATATTATTAAATTTTGGCTGCCACCAAAAATGTTGTGGCGACTTTCATGTTTTTTCGGAGGCGGTTTAACCACAAAGATAAAATAACAACCAAATCTAGTTTTTACAGTTTAATCGTAATGATAATTTATTTATCATATAGATCTAGAAACATTTCTAACTCAACGTAATTTGATTCCTAAAAATATTGTGAATATCTTTTCATAAAGACAAATATACTTTCTAATTTCCTTTACATTCAACTGGTAAATCTCAAATGATTCTATTTATAATTTAGCCCAAATCCAAAGAACACATACCCAAAATATAGACTACCCAGTTTTACTGACCCAATCGTTCTCCTTTGAACTGACAAAACCGAAGCTTATATAGTGCCAAAGTTCCAAATCCCGCGGCTCGCAGAATTCAGCCAAAATTCTGCGGAGTCGCAGAATACCAGAATGATGCTGGCAGAATTCGGCAGAATTCCACAGAAATATCAATACAGTTGAATGAAAGTTATAATAATTTTACCATTTGATACAAGACAAATACTTAATACATAAATTACCCGTGGTGAGAAGAAGAAATCAATCTCCGCAATATGATTTACCTCCGACACAAAACCTTTCGGCCTTCTTGTTTACAATTAAACGCTCACGCCCTCCTGTGCTCACGCCCTCCTGCGACGTAGTCGATATAAGGCGCCCCCTGGCGAGTTAGTCGTGATAAAATAAACATGTGTAATTCCTACATAAAACACGGAATAACGATTAACGATGTAAACAAGATACCTCAATGAATTCCAGGTAATCCTATCGGTTAACTAAGATGTAAACATCAATGTTCAACGAGGTTTAACTGTTGACAATTTGAGATAAAGTTGAATTCTTAAATACAATGTTACACTTTATTGTTACCCCACCCACTTATGTTTTAAATAGCGGTAAATTTGAATAATGAAGCAATTACTATGATTAACATACTAAATAGCTATATTGGACAGAACCAAGGGTTCACAATATAACTACCCAAATTCAGAAAAGGTATCCCGTATGTGTACTTCAATGAAATATAACTACCCTAAATTAAGAATAAGAATCCCGTATGTGTGCTTCAATGAAATATAACTACCCAAATTCAGAATAAGTATCCCGTATGTGTACCTCAATGAAATATAACTACCCAAATTCAGAATAAGTATCCCGTATGTGTACTTCAATGAAATATAACTACTCAAATTCAGAATAAGTATCCCGTATGTGTACTTCAATGAAATATAACTACCAAAATTCAGAATAAGAATCCCGTATGTGTACTTCAATGAAATATAACTACCAAAATTCAGAATAAGTATCCCGTATGTGTACTTCAATGAAATATAACTACCCAAATTCAGAATATGTATCACGTATGTGTACTTCAATGAAATATAACTACCCAAATTTAGGATAAATATCACGTATGTGTACTTCAATGAAATATAACTACCCAAATTCAGAATATGTATCACGTATGTGTACTTCAATGAAATACAACTACCCAAATTCAGGATAAATATCACGTATGTGTACTTCAATAAAATATAACTACCCAAATTCAGGATGAGTATCCCGTAAACGTACTTCAATGAAATATAACAACCAAATTTAGGACACGGATGTGTACTTCAATGAAACATAACTACCCAAATACAGAATAAGTATCCCGTATGTGTACTTCAGTCAAATATAGCTACCCAAATTCAGAAAAAGTACCCCGTATGTGTACTTCAATGAAATATAACTAGCCAAATTCAGAATAAGAATCCCGTATGTGTGCTTCAATGAAATATAACTACACAAATTCAGAAAAAGTATCCCGTATGTGTTATTCAATGAAATATAACTACCCAAATTCAGAATAAGTATCACGTATGTGTACTTCAATGAAATTAAACTACCCAAATTCAGAAAAAGTATCCCATATGTGTACTTCAATGAAACATAACTACCCAGATTCAGGATGAGTATCCCGTAAACGTACTTCAATGAAATATATCTGCCCAAATTCAGAATAAGTATCCCGTAAGTGTACTTCAATGAAATATAACTACCCAAATTCAGAATAAGTATCCCGTATGTGTACTTCAATGAAACATAACTACCCAAATTCAGAATAAGTATCCCGTATGTGTACCTCAATGAAACATAACTACCCAAATTCAGAATAAGTATCCCGTATGTATACTTCAATGAAATACAGCTACCCAAATTCAGAATAAGTAGTCCGTATGTGTAAATCAATGAAACATATCTACCCAAATTCAGAATAAGTATCCCGTATGTGTACCTCAATGAAATATAACTACCCAAATTCAGAATAAGTATCCCGTATGTGTACTTCAATGAAACATAACTACCCAAATTCAGAATAAGTAACCCGTATGTGTATTTCAATCAAATATAACTACCCAAATTGAGAATAAGAATCCCGTATGTGTGCTTCAATGAAATATAAATACCCAAATTCAGAATAAGTATCCCGTATGTGGACTTCAATGAAAACTGAATTTGGGTAGTTATGTTTCATTGAGGTACACATAAGGGATACTTATTCTGAATGTGGATAGTTATGTTTCATTGAAGTACACATACGCGATACTTATTCTGAATTTGGGTAGTTATATTTCATTGAGGTACACATACGGGATACTTATTCTGAATTTGGGCAGATATATTTCATTGAAGTACACATACGGGATACTTATTCTGAATTTGGGTAGTTATATTTCATTGAGGTACACATACGGGATACTTATTCTGAATTTGGGTAGTTATATTTCATTGAGGTACACATACGGGATTCTGAATAAGTATCCCGTATGTGTACTTCAATGAAATATAACTACCTTAATTAAGGATAAGTATCCCGTATGTGTACCTCAATGAAACATAACAACCCAAATTCAGAATAAGTATCCCGTATGTGTACCTCAATGAAATATAACTACCCAAATTCAGAATAAGTATCCCGTATGTGTACTTCAATGAAATATAACTACCCAAATTCAGAATAAGTATCCCGTATGTGTACTTCAATAAAATATAACTACCGAAATTCAGAATAAGTATCCCTTATGTGTACTTCAATGAAATATAACTACCCAAATTCAGAATAAGTATATCTTATGTGTACTTCAATGAAATTAAACTACCCAAATTCAGAAAAAGTATCCCGTATGTGTACTTCAATGAAACATGACTACCCAAATTCAGGATGAGTATCCCGTAAACGTACTTCAATGAAATATATCTGCCCAAATTCAGAATAAGTATCCCGTAAGTGTACTTCAATGAAATATAACTACCCAAATTCAGAATAAGTATCCCGTATGTGTTCTTCAATGAAACATAACTACCCAAATTCAGAATAAGTATCCCGTATGTGTACCTCAATGAAACATAACTACCCAAATTCAGAATAAGTATCCCGTATGTATACTTCAATGAAATACAACTACCCAAATTCAGAATAAGTATCCCGTATGTGTAATTCAATGAAACATATCTACCCAAATTCAGAATAAGTATCCCGTATGTGTACCTCAATGAAATATAACTACCCAAATTCAGAATAAGTATCCCGTATGTGTACTTCAATGAAACATAACTACCCAAATTCAGAATAAGTATCCCGTATGTGTACTTCAATGAAATATAACTACCCAAATTCAGAATAAGAATCCCGTATGTGTGCTTCAATGAAATATAAATACCCAAATTCAGAATAAGTATCCCGTATTTGTACTTCAATGAAATATAACTACCCAAATTCAGAATAAGTATATCTTATGTGAACTTCAATAAAATAAAACTACCCAAATTCAGAAAAAGTATCCCGTATGTATACTTCAATGAAACATAACTACCCAAATTCAGGATGAGTATCCCGTAAACGTACTTCAATGAAATATATCTACCCAATTCCAGAATAAGTATCCCGTATGTGTACCTCAATGAAATATAACTACCCAAATTCAAAATAAGTATCCCGTATGTGTACTTCAATGAAACATGACTACCCAAATTCAGAATAAGTATCCCGTATGTGTGCCTCAATGAAACATAACTACCCAAATTCAGAATAAGTATCCCGTATGTGTACTTCAATGAAATATAACTACCTTAATTAAGAATAAGTATCCCGTATGTGTACCTCAATGAAACATAACAACCCAAATACAGAATAAGTATTCCGTATGTGTACCTCAATGAAATATACCTACCCAAATTCAGAATAAGTATCCCGTATGTGTACTTCAATGAAATATAACTACCCAAATTCAGAATAAGTATCCCGTATGTGTACTTCAATAAAATATAACTACCCAAATTCGGAATAAGTATCCCGTATGTGTACTTCAATGAAATATAACTACCCAAATTCAGAATAAGTATATCTTATGTGTACTTCAATGAAATAAAACTACCCAAATTCAGAAAAAGTATCCCGTATGTGTACTTCAATGAAACATAACTACCCAAATTCAGGATGAGTATCCCGTAAACGTACTTCAATGAAATATATCTGCCCAAATTCAGAATAAGTATCCCGTAAGTGTACTTCAATGAAATATAACTACCCAAATACAGAATAAGTATCCCGTATGTTTTCTTCAATGAAACATAACTACCCAAATTCAGAATAAGTATCCCGTATGTGTACCTCAATGAAACATAACTACCCAAATTCAGAATAAGTATCCCGTATGTATACTTCAATGAAATACAACTACCCAAATTCAGAATAAGTATCCCGTATATGTACTTCAATAAAATATAACTACCCAAATTCAGAATAAGTATCCCGTATGTGTACTTCAATGAAATATAACTACCCAAATTCAGAATAAGTATATCTTATGTGTACTTCAATGAAATAAAACTACCCAAATTCAGAAAAAGTATCCCGTATGTGTACTTCAATGAAACATAACTACCCAAATTCAGGATGAGTATCCCGTAAACGTACTTCAATGAAATATATCTGCCCAAATTCAGAATAAGTATCCCGTAAGTGTACTTCAATGAAATATGACTACCCAAATTCAGAATATGTATCACGTATGTGTACTTCAATGAAATACAACTACCCAAATTCAGGATAAATATCACGTATGTGTACTTCAATAAAATATAACTACCCAAATTCAGGATGAGTATCCCGTAAACGTACTTCAATGAAATATAACAACCAAATTTAGGACACGGATGTGTACTTCAATGAAACATAACTACCCGAATACAGAATAAGTATCCCGTATGTGTACTTCAGTCAAATATAGCTACCCAAATTCAGAATAAGTACCCGTATGTGTACTTCAATGAAATATAACTAGCCAAATTCAGAATAAGAATCCCGTATGTGTGCTTCAATGAAATATAACTACACAAATTCAGAAAAAGTATCCCGTATGTGTTATTCAATGAAATATAACTACCCAAATTCAGAATAAGTATCACGTATGTGTACTTCAATGAAATTAAACTACCCAAATTCAGAAAAAGTATCCCATATGTGTACTTCAATGAAACATAACTACCCAGATTCAGGATGAGTATCCCGTAAACGTACTTCAATGAAATATATCTGCCCAAATTCAGAATAAGTATCCCGTAAGTGTACTTCAATGAAATATAACTACCCAAATTCAGAATAAGTATCCCGTATGTGTACTTCAATGAAACATAACTACCCAAATTCAGAATAAGTATCCCGTATGTGTACCTCAATGAAACATAACTACCCAAATTCAGAATAAGTATCCCGTATGTATACTTCAATGAAATACAGCAATTCAAATTCAGAATAAGTATCCCGTATGTGTAATTCAATGAAACATATCTACAAAAATTCAGAATAAGTATCCCGTATGTGTACCTCAATGAAATATAACTACCCAAATTCAGAAGAAGTATCCCGTATGTGTACTTCAATGAAACATAACTACCCAAATTCAGAATAAGTAACCCGTATGTGTACTTCAATCAAATATAACTACCCAAATTGAGAATAAGAATCCCGTATGTGTGCTTCAATGAAATATAAATACCCAAATTCAAAATAAGTATCCCGTATGTGGACTTCAATGAAAACGAATTTGGGTAGTTATGTTTCATTGAGGTACACATAAGGGATACTTATTCTGAATGTGGATAGTTATGTTTCATTGAAGTACACATACGGGATACTTATTCTGAATTTGGGTAGTTATATTTCATTGAGGTACACATACGGGATACTTATTCTGAATTTGGGCAGATATATTTCATTGAAGTACACATACGGGATACTTATTCTGAATTTGGGTAGTTATATTTCATTGAGGTACACATACGGGATACTTATTCTGAATTTGGGTAGTTATATTTCATTGAGGTACACATACGGGATTCTGAATAAGTATCCCGTATGTGTACTTCAATGAAATATAACTACCTTAATTAAGGATAAGTATCCCGTATGTGTACCTCAATGAAACATAACAACCCAAATTCAGAATAAGTATCCCGTATGTGTACCTCAATGAAATATAACTACCCAAATTCAGAATAAGTATCCCGTATGTGTACTTCAATGAAATATAACTACCCAAATTCAGAATAAGTATCCCGTATGTGTACTTCAATAAAATATAACTACCGAAATTCAGAATAAGTATCCATTATGTGTACTTCAATGAAATATAACTACCCAAATTCAGAATAAGTATATCTTATGTGTACTTCAATGAAATTAAACTACCCAAATTCAGAAAAAGTATCCCGTATGTGTACTTCAATGAAACATGACTACCCAAATTCAGGATGAGTATCCCGTAAACGTACTTCAATGAAATATATCTGCCCAAATTCAGAATAAGTATCCCGTAAGTGTACTTCAATGAAATATAACTACCCAAATTCAGAATAAGTATCCCGTATGTGTTCTTCAATGAAACATAACTACCCAAATTCAGAATAAGTATCCCGTATGTTTTCTTCAATGAAACATAACTACCCAAATTCAGAATAAGTATCCCGTATGTGTACCTCAATGAAACATAACTACCCAAATTCAGAATAAGTATCC